>LPNX010364034.1:607010-641388 GCA_001517045.1 Pseudotsuga menziesii | reverse complement strand
TGGCCATTGACCACAAATGTACGTGCTTCATCATCGATTGTTTGAAGTTTGACTGAGCCATTGTCATATACCTCTGCAATCTCATATGGACCAAGCCAATGAATTGTGAATTTGGCCCTGAAGTCTGTGAACTTCGAATCAAACAATAGTGCCCAGTCACCGATGTGAAATTGTTTCTTTTTGATAAACTTGTCATGCCATTGGGCTCTCTGTTGTTGTATCAAAATAGTATGTTCTATTGCAGCCTGTCTCATCTCATCTAGTTGATTCAATTGAAGTATTCGTTCTTGCTGTGCTTCAGAAAGATTCATACCCAAATCTGCTGCTAACTTGAAGGTATGAATTTGAAATTCTATAGGTAGGAGGACTTGCTTAACCATAAACGAGCTGATAAGGAGAAAAACCGGTACTGTTTTTCCAAGTGATTCGGTATGCCCATAAAGCTTCAGTAAGCTTAGCTGACCAATCCTTCCTATGCATCTGGACAGTTTTGGTGATGATTCCTTCCAAAGTCTTGTTTGTAGATTTCACCTAGCCATTGGCTTGTGGATGGTAAGGTGTAGATTTTCTGTGCTTAATCTTGTACTTTGATGCTATCTCCTGCACTAGTTTGGAAGTAAACTGGGCACCCTGATCAGTGACAATCTCTCTAGGAACCCCAAATCTGACAAATATCTCCTCAAAAAGAAAGTTTACCACGGTCTGTTCTGTGGCTCTTGGTAATGGTTTGGCTTCCACCCACTTGGTAACATAGTCTGTCCATACCAGAATGTACTTCCCTTGTGATGGTGGATGAATCGGACCAATGAAGTCGAGAGCCCACTTTTCAAATGGTTCTATGAGGATTTGTGGTTGGAGTGGCATTTCATCAGATTGGACTAGCCGTCCCATCCGTTGACAAGTATCACAACTCCTAACATACTTCTTAGAATCTTTGAAAATAGAAGGCCAATAATACCCCAAATTGAGTATCTTGTATGCTGTTCTTTTCTCTGCAAAATGGCCACCACGCGGTTCATCATGACATGCTTTCAAAATATCTAAAACTTCACCTTGTCGTACACATCTCCTGATAATTAGATCATATCCTGTGTAAAAGAGATCACCATTGACCCATATATGCCTAGCACTTTGTTTAATAATCTTTTTCTTTTCTTTAGATGACATAGATGGAGGTAGCTGTCCTGATGATAAATAGTTGGCAATATCAGCATACCAAGGAGTGATAACAGAAATTGCAAACAAGTGTTCATCAGGAAAACTATTTAAAACAGGAACAACCTCACCAGTATTGTGTAAGCAAGACAGGAAATTTGCCACTTGATTTTCTCGTCCAGGCCGATCTAAAACAGTGATATTGAATTCCTGCATTAATAGTAACCATCTGGTTATCCGACCATTAGTGATAGATTTATTCATTAAATATCGTAAAGCTGAATGATTTGTGTGGACAAAAATTTCGTAGCCAGTAATGTAATGACGGAATTTATTGACAGCATGAACTACTGCCAACATCTCCTTTTTAGTGACTGTATAATACAGCTCTGCAGGTGTCAGATTTTTACTGATAAAATAGATAGCATAAGTCATGGTATGCTCTTTTTGTCCCAAAGAGGCCCCTATTGCAGTATCAGATGCATCAGTAGAAATATGGAAGGGCAATGTCCAATTTGGTCCCCTTAAAATGGGAGCAGTTGAGAACTTATCTTTAAGTGTCTGAAATGCAGATTGACAGTTAGTATCCCATTTGAAATGTACATCCTTTGAAAGTAATTTAAACAATGGCAGAGCTATCTTACTGAAATTTGCAATAAATCTACGATAATAGCCTGCATACCCTAAAAAGCTTCTTACATTTGTTTGAGTTGTTGGTTCAAATAGATTTTCAGTGATTTGAATTTTAGTAGGATCTACTTTTATTCCAGTTGAAGAAATGTGATGTCCTAAAACTATCCCTTCAGTCATCATCATAAAACACTTTTCGTTGCTAAGGGAAAGATTTGAGTCAACACACCTTTTAAAAATTTTCTCCAGGTTTGCTAAGGAATCCTCAAAGGCATTTCCATGCACAGAAAAATCGTCCATATAAACTTCAACACATTCATGAATTAGATCTGCAAAAATGGCCAAGACTGCTCTCTGAAAGGTAGCTGGGGCATTACATAGGCCAAAAGGTAAAACCTTGTAGGCATATGTTCCCCAGGGACATGTAAAGGTGGTTTTGTCGTGGTCTTCTTTTGCAATGCTAATTTGATTATATCCACTGAAACTATCTAGAAATGAAAAATATTCCTTTCCAGCTAAGGCATCTTACACTTGATCAATAAAGGGCAATGGAAAATAATCTTTTAATGTTGCCTTATTTAACTCCATGTAATCTACACATATCCGCCATTTACCATTTTTTTAAGGAACAACAACCAAGGGAGAAAGCCATTGGCTGTCAGAGATAGGGTAAATAAATCTTACTTTTAATAACTTCTGCAATTCTTCCTTGACTATCTCTTTTAGTATGGGATTCATTCTACGTTGCGGTTGTCTGAGAGGTCTGATTTTATCATCTTTGTAAATGTGGTGAGTGCATGTTTCATGATGAATGCCTGGCATGTCAGTGTTTTCCCAAGCAAATGCATGGGAATGTTTATTCAGCAAGGTAATCAACTGTTCTTCCTGTGATGTAGTAAGATGTGCACTTATATTCAAATGTTTTCCTGGACTGATTTCAACTGTTTTGTTTTGGACATCAGTGATTGAATGAACATTAAAAATATCATGAAGTGCCAATGCTAGAGAATGTACTGTGCAATTTTCCTGAAAATTCAGTCCCAAAACTTGATCTGCTATAGCATATTGCATGTCTCTTAATTCTTCAGAAATATCAGGTTCAGCAATGAAGTAATCTAGCAAATCTTCGTTGTTTTCTTCTTGAAAATCAAAGAACCGATTGATACTTAGGATAGGCTGAATCACTTCTTCTTCTTGTTCTTTGGTCTCATTAATCCATGATAACTGATCTAATGCAGAAGGTCTTTGGGCAGAAGGATAAAGTGTAATTTGTTTTCTCTCTGTCCCATGTGAAATGAGCATACTTCCTGATCTACACCCTATGAAAGCATCAACTGTTGCCAACCAGGGTCTGCCAAGAATCAATGGATGCTCTCCTAGATTAGACTTTGGTTGCGGCACTATAAAATCTACAGGATACTCCCAAGAGTCTAAAGAAACAATGATATCTTCTAAGATCCCTTCAGGTGTGATTTTAGACCTGTTAGCTAGTTCCAAAACTGTAGTGGTTGGTCTGAGATTTTTCAAGTGAAGGTATTCCATTGTCTCTAGTGTCATGACATTAATGGCAACACCTAGATCAATCAGTGTTTTTGGAATTGAAAAATTGTTAACAGTAAATGTGACCATTGGGATGCCAGGATCTACATACTTTTCAATAAAAACAGTGTTAGACATTAATCCTGCTAAATTGCCCACCACATGAATTTTTGATGGATCCTTCCTTCTTTTATTAAGACATAATTCCCTAACTGCTTTAGTATAGATTGGAATATGCTTTATAGCCTGCAGTAGGGGAATTTTGACACATACATTGGTTAACTCATTCAAAACATCAAAATCAGGTAGGGAGATTGAAAGTTTTTCTTTGACCAACCTTTCTGGAAAGGGAGGTATATAAGGTACTAATGTTTTCCCTTTTTGACTGTGATAATTTCTATATTTAATTTTTTGGAGTTTTCTCATTTTCTGTTTGTTCTTCTAAAATAACAGGAGATTCTTTTTGTAAAGTTTTTCCAGATCTTAACTTGATATTTTGAAGTGGGAGGATTGAATAGGGGAGTGCCATTCCATCATCAACATTATACATGGGTTTATCCATTTTATTATTTGGATTTGGGATTGGCTGGGCTGGCAATTGTGTTGGCTGAGGTGGAGGCTAATTGGATGGCAATTGAAGTTGTTGAGGTTGTTGACCTAGTTGAGGAACCAGATTGGGTTGTTGGAAAAATGGGGCTTGATTCTGCTGGTATTGGGGATATGCAGAAGGTTGTTGATAGGGCTGTAAATAGGCCTGTTGATATGTCTGGTTACCATGAGTATACCCTCTCCAATTTGGAGTAGATTGGGCTAATTGAGGAGACCAAGTTTGCCAGGGCATGGGTGCACTCCATGAATTCTGAATAGGAGTTTGATAATTTGAATGAAACTGCTGCATAGGATCTTGAGACATACCTGAAAATCGTGGCTGCCAAGGTCTTCGTTGTCCCATAAAATAGAGAGACTCCATGCTTTGATTCTCCTCCATTCGAGTTGCCTGCAATTCTTTCAATCTGGGGCAATCATCAGTTTTGTGATTTGAAGTACATAAGCCACAAATTTGAACAGTATTCAAAGGACATTCTTTTAATGGGTGTTTCTTTCTACATTTAGGACAGAAAATAGACAAAGCTTGATCTTGTTGGTCCTGTTGTTCTTGTCTCTTCTTGGCCTTTGATGTTTTGACCTGTGTGCCTAAGGTACTCAATAGATCAGTCTTAAAATCTTCTAACAGATTCCCAAGCTCAGCTCTGGAGATACCACTGGTTGTAGATTTAGTTACTTTGGAAGTTACATCCTTTTTCCCATTTCTAGCCTTTCCTCTTGAATACTTCTGACATGAGTCTTGTATCTCATCAAAGGGTAAGTAGGAGATGTCACCTTTGCCCATAACATTCAAAATATCCAAATATTCTTCTCTTATTCCTTTTAAAAATATTGTCCGAATGATCTCAGGTGTCAAAGAATTGTATTTGGATTTCTGCAGGTTGTATGAGAATCTTTCTAGATACTCTTCCAAGCTTTCATCATCTTGTTGAGACATTCTGAAAATGTCATCTTTTAAATCCTTTGATCTGCAATATGCCTAATATTTTCTAAGAGATTTTCCTCATCTCATCCCAGCTAGTTATAGAATGCTCTCCTAAGCCCATGAACCATTTCAAGGCAGCTACTTTAAGAGTAGCAGGGAAAAGACGAAGCTTGTGGGTGTCATCAGTATATCCATAAGTTCGACACAAGATATCAAACTCGAATAGGAAAGAATCCGGATCTTCAGAAGTCATACCATAGAAATTTGGTAGGACAGATGGTGGAATATTCTTCATTTTTAGCTCTTCCCCTAGGATGATGCTAGTGTCCAAGATGGGGAATTTAAAGGTGGCTTCTTGATCTTCTTCTGTTCTTTCATCCCTCTCATGTCTCCTCTCTTCTTCCTTGTCATGTCTCCTCTCTTCTTCCCTTCTCTCTTGTCTTAGTTTATTTTCCATTTCTAATCTTCTCTCATACTCCCTTCTCTGTTTTGCAGTTGGCCCTTTTGAGGTTTCTTCCTTAGTCATTTTAAAAGTATCAACTGTTGTAATGAATCCTTTTTGATTAGAAGTTCCTATTACTTCTATTTTTGGGGGGTTTTTGATAAATCTTCCTTTCTTGTCTCTTTGTCTTGACATAAAACTAAAATCTACTCTGTGTTTTTTTTTGTTTTTTGTTTTTTTTTTAAATCAGAGAACTAAAGTTCTTAAGTCTGCTTCTAAAATGCCTCCCCGGCAACGGCGCCAAATGTTGGGCTTCAATCCACTAGTGTAGATTAGACCTTGAATTTATGTCAATTTGGAGTTTGTAGACTTAGAGGCATATCCAAATATAGAGACTAAAAGCTAGACCTAACTGGAAATATAGTTTACCTATGAAACAAACCTATTGAAAGCTAGAATGCTGTGACTTGAAATACAAACACTCCCTTACAGAAGCAACTTCATTTGATCTCCAAGTTAAAAAGCAATTCATATGTGAAATGCTCTGAGATGAAAAAAAACAAATTAAACCTAACCCTAAAATATAGATCACAATACTCTGCCTATTATCTCAATATTGAATAAGCAATCAAACATTAATTTCCCTTACAGGAAAACATTCACAATGTATAACTGTTCTCAATACTTCATCATTGAATAAGCAATGTACAGCAATTGAATAAGCAGTCTGAACCATTCCTACAGCATGTGAATGATTAAATAACAGAGTTTATAAAACTTGTTCAAACAATCCAACTCGTTCTGCATGTATAAGTAGTTAAAGTGAAGAAATCAAATTCTACAGGAAATAAAACATACCACTGGCAACGATATGAAAAAGGTGTGCAGACTTGGCAAAGGGGGCCCTCCAATGCCTCGTTTACACACACAGAGAGAAAATCACAGAGCTTTAAACTTCAATTGCATTCACCATATCAAATTGGGCATACACAGTAATCAAATCCACAGTCTTGATTCCACGCTATACGTTTATGATCCCGCAGGGTCTTTTTCATATATCCGATCAAATACTTATACAATCTTTTAAAAAACTAGAAATGCTACAAATCTGGAAGACTAATAATGACATGCAACCCTCGAGATCCTCCATCAGATCCATAAAAATAGACAAAATCGGATCTGTCCTACTTTTATGCTAAGTGGTAACACAGGTGATCATCTTTGACCGGCATTGACTCGACACCTGTGAGAACCTTATCATCTGCTCGTTGGAAGTTTAACCATCCTTGGACATTGAGGATCTTTCTCCCATCTCTCAGTTTACGCCTAGTTGGCTTGCAAGTATCCAACCTAGGAGACATTACGGGAAGTTAGCACATCCTGTAATTCTGAATAAAACCTTAATTTAAATGCCTTAAAAATCTCATAATTCAATTTGTTAAGAAGCAACAACATTTATACCTTTGACCAAAGTTTTGTGAATGAAATTAAGGTTTTATGGATCAGTATGAAGGTTTATGGAGGAAACTGGAAGGTATTTAGATGACAAAAATAGGTCAAAATGGTGCCCAACAATGGGGTTGCCTCGAGATATCATAGAAGAAAGAAGTGTGGGCTAAGTTGCACAAAACGAGGAAACGAGGATGAAACGGGGAAACGTTGGAAATGCAACCCCCCCAAAATTTTGAAATAGGGAAGCGTGGTATATATATATATATAAATGGGGAAGCGTTGGAAATGCAACCCGCCCAAAATTTTGAAATAGGGAAGCACGGTATATATATATATATGTATGTATATGAGCAAGGACAAAATTATGTTAAAACACAAACCATAAATTATTAATTACATTTCGCTGCAAGCAACATTGCCAATGATAAATGATATAGATAAAATTTAAATCATACATGTAACATCGCATTTTACTCATGGACCCATGTCTATCATTTCATTCATGCAAGTAGTAACATCCAAATCAACCTTTATGTATGAGGCTACAAGTACAATGTATCAAACTATGAACAATGAACTTAGTGACATAGAAATAAAAGTAAAACATGAGCTCAGACTAATATTCAACCTAATCTTCACAGTCTCCTCAAAAATAGAACAAGAAGCATGCTCAACAATAGAATGTAAAGTGGAAGAAGTATTTCCAATTCCACTTCTAGGCTCCTCAATATTTAGTTCGGCAAGAGAGAGGCCTAAGTCAGTAGATTTTGGCTCGACATCCCAATCTGCACAAGGCCCACTACTATATTTTGGGCTCTGAGTGCTCAAGTTGCTTGTGTGAGGAGAGAATGAAGTGATATTCTCCTTTATAACTTTCTTCAACCTAATTAGAAGCATCTAGAATTAATTTTTATTTTTAAATTTAATGTAGTAACCCTTAATTACTGAAATCCATGGGCAGAAAGTGACTTTATGGGCCATTTTTGTAAGTGACGGGCTTTTATTTGATGGGAAATGTGTCGTACAAGAGAGGAAACGTGACGAGAACGTGTTTTCGTCTATAGGAATGGGTTTTCGGTACGGGAAACACATTTCGTACAGATGGAAACAAGGTTTCGTCAAGTACTATACGCGTTTTCGAGTTTCAATGAGTTTTTGGGGGTGAAACGGGTGCCAAACCCGAGTTTCCTGCAGCTTTTAGTGTGGGAGAACATGGCTTTTGGATCAAGATCAGGTGGGAGATGGGAGTGGTGGGGAAAGGTGGTACACCTGAAATGTTTAGGGGAGCGAATAAGGGAAGTACTCAATATTTGCCTCCTACAAGAGATGAAGAGGCATTTCTTGTGGCGAAGGAGCCGATGATAGGAAGCTTTGAGAGTTGGGTAGGAAGGGTGGCCATGGTTGAAAGCATGCCGAAGTTGGGTGTGGAGGTGCTTGCAGTCATTGTCGTACCACTAGTTCATGGGGTAGCATCCAGGATTTTGGGGGAGGGGGGCGAATTGAGTGGAGTGTGGATAGATTTGGAGGGGAGTCTCCCAATGATATAGGAAAGGCACGTGTACTTGGTAGAGGTAGAATTGAGGGAAGCAAATCGAGATACAGAAGGGAGTGTTTGGTAGAGGGTGGAAGTAAAGGTGCCAGGGTCTTCTCCCTTAACAAAGAGAATATTAGTCCGAGGTGGAGCCATGGTGGAGGAGGGGGTGTTGGGGGTTGAGTGTGTGGTTCCAATTTGGAGGGAGGAGAGGAGTGCATGATCGACAAGAGGGACAGGGTTTAGGGTGAGGTGATGAATGAAGGGGAGAAGGTCCTGATTGGAAAGGACATAGTCCACCACACTTTGACCACCGCCATAAGGCTGACAAGTAAAAGAGCAAGAAGCCGGGAAGGAAGGGAGACCATTTAGGATCAGTAGCTAGTGGGATTCACCAAGCTGGAGAAGGTCCCTACCGTACCTTGTCAAAGGCCCTAATATATCATCAGATGATCGATAAGCCCCATAGAAATTGGATCAATCTCCTGAATACAGAACACGTCCTCAGAATGATCATGAAGAGGGACCTGGAGGTTTCTGTCGCATGCATTAAAGTTACCCAATAGGATGACATCTCCTAATGTAGAATGCTGGATGATGCTAGAGTATAGATCCAAATATGGGTCATTGTCAAGTTTGCCATGGATAGGGAACTATGATGAGGCTGAGGGAAAATAACATACTGCAATGAAAATATTCTTGGAGAGGGGGTAATCTGTTGAGCCGGACCCGCATAAACCTAGCAAACTCATTTTGCTGTGACCAAAGAAACTCTACCCCGAAGAGACTCTTGTACTAAGAATGCCACACCACTAGAGCCATAGACCCCTTCATAAGACCGGGTTTTGTGACGACAAGTACAACCAATGATAACCCCTAATATCCGGAAGTGGCTTGACTGGAATCTAGCGAGTCTCAGTAATAAAAAGCAGATCCGAAGAACCAAAAGCATCTTGTAGTATGCCTGGCGAAGAACAAAAAGACCCATTACCGGTCCAACATCCCATTGAGATCCCACTTCCACGTCGTCTCCTCCATCTAAATAGTCATTTAGAGAACCTAGGCCAAGAGTACCCCGGAGGTGGGGAGTCTTGAATGATGGCTTGGAGGTCTCGAATGACTGCCCATTTTCCTGTCTGGTGAGCTGCAACAACGAGCTCCCTAGAGCGTTTCAGCTTTGCCACTTGGGACCTAATAAGATCAACATCTAGAAAAATCTTAGTAGGGAGAGAGAAAAACCTACCCTTAGCCCGAAGAGCTCGAAGTTGGTCACCTGCCGATCTGTATTGGATAAACAGTGTGGAATCGTGACCATACCAAGCTGTCTCAAGAGGAATATCAGTAAGTGCGAGGTAATTTCGGAGAAACATGAAGAAATTCAATGACTGAATATGAAATTTTCCATTTACACATTACGTCAAACACTTGATCTATCTAGGGTTTATGATTAAAAATTACATCTTAATCATAAAGATCAAGAACTTTCCAAGTTAGAAGCAAATCTTTCACATGAATACACAAAGATTTTGGTCAACAGACTGGGCAAAATCCCAACTCTTGGGGAAAACCCTAGAAAGAGAAATTATCATTAAAGGAGAAACTCATAAATTTTTCCACCAACACAGAAAAATTATTCTTTTGACCCTTACAGGAAAAATTCCCCCAAAAATCACTTTCAACAAATTACCTCGAAAACTGTGCCAACCGTACTGTACAGCCTACTATACCTTCACACGTGTGAGTACAGACTGTACAGATCTACCACACGTGTGGACTGTATCGCTATACTTTTCTGTTGCCTTGAGATTTGTGCCAGCCTGCAATAAATGCCCTGTCAGACTATTTTACGATGCTGCCTCGAAATCTGTGCCTCACATATGCTGTACGGATTTAGACAGACTGCAATTAATGTGGCTATACCTTGCCGCTCCTTCCATTGGGAATTGTGCCAAGGGTTTTCTCTCTCTCCTTTGGTCTCAATCTTCTTTCTCTCTCCTCATTGATTGTCGTGTCTCTAATTTGTCCTCAACCCTAGTTTTATATTTTACAATAACTACCTCATCTAACCAACTTGATCTTATGGTTGAGATGCTTTTTACAAAATCTAAGGTTTTCACTTAATGCACTCTTATTTAATTATAATTCACTTTAATTATTAAATATCTTATAAGTGAGACCCAATACAAGAAGTACAAAACATCATTTATTTATATATAAGTCACTTTATACATCAATGTACACAAGGAACAAATTACATGTCCTCTATATCACACAACACCCAAAACTATAAAGAGGGCCTTCAGAGTTAACTTTTCAACACTCCCTCTTAACAAGGAAGGTCCGCAACACTATCTCCATCTCCGACTTCTGCAACAACTCCCTCCTGCTCTGAAATCAACCTCGAAAACATATGCTCTACCTCGAACTGAAACTCTGAAGCCTGAGACTCATCCTGAGTCTCATCAGCCTGCTCATATGCACCATCACTTAACTGGCTGACCCTCCTGCCAGTGCTCTGGAGAGAATAACTCTCCTCATCAGAAGAAATGTAAATCACATGTCGATCAGGTGCATCTTCTGCCCCATCCTCTGACAGCCACCCACCTATTTCTCGACATACAACACTTCTTTTGCACTTTTGTTTTGATACTGTGAAACATAATTTTGAACCCTACTTCAACTTGACTTGGCTCTGATACCATGAAGAAATTCATTGACTTACTATGAAATTTCCCATTTACACATTACGCCAAACACTTGGTCTATCTAGGGTTTATGATTAAAAATGACATCTTAATTTGAAATATAGATAACAAAGATCAAGAGCTTTCCAAGGTAGAAGCAAATCTTTCACACATGACTACACAGAGATTTTGGTCAACAGATCGGGCAAAATCCCAACTCCTAGGGAAAACCCTAGAAAGAGAAATTATCATTAAAGGAGAAATTCAGAAATTTTTCCACTATAACAGAAAAATTATTCTTCTGACCCTTACAGGCAAAATTCCCCAAAAAATCACTTTCAGCAAATTACCTCGAAAACTGTGCCAGCTGTACTGTACGGCCTGCTGTACCTTCACACCTGCGAGTACGGACTGTACAGATCTGCCACATGTGTGGGCTCTACAGCTGTACTTTTTTGCTGCCTCAGGATTTGTGCCAGCCTGCAATAAATGCCCTGTCAGACTGCTGTATGGTGCTTCCTCGAAATCTGTACCTCACATGTGCTGTACATATTCTGACAGGCTGCAATCAATGCCAAGGGTTTTCTCTCTCTCTCCCTCTCCCCTTTGGTCCCAATCTTCTCTCTCTCCTCATTAATGGTGGTGTCTCTAATTTGTCCTCAACCCTAGTTTTATACTTTACATTCTGTAACTACCTCATCTAACCAACTTGATCTTATGGTTGAGATGCTTTTCACAAAATCTAGGGTTCTCACTTAATGCACTCTTATTTAATAATAATTCACTTTAGTTATTAAATATCTTATAAGTGAGACCCGATACAATAAAGTACAAAACATCATTTATTTATATATAAGTCACTTTATACATAAATGTACACAAGGAACAAATTACATATCTTCTTTATCACACAATACCCAAAACTATAAAGAGGACCTTCAGAGTTAACTTTTCAACAAAACATGCCACCAACTTGTATGGGATCCTGAGAAGGAGAGGGTAAGGGAAGCACTCTGATCTTCAAATTCAATTCACGAGCACGCCGATTACGCTCTTCAAGTAGCCTGTCTTGGAAAACTTCTTTGACCGCAACAAGAGGGGTTTCATCCCCACCCCTGACTGTCCACTTTGTTATAAAGGTACATATACACTTGAATTGCCCAACACTTACAAGATACATGTCTTTCATGTCTCTTGCTCGAAAACTGTGGCAGGACAGAACATGGCCATGCACATTGCAAACCATAAGGCATTGTTGATACCTGCAACAGGGAACTCCTCTCTAGACAGATCGAGGAATATCTCATCAAGTGGAGTGATCTTCCAATAGAGGATACCACTTGGGAGAAAGGAACAGTTCTTATAGAGTCATCCATGTATGCCCAAGGTTTGAGGGCAATGTTTTTTCAAAGACAGGGAAGCATGTTATGTACCTTCCTATTGTTATTTTTGGGTTATGTACCTGCCTAATATGTTGTTTACTTGCCTAAACTTATTAGGGTTAGGGCTAATGTTTTTAGGGTCAGGGTTGTGTGTTAAGGTTAGGGTTTGCCTTAATGCTATTTTTGGAATATTATAACTTTTGGCTTAGTAGAAACTTACTATAAATAGTGGGATCTAAGTCCTCCTGAGGCATCTTTTGTCATTATTGCTTTGGTATTGCCTTGTAGAGTGCCCTGTTGAATAAGGATTTGCTAATAAAAGCTTTCTTGCATTGGATAATTTTTGTGTTCACTTTGGCATCTTGGGCTACATAGGTGAAGTGGGTACAAGGTCTTAAAAAAGTATATGTAGTTTTATGCACTGGCATATAATTTTTTTAACCAATAGAAGGAAAATAACCTTTTCATTTCTTTTTCTAAATTACTATATGCTTGATACCAGTGACATTTTTTGATGCCAAAAAAGAAAATTACAGTTCTTACAAACATTAAGAACACAACCTGTACTAGTTGAGTACCTCAGTTATGGGAAATATTGTTGGTATCAGATCTTCTGTTTAATATATTTTATTAGCATTATAAATTTTGTTAATTCTGTTTGCTTTATTGCAGGAGCTGCAATGCTTCTAGCAGAGTTAGCAATGGAGGCTGGTTTGCCAGCTGGTGTTCTTAACATTGTTCATGGTACACATGTGAGTCTAACAAAGTATCTTTCCAGATTGTATTCTTTTCTTTGATATGGTACAAATTACAATTGATTCACCTTTTCACAACTGCCATTACTTGCTTGTAAATTTGGTTAAGTTTTACTGGGACATGGTCACATAAATATCTGTATGGAATCTTTCTTCCACTTCACTTTTTTAACCTCTAGATTCTGATGAGTGTTTTTCCTGCAATAACTGGATCTGTTTGTAGAGACTAAATTTCCCACCAAACCATTATGTTCTAAGCAAATGTGATATTTGTTGCATTTAATGCCTCATATAGTGGAATCAACAAGCTATTAGATTTGTTAGTCAATTTAGATCATTATGTGACTTTACGTTGTGGATTCTTGCAGGATGTAGTAAACCATATATGTGATGATCCAAACATCAAAGCAGTCTCATTTGTTGGTTCTAATACGGTAAGTGTTTTGTTTGTTCATAGTACTAGAACAGACAGTGCAATCATATTGTAGCTGTCATCAAATTCGAGGGTATTTTTCTTTTGTTTGAGCAGGATAGCTTTGACAATTATTTTTACTTGAAAAGTGATCTCATTGAAGATTGTAGTTTATTAATGTCCTTTTGACTTATTTTGAATCTACTCAGTGCTGTCTAATTGACATAAATAATATAAGATATTGATTTGTTGCGTTTTAAAATAGTGTTTGTCATCTTGGAAAGATTAGTCCTTTTGCTCATGCCTCTTTGTATGCTATGTTGGCTCTAAGTTACTAGAAACATATGGGAACCTTGGGGATATGATGTTCCCTATTTTAAATACAGAGGGAATACAGCTTGGAAATGGCATCAGAATGTTTCCATGCTGTATCCAAAACTCTGAAATGACATTTCTGAAATATCATATGGCAAACCGATATTTTGGCGTGATATGGAAACACATCCCATTTTGTGTGAAATGTTTCAAGGACTACAATATGTGTTTCAGTTTGGAAAAACTATCTTTTGAGATGAATAAAATACAAATAAACAACTCTAAATACTGAAACCGTAATTGATTTAGGTTTACAAAAGGGTATAATATTAATATATTGGTGTTTTCTCAACCTAGAAAAAGATAAAATAACTTGCCAGAAAACCAGAGGGCATAGAGAAAATGGGAGGTCACTAATCTTATGATCAATGGAATAGGGGTTGAAGCCATTTGGAAGTGCGGTTGGAAGATAACGAAAGAAATGATTTATGTCAGTTCTACATCTTCTTTTCACAAGAGCATGTGGTGCATAAGTATTCATACATGATATTGGATGTACTTTTGAGCCCCGTTGACCTACTTATTATGGTCATGCATTGGATATTCATAATTTGTCTTATCTAATCTATCTCAAGTAAAGTATTCACACCTTTACCAAAGACATGCATAAGTTGGTGCCCATTGAAGTACTATCATAGAGGTAAGTAGCAAAAGGTGATAAGGTTCTCTATGGCAACGACTGGTTATTTTTCAGCTCACAGCAGTTGGGATTGATAGTTCAAATCTATAAAACAGTAACTTTTGACCCAAAATTACTTACCGTATTTTTAGGCTTCTGAATTGAATTAATGAATGGTAATCTGAATTTTTTGTCTCTTATTTTTGCGCAAATATATGTGTGTGTGTGTGTGTGTTTGTTTATTGTTTCCTTGTCATATCATATTTGACCTTTTTGAAAAGGCCTACATCATGAAATTGTTGAAAACACAATTGTGTGCATGATCATTGTAATTGCTCTCTAAGTTTGATCGTTCGGTTAGGATATGACAATCCACCTCCACCCACCAACAGCAACGGGGCCAGCCTTGGCCCCATCTTGGCAGCTGGACGACCTCATCCAGAATACAGCAGCAGGCTCCCTCTTCTAGACAGTGATGCACTGCCCATTGTAGCTCCTCTTCCAGTTCTTCCTCCTGATAGAGTACTCTTTTGAGCTTCCTTTTGTCAGCCTCGGATGGTAGGGGAGATGCTCCCTATGCTTCCAGTGCTTACGGGGTCCCATGACAGCGACAATTTCACCATTCCAACAGCATGGGACAATTTCTCTTTATATATCTTCTAGATCCTCTCTCTTCATATCTTTCTTTGGATCACAGCGCTCGGATCCACTCTCTTTATATATATAGGATCTAGAAGATATATATAGAGTTACCAATTGGATCACAGCTCTTGGATCCACTCTCTTTATATATCTTCTAGATCCTCTCTCTTCATATCTTTCTTTGTATATCTCTCTCTATGATTGACCCTCTATTTGTGGTGTTAGGGTTAGGTTTCAGTTCTTCTTTTAGCTTTTTATAGGAGCTAGTTTTGGGCTCCCTCTTTGTATTGTTACCATGGTACCTCACAATTCCTTTGACCTACATTTGTGGTCATTTGTTGGACATTAATAAAATTATCTTATCTAATGATACACCAACCAAGTTTGTCTATGGATTTGAAATATCCTCCTCGTCAATCTATGGAGCATCCTTGGAGTCTATATCTTGTCTTGCTATAGGTTGTAAATACTTCGAGCTGCTACAAAAGCACATTATTTTGCTTTTAGAGGTGAGCTTGTTCCTCTCAGAGAGAGGATAAAACTAAGTGGACCAGTTGTTCTCATCAGTGGAACAATTGACAACCCAAGACAACAAACACATATCAAGCTCTTGGATATTTGAAGCTAAATCCCCATGCATTCTCCACCATCTATTGGGATACACCTATGCCATACATCTCCTATCTTGACAATAGTTGTGTAAGTGGGACTACCTATTTTTCTAAAATCTAAAGATTGTTGTCGAATTATCTATGCTTCATGAGGGATGCATATCTCAGGTATGATTTTTTTGAAGCTTCCTTTGACTTTGAGTGCTACCTAATCAACAGTGAAGTCGAAAGTTGTTGACACTTAGGCTTTGAAATTTCTCCATTAGTACATTTAGTAGTTTGCATGGCCTTGACTTGCCAAGAGGGATAACATATACTAGGGGGAATCAAACCTTGTTGCGGGGAATATCACTTCCCAACTTTACCAACTAGACAAACCCCATTAACTAGACATGGCTCTTCAAAAACCCTTCTTTCATATAAAGATCATCTATTGTTCCAATTTTTCCTAGCCTTTGTTAGCTTTTGGGGTTACTCTAAAAGTGCTTTCACCTTACTAGGAGGGCGCTAGGTCTCCTAGCCCCTTAGCAATGCTTCATGGACATATGGATGCCTTAGTTTGGGTGGATGCCTAACCTTGGTTAGAGTGACGGGATGGTGCCCTTACCTAGGAGGTTTTTATCCTAATCGTCATGATGACCTATCCAACTAGAGAGAATGGGTGAGTCAGTTGCTCAATTAGGAGAGTTACCAACTTAGGAGGAGGAGCACTAGGCACTTGGAGGAGGGCACTTAGCACTTGGAGCTTGGAACCATGTGATATTCATGATGGATGTTGGACACTTGACTTTTAGATGCTTGGGTTAAGGAGTATACTTTATGGAGGTTTGTGATGGAATCAAACACATATGTTCAAGAGGAGCATTGGAGCTTGGTGACCACATTAGCACACATGTTGAGGAGCATTGGGCACATAAGGATATGTGGCACACTATTAGAGGAGTGCCTTGCATGACGACACTTGAATAGCGGACCACCATGGAAGAGGGAGTCTTGGACGGATAGCTTGTTGGAGAGCACACCTTTTTGGAGGAGGGGGTTGAATCCAAGGAGCATCGTGGATGGAGGGTGTTTGATCTTGGGGTTTGGAAAGACACTTGTGTATCTTAATTTGTAGAGCACTTCATGTGGTGTTTCCTTGTGGGTTACATATATGGACATATGTTCTTATTTTATGTTCTTGAAATCATTATCATCATTGAACTCTATTCTTTGTATTGTCTTGTAGAGACTAGAGATAAAGACACTAGGGTTCATGGGGAAACCTTAGGAGAAGACAAGGAGAAGGAGAGATGCTTTGGATGTTCATGGAGAGATTGCTCTTGTGTGATGCTAGGGTTTTGTCTTGTGATGCTAGCATTTATGCTCTGCATGTAAACCCTAGAGAACATGATGTCGAAGATAGTGATGGTTATTACGACCCTTGTTGTAGCGCTAGGGCTTCTACCCTAGTTGAAGATTTGGAGAGTGGATTTAAAGGCTTCCATGTTTTTGGGGCCTTGTTCTTATAAGATGTGAGGCCAAGGCAAGATCATGGAGAAAATGGTTTGATGAGTAGTGATACCTTGTTTAGAGGAAGGTCCAATTATTGTATCTTTGATGTTCCATGGAGATGCTTTGGATGTTCATGGAGAGATTGCTCTTGTGTGATCCTATGGTTTTGTCTTGCGATGCTAGCATTTATGCTATGCATGTAAACCCTAGAGAACATGATGTTGAAGATGGTGATGGTTATTATGGCCCTTGTTGTAGCGCTAGGGTTTATACCCTAGTTGAAGACATGGAGAGTGGATTTAAAGCCTTACATGTTTTTGGGGCCTTGTTCTTATGGGATGTGAGGTCAAGGCAAGATCATGGAGAAACTGGTTTGATGAGTAGTGATGCCTTGTTTGGAGGAATATCCAATTATTGTATGTTTGATGTTCCATGGAGGTCTTGGTGCTTGCGTTGATGCAAGAGTTAAAGACCTAGGGTTTGAGGACTCAAACCCTAAGATGGACATGTAGATTTGGAGCATAGTGCTAGAGTTTCCTTCTTCAATATGGCAAGGATTTGTAAACCCTATGGAAGACAACATTGCTAGTGTGGAGAGATTATGTGATACAACCTTGTTGTATCAAGCCAAGGAGGACTTGCCGATGTTGATACTAGCATGTTGAGGATCTTTGGTGAAGTGACTAGTATTGGTTGGGAGTGATTCATAGCTTGAATAAGTTGATGGCTAGGGTTTTCTTATGGTTTCCCTAGCTAGGGTTTGGACTTTGGAGAACTTGACTTATACCAGCTTTGTGATAAAGCTGTGGTATGTACTTGTACTTCATCTTTTATATATATATATCAAGTTTCCAGCTGTCCACATTTTGTGTACTTGCAGATTTGATTTTCAGCTTATGTTGTATTCATTATTGAGTAGATTTCAGCCCTTGTTGATGCTGATTTGACATAACAAATCACTGAATTGGTTAGGTGATCTAACACCTTTGGAGGTGATTTAACACATTTGGAAATAAAGGAGCAGATTTGCTGCTGTTGTAATCTGCTCTAGTAAGACTTTTCTGATTTGTCTGAAAAGTGTGCCCTAAGGGCTGTAGCATCGTCATATTGAAGTACACTTATATGGTATTTGTTCTGCTGGGCTGTTGGGTGAAATTGGGTTGAAGGGAAGTGAAATATTACTGCTGCAATTTAATAATTCAGATCAGTCCGAAGGCTGAAAGTTATCTTCATTATCGAGTAGATTTTAGCCTTTGTTGATGCTGATTTGACATAACAAATTGCTGAATTGGTTTAGTGATTTAACACATTTGGAAATAAAGGAGCAGATTTGCTGCTGTTATAATATGCTCTAGTAAGACATTTCTGATTTGTCTGAAAAGTGTGCCCTAAGGGCTGTAGCATTGTGGTATTGAAGTACACTTATATGGTATTTGTTCTGCTGGGCTGTTGGGTGAGATTGGGTTGAAGGGAAGTTAAATATTACTGCTGCAATTTAATATATCAGATCAACCTTAAGGCTGAAAGTTTACATGGATTAGATTCGGGAAACCTCAAGTAAATGATGTGTATTACTGATATATCTTGCACTTAAGCTAGAAAGTCCAAAGCGGTGCAAGACAAAGGGTAACTCAACAGGGAGGCCAATGTCATCACACCATCCTCTTTTCACTTTAGACCTGCTCTCCACCAGTTCAAGGGGGTGTCCCTAGGATAAGATTGCCGAGGTTAGGCAAAGGAGGCTCAATGTGAAGCGAAGAGTTAGCTTTAGCAAAACCATAATTATAGCAGAGAAAAATATAAAGGTGATGGAGGACCTTTGGATGACAAAGTGTACCTCTGGAAATGAGACTTGTGTGGGCCCTTTTGGGGATACTCCACTTATGCTAGGTTGATCGAGAGAGAGTCGTCATAAAGCATTTGGGATGCTCTTGGGCTGTATTTGCATGGACGAAGACGTCGGTGGTCCGAAAGGACGCTGCTGGGCTGTATCTCTATGTACGGAGACGTAGGTTGACCGAGAGAGAGTCATCATAAAGCATCTAGAGTGTGCCTGGGATGTATCTGCATGGACAAAGACGCAGGTGGTTCGAAAGGACGCTCCTAGGCTGTATCTCCATGTATGAAGACAGGTTGACCGAGAGAGAGTCGTCATAAAGCATCTAGGATGCGCCTGGGCTGTACCTACATGGACGAAGACGTAGGTGGTTCGGGACAACTCTCCTGGGATGTATCTACATGTACGAAGACACAGGTTGACTGAGAGAGTCGTAATACATCTGGGATGTACCCACTAGGTGGGAGACGCATGTTGACTGAGAGAGACGTAATACATTTGGGATGTATGCACTAGGTGGAAGACGTAGATGTTCCTGGGCTGTACCCACTGGGTGGGAGACATAGGTTGTCTAGTTGACACGAGATATGCACCTAGGCTGCTCTCCATTTGGATGATGTCGTGTATGCTCTTGAGCTGATCTCCATGGTGTGGAAGACATAGGTTGTCTTGGGGACGTAATGTAGGCATATGAGTTGATGAGATGATTTGGATATGACATGATGACAGTAGGAGACGCAGGTTATTGCTTGGGCAATGTAAAATGAGGACCTGGGTTGTACCTACTTGATGGTTTGTCGTAGAGATGATGATGAAGTCCCAGATGGGATCTAGGACTACATCTAGCATGAAAAAGGGTTGGCTTTGTAGAACTTCTGAGGATGTATAGATTCGAGAGATGTTGAATTTTTACCTAGGAAGTGTTTGTCCACTCATGCCTTAGGGTGGACAAGGACACTTTAAAGTATGGTCCCTAGCCTAATTAAAAATGTGAGAATGACTTTTTTATAAAGTGACCTTTTTTAGTGTGAGTTCGAGTTTATATTTAAAAGTGACTTTATGAGTATTAATGAGGGTGTGCATTAAATTCTCATTATTAATTAAAAAGTGATTTTTTAATGAGGAAATGAGATGGGCCCTAGATCTCATTTAGTTGGCTTTTAATCTAAGCCTTTGATCTTTGGGTGGAAGTTACTCAAACAAAAAGGGCTTGGGAAAGGCAAATGGAGATCATTGTTCACTTTCACAAGAGAGAATTTTGAGAGAGAAGCATGAGAAATTTCAGAGAGTAAAACCTTGCAAAAATTTTCAAATTTCAGGAAGAGGAGAAGGGCACAAATTTCGAGAAGATTGTACCAGCTGATTGGCACAATTCCTAAGGTGTCAGTACAACATTTATTGCAGCAATCATACAACATTAATTGCAGGCTGTGCAGTCTGTACAAGCACAGATTTTGAGGCAGGTGTACAACATGAATTTCAAGGTGAGAAGGCACGAATTTCAAGGTGATCGTATAACACAGAAATCAAGGTCCGTACAACAGTAATTGCAGCCGTACAATAGGTCTGTATAGGCAGAAACAAGCACGGTTTTTGAAGCAGTAAACATGCACAAATTTCGAGGTCCGTACAGCCACACGTGTCTGTACAAGACGTGTCTGAAAGGATCCAATTATAAGTACACCGCGTTTTTATGGGTTTTCTGAGACTTCCGTACAACAGTTGTTTAGAGTGATTTTGACACGTTTTTTGAGGAAGAAAAAGGAGATAAGTACTATTGTAATTTTTGTCTTAATTTTCCTAAAAAAGAAATTTATCTCTGAAGTACAAGTTTTCCCTTTGAGGTTTTTCCTAGGTAAATTTGACAAAAAATCTGAGTGTTTTATTTTCATGTGTATGGCTGAATTTTAAATTTTTGAGTAAGAATTTAGGGCTGATATAATATTCAGAGTTCAAAAAGAAGAAAATAAATCACATTTGTTTTTTGTTTTCAGTTAAAAATTATAATTTTTAATGCACATGCAATGATGGGGTTTGGACACTAAACCATATGCCGAACTGAAAGTGAAATCGGGTTGGGGTTCTTGAAAATTTTAATGGTATCAGAGCAGAGTTGAAGGCTGAAAATTACACATAGAAATAAATTTCAGACTTGGAGAAATAAGGGAAAACAAGGTTGTTGAGTAAAACAGGTTCTTGAACTTGTAGTCATGGCTATCGGTCTTAGGATTGAGGACATGTAGGATGGGGCTATAAATTTCAGTCCATGGAAAGCTAGAATAGTGTTGATTTTACAGGATAGTGAACTATGGGACATAGTGAACAACACTACTACAAATCCAGTGACCGTTCCTACTAATGCATTGGCTAAGCCACATTTGAAAAGAGGGATATAAAGGCCAAAAGAATCATTCTTGATGCAATAAAAGATCATGTGATTCCGCACATATCAAGTAAAGATCATGCCCATCAGATGTGGACCGCTTTAACTAATCTTTACCAAAGTTCCAATGAAAATCGGAAAATGGTATTAAGAGAGAAGTTAAAGAGCATTCGCATGAACAAGGGTGAGAATATGACCACTTATCTCAACAGGATTACACAGGTTCGTGATGAGCTTGGAGCTATTGGGGAGGTGATAGAGAGTGCTGAGTTGGTATGTACAACCTTGAATGGTGTGGTGAAGCCATGGGCTGTATTCGTGGAGTCAGTGGTTGCTTGTGAGCACAAGCCTTCATGAGATCGTCTTTGGGATGATTTAATACAGGAGGAGACCCTTAGGGGATATGTACAGGGCAAGACATCTCACAACAAGGATGATGAGGAGAACATGGCATTAGCAGCAAAGGGGAAGAAGACCAAGTTCAAGAAGGGTTCCAAGGGTGGAACCAAGCAGCAAGATGGAGAGAAGGACATGAGCAAAGTGAAATGCTTTGCTTGTCAAAAGTTTGGGCATTATGTTGGACAATGCCCACACAAGAAGAAGAAACAACAAACAACAACTTCAACAAAGATTGATGAGTATGCTGCTAGATTTGAGAGAGAGTTTTCTCTCTTTGCTGGTGGTTGTGTAGAGAGAGCATCATCCATCACCAACAGGGATTTTGAGGACCAGATGGAGCATTCCATGATCGTTGGGAATTCATTGAGTGCTTCCACTACTTCTTCCAGTTGGTACATTGATAGTTGAGCTTTGAGTCACATGGCAGGTCTTTGGGACATGTTCACCGAGATTTTCGAGACATGCTTGGAGTTGGAGGATGTGTTGGGCGACGATACAGTGGTGAGAGTAGTTGGGCGTGTGACAATCTGCTTTGACAGGGAGTCCATACAACCCTTGTTTCTAAGGGATGTCATGTACGTCCCTGGGATGAAGAAGAATCTTGTATCAGTTTCCATGATTGTGGACAGAGGCCTTGGGGTATATGTCCTAAATGGGTATATTTCCCATGAGCAAAGTGAAATGCTTTGCTTGTCAGAAGTTTGGGCATTATGCTGAACACTGCCCAAACAAGAAGAAAAAGAAACAACAGAACAATAGCTTCAACAGAGATTGATAAGTATGCTGCTAGATTCGAGAGAGAGTTTTCTCTCTTTGTTGGTGGTTGTATAGAGAGAGCATCATCCATCACCAACAGGGATTTGGAGGACCATATGGAGCATTCCATGATCGTTGGGCATTCATTGAGTGTTTCCACTACTTCCTCCACATGGTACATTGATAGTGGAGCTTTGAGTCACATGACAGGTGTTCGATACATGTTCACTGAGATTTCAGAGACATGCTTGGAGTTGGAGGTTGTATTGGGTGATGATACAGTGGTGAGAGCAATTGGGCGTGGGACAGTCCGCTTTGACAGGGACTCCATGGAGCCCATGTTACCGAGGGATGTCTTGTATGTCCCTGGGATGAAGAAGAATCTTGTGTCAGTTTCCACGATTGAGGACAGAGGCCTTGGGGTATATGTCCTAGATGGGAAAGTTTACGTCTTTCCCAAAGCATAGGGTCCATCTGCTTCATATGCGAGAAACTGTACAAGCTTCTCTTCCAGCCACATCATGCACTGGAACACACTCAGAGCAACAATGAGTTGTGTGAGTTATGGAACAGGAGGATGGTTGACCTTCATCATTCAACTTTGAGGATGTTGAGAGACATGACCACATGTTTGCCAGATTTCAGTATAGAGCAGAGTGGTGTATGCAGAGGGTGTGCTTTGGAAAAGTACACCAGGACTGCTTTTTCGAGTAGTGACAACAGATCAGAGGGAGTGCTGAGTTGATTCATTCAGACTTTTGTGGTCCCATGTCTTTTGCCTCATTGACAGGCTTTGAGTATTACATTACTTTCATCGATGACTTTTCTAGGAAGACCTGGATCTACTTTCTAAGAAGCAAGAAGTCAGAGGGGGTATTTCTTCGGTTCCAAGAGTTCAAAGCTCTTGTGGAGAAGCAGACAGGAAAGAAGATCAAGGTACTCAGATCAGACAATGGGGGTGAGTACACTTCCCATGCATTTGATGAGTTTTGTAGACAGGAGGGTATTAGGAGGAAGTTGACAGTTCTTTACACCACAACAGAATGGAGTGGCTAAAAGGAAGGACCGTTCGATTGTGGGTGCAGTGAGAGCCATGTTGCATGATCAGAGTCTTCCTTTCTTCCTATGGGCAGAGGCCTGTAGTACAACTGTTTATGTGCAGAACAAGACTCTGCACCGTGCCTTGGGGTACAAAACTCATGAGGAGATGTTCATCGAGAAGATGCCTGAGATAAGGCCACTTTCGCATCTTCGGATGCTTTACATACTCACATGTCCCTTCTGAGAAGAGGACAAAGTTGGAGGCTACTAGAGAGAGGGGTATGTTTGTTGGATATGATGAGACTTCAAAGGATTTCTGCATATACCTTCGTGCACAGAGGAAAGTTGTTGTGAGGAGGGAGGTGAGATTTGAGGAGGAACGAGCCTTCAGGAGATCTCGAGATTCTAAGATAGAGGAGCAGCAGGTTACTCCACAGGTGACAGCATCTTAGAGTTTAGCGAGCCAGGGCACAGGGTCAAAGATCTCAGGAGTGATTGGGTCACACGTTACAAGTTCATTAGTTTCAGGGACTCAGTCTACAGGGACAAGTTCACAGATAGTTTCACCTTCATGTTATTAAGATATACATGGTTTAGGTTCAGGTTCACCAGGTACAATATCTCAGACCATAGGTACTTCTTCAGGGAGATATTCATCTGATGAGGATGTAGAGGAGGGTTTGCCACAGGATGCTACTTCCAAGAAGAGAAATCCAAGTTATCTTAGGGAGCTTGTGGAGGAAGCAGAGGAGTTTGTGGGGCCACCCAAGAGGGAGGTCAGAGAGAGCAGGGCACCAGAGAGATTTTCCAGCTATATGGCATAGGTGACTAACTTGCGTGAGTCCGAGCCTACTACTTATGAGGAGGCTTTTGTACACCAGGTTTGGAGAGATGCCTTAATGGAAGAGTAGAATTCCATCATGAAGAATGGTGTGTGGGAGGTGGTTCCGAGACCAGAGGGGAAGTCAGTTGTGACTTCCAAGTGGCTCTATAAAATCAAGCATGCTACAGATGGCAACATTGAGAAGTACAAAGCTCGGTTTGTAACGCGAGGGTTCTCACAGATAGAGGGAGTTGATTATGATGAGACCTTTGTGCATGTTGCTAGATTTTCTTTGATCTGAGCAGTGATCTACATTGTGGCAGAGATGGGTTGGAGGATCCATTAGATGGATGTGAAGACCGCTTTTGTCAACGATCTTCTACAGGTGGAGGTATATCTAGAGCAACCTCGGGGATTTGAGATTTATGAGAGAGATTCTCATGTTTGTAGGCTGAAAAAGGCCTTGTATAGTCTGAAGAAAGCCCCTCGGGCTTGGTATTCGAGGATTGATTCTTATTTGCTTTCGATTGGGTTTCAGAAAAGTGAGGCGTATTCCAACCTTTACTACATTGTGGTTGGAGGTGTTCCGCTCATTCTTCTATTGTATGTTTATGACTTTTTCATTATAGGAGGGGAGCACCTGATTGAGGCATGCAAGAAAGATCTTGCTTCGAAGTTTGAGATGACCGACCTTGGGTTGATGCACTACTATTTATGCATGTAGGTGTTGCAGGAGGATGGACATGTTTTCCTAGGGCAAGGAAAATATGTTGCAAATGTTTTGAGGAGATTTCAGATGGAGGATTGCAGACCCATATCCACACCCATGATCACCAATTGGAAGAAGCTTCATGCTTCTGAGGGAGAGTTGGTGGATCCTACTTTGTTTCGTCAACTTATTGGTTCGTTGATGTATTTGGTTAACACCAGACCATATATGAGTTTTGGGGTGAACACTCTCAGTCAGTTCATGGTGGAGCCCAGGAGAGTGCACTGGATAACCGCAAAACATATCTTGAAATACCTTGCCGGGACTGTAAATTATGGTATGGATTACAGGAGGTCAAGTGGAGTGGAATTGGTTGGCTTCACGGATTCAAATTGGGCAGGCAGTGCTTCAAGCCGGAAGAGCACTTCTAGTTGTTGTTTCAGGTTGGGCTTGGCAGTTGTGTCGTGGTTCAGTCAAAAGCAAAAGTTTGTTGCTTTGAGTTTTGCAGAGGCTGAGTACATGGTAGCCAGCCAGGCGAGTTGCGAGGCATTGTGGCTTCGTAAGTTCATGGTTGATTTATTTGGTCAAGAGTTGAGGCCTACTATCATTCACTGTGACAATCAGAGTTGCATCAGGATTTTTGAGAATCCAATGTTTCATGACAGGTCAAAACACATTGTGATCAGATACCACTTCATCAGAGATTATGTCCAGAGAGGAGCTGTAGAGTTACAGTATATTTCTATGGATGAGCAGGTAGCAGACATTCTCACAAAGTCTTTGGGCAGAGGAAAGCACATATATTTTAGAGACAAGATGGGAGTGGTGAAAAACACCTTCCTTAGTACGAGGGAGTGTTGAATTTTTACCTAGGAAGTGTTTATCCACTCATGCCTTGGGGTTGACAAAGACACTTTAAAATATGGTCCCTAACATAATTAAAAAGGTGAGAATGACTTTTTTATAAAGTGACCTTTTTTAATCTGAGTTTTGTCACGTGCCACCCTTCTACCGGAGAGAAGACGCTACTATGCTGCTATGAAATCCGGGCAATCTAAGCCCCATAACGTAATATAAAATGCATTGAACTTAAAAACATACTCAGATGTGTAAAACATGCAATATATAGCGGAAGCAAATACATTCATCAAAGCATTCAACATGTTCATCATAATTCATTAAACAAAATACAACTGCAAAGATTACACACAAGAAATACTTATCTTGAAAGAAGCTTGTCTTGCAACCAACTACGTCGCTGCAACGTTCCACCCAACCATAGACCAGTGTGCTCATCAATCTCTCAGCAGCACTGCCACCCCCGAGCTAGGCATGATTCCCACCAGGAATAAGGGAACTACAGCAGGCTCACACATAGCCAAAGACATAACAAAATTTAGCCTAACCAAAACTAAATTTGGGTTTATCAGGCTGCTAAGGAGCTGGAAAGGTTGAACTGCTAAGCTAGTGAGCTCAACCATAGAGCTATGGACACCTGCACCAGATCTGGCTTGGTTTCTAAAACATTTGTTGTCCGCTGAGATGCACACTAGTCGCAGAAATCTTTCGAAAGTTGTCTCCTCACTACAAGTGGGAGAGGTGTGGCCTTGGGGGCAAGCAATGAGCCAGGCACTGTCACCTGAATCCCAGCTCCTCCATTTAGGCAAACTCCTAACGAAGCCAAGGGGGGTAGTCCCTACAAAGAGTTGTCTATGGCTCTATGTTTTTTAAGTGTTTTTATGGTTGTGGATGCGAATAGTTGTTGTTTAGGAGTTTTTTAATGAGATCACAATTTTTGTAATGAATGAGATAAACACAAGATAAGAGCAATCCACATTGCAGATACAAGATTTGTAGATAAACAATATAATGAAGACTTGTACAATAAAATGGAATCCATAGATAGATAATAACTTAAACAAATTCCCAATGGAAAGATGGCCCAGATTAATTAATATATGAAAGTTCAAAGTCACCAATGCCACATGGAGTCACAATGTGTAGCGCTTGGGGATGCCGAAGATACAAGTCTCAGAATAATGTTGGTGAGAATGTTGTGCAAATTATCTTGGTTGATTTTATGAGTTTTAGTGATCTTGATTATTAAAATTAAAAAAGCAAGGTATGAGTCCAACCGAAAAAGTATACCTTTAGTGGCTCCCCTTGGTGACCTGACGGACCGTCCAGTATTCTAGGCTAGGTGTCCAGTGGATTTAACCAGCAAGCTAGAACTGTATGACAACGGTGATTTCCAGCGCCACCAGTAGGAACATCCCCACTACCTGAGTATATCTTGAAACAACGCCGGTTCGTTGGTTTATGGGTGTGAAGATTTTATTATGGTTATCATTTGTAAGATTAACAAATCCAATCACTGTTCTGAGTAATAATCCAACTTTTTAGGGTTGGCAGAGCATACTTGGTGATGGAAAGCAACGGAATAAATTTTAGAAAGGGGATGTGAGTGGCGAATTTTAATTAAAGCACAATGAACCCTCTCCGACAGGGAGTGCTCTTGACTTCGTCTTATGGCAAAGTTCAGGAGTCTTTGACTAATCTATATGCTAAATGCAGTAAAAGTGCAAAACAGATGCTCTCCGATAGATCTTGACTTCGTCTTATGACAAAGTTCAAGAGTCTTGGTTCCTTTTAAAGATTTATAAATTTTAAACAAGGAAACACAAGTGAATAGCTCAAATAAATGATAAACAAATGCCTCAATAGTTAATGTACTACTTGCAAAATGAACTAGTCTAGCAATTAAGTATTTTACAATAAAAAGAAAGCTAAGCTACTTGCAAAAATAAGCTAAGCTAAGGAAAGAAAAACAAACTAAACTAACAATTAGTGTTCTAAGCACAAATGAAACTATTCTAAATACTTAAAGCAAATTTAAGCTAAGAACACACAAGACACTCTTCCCCCAAATGGGGAAGAAAAACCAACTATGGGAGGCTTTATCCCACTTAGCCTTATTTTATTAATCAAGTACAAAATGAGGGGATTCAACCCTTAAAATGGAAATGCAACTAATGAAATGAAGCTAAAGCCTTTTGAGGGCTTATACAAAGGAGAAAGATGAGTTTGGACTTTGAGTTTTGGATTTCCTTGGTATTTGTGAAGCTTTGTTCTTTGTTGGGTGTAAATGGCTTCTCTTCTTGAAATAATTCTTTGTTTTAGATCTAGCTTCTTGGGATCAAAACTTGCTTGTATCTAGCCTTTTGGTTCTTGTGTCCTTCAAATACCTACACAAGACAAGTCATCTCAAAGCAACCATTAGGCATTAGCTAAAAAATAAAAAAGGAAATGAAACTAGCCTAGATTCTAAGATTGCAACAAGTAAGTAAAATCTAATGCCACTTTTTCAAGGGAATGTGATTGTGAGATCTACGAATGGAAAAAGCATACAATGGAAAGAGATCTAACTATTTAATCCTTTTAAAAATGAGACAAAACCAACTCTTAACCAAATAACCTTTGTTGCTTTTTGTGATTTTTTGAAATGCTCAAGGGAGAACAAAAAAGGAGGAAGCTTGAACAATTCTATACGTAAAACAAAAGGGATGAGAGAGCTAGGAAGGTAGAGAGAAAAGAAGGAGAAAGGAAAGGGATAAATGCAGGACAAGGGGCAGCCAAAGGGGGGCTGCAAAAAAGAAGCAAAGAGGGCAAAAGGAGGCCCAAAGAGGGAAGCGAAAGAGGGCAAAGAGAGCAGCGAAAAAGGGCTGCAAAAAAGAGGAAAAAAGGACAAAAAGAGGGCAGCGAAAGAGAGGGAGAAAGCTAGGAGAAAGTAGGAGGCCAAAAACGAAAGGAGGAGGTTTAGGGCTTCCAAGGTAGCAAGAAACCGAGTTTTAAGATGTAGTTTTGAGAGATGGATCCTCGAACTAGTGCCTCTTGCCAATTTTTTTGAGGCTTGAGATCGGCTTTAGGAGGCCTTGGAATGCACACAATGTCAGAAAAAATAGGTCTTTTGAAGAGATGAGAGAAGCAACCGAGCTCAAACTTCTCTTCAAACCTGGGAGATCTGCACAAGAAACCACTTACAAACACATCTTGATCAAATATTGTATGCAAAGCAAAATGGGATTGGAAGAGTATAAGTATTTCAAACTACAGTCTACTCCTTTTAAATCACATAAAACCCAGCATAAATGGACAAATTGAACTCAAATGCCCACCCTATGGACTTAATAAAGCCTTCTAAGCTAACGATTTGATCAAAATAGTGAAATATAAGTAATAAACAAGAACAAAATCACCTTGATACAGATGAAGCACTTTCCATGACAAGAATCAACACACCATACGGACCTCCAAAGTCACTTTATTTCTAATAGTAAAAAGCTATAACACAATTACAATCTGGCAGAGTAAGTTTGCCCAAAATATCCATCCCTTGCTCAACAAAGGAGAAGAGACCAGCTTATATAGGAAAAGAGAGATCCAGGGGGGCCTCACCACTACTGAAGATCAAGCTCAGTTGAGCTTGAGTGATCCAAGGAATCAGTGGGGTGACTTCCATGACTGAGAGAGCAAGTCGAGTTGTATAAGAGTTTAGGAGCGAACTGTGGGATGTGATTGAGAAGTTCTAAAGGAGAGGGTGCCACATATCTCAAGCGTGAAGTGTCAAAGGCTGGGCGCTTTCACGGCGGCTTGGTGGAGTCGTAACCTATGTCAATCAAGTCACAACCTATAAGTGAACTCCTGCCTTCACATTAATGATCACATGCCATGTCTCATTAAATCAACTAACCCACTCGAAACTTCCCTTGATGAAGCCGCCCTCGATTTGAACAAGACGTATATCACAATCACGGGTCACCATATGACATCACTCCCCAAGGCTGGTGCATCTCATTATTCTTCAATGATTCGCTACCTTCACTATCAAACAAATGTGATGTTTAGTTCATGCTTCAATTAGAGTGTGGGCCACCACAATGACGCCAAGCTTGAGGTTGGCGAGTCCACTCAACCATATACATTTGCTTGGTACCCACATCATCTTTAAACATGACGTAAAGGCTAAGTGAAGAGTTCGCCTTTATTGGGGACAAGCTTGCCATGTCACCCCAACCATTTCTTATGTGTCTTTTTTGACTTTTTGACTTTTGACCCTTATGCCAATTTGTCCAAACTTAGCATTAAAATGCCATCTTGATGCATTTTTAGCCAAATAATGCCTTACGGGGTGCTCCAACTGCCCGACTGATGCAGAAAGTAGTCCCTGGGTAAAAAATACGCTTTGAGTGTCAAAACGAGCATCCCCATGTCAGAAACGGGCTTCGTATCTAACTTTTATTACAAACTGAAGTTTTTTAAATTAAACCATTAAAAATGGCTTAAAAAACGGAAAAATTTATTTTTCTCGGAAACTAACGAAACTCTAGGGGGACCTAGTACATGTTCATACGATCCAATCGGAATGCCTAGCATGTTGAAAAACACTAACACGAAGGCTCTGATAACCTCCTAAGGCCGAAACACCAAGACAACTACCCCAGCTTTGGAGGTGTGAGTGAAAAACTCAGAAATTATTAGTTGTTTGTTCAACAACCAATAATAACCAAGGGAAAAAACACTCTAGGCTAGTCGACTTGATGCTTAAGTCCGAGAAGCCGAGTCTTTTATAAAAAATTAAATGCTAGGACATTTTTTACAATTTCCCCAAGGGGGTATGAACATGTATTTACAAAAAAAAAAAGATTTAGCCAAAAACTGGCTAACTCTGGAGCACACTGAACTTCTGAACTCTGGTCTTGAACAAGTGTACTTGTTCAATACTTTGGCGGCTCACCAAAAAAATCCACAAAGTACAAAATTAGTGGATAACAACATCTACATGCCCAACACAAGGAAGCATCCCCTTCTCTGCTACGCAATCCCTCGGGCTATGCCTTTCCTTCTAGTGCTCTTCAGGGTGTGCAAAGAAGAAAACCAGCCCCTCTTGATCTGTTTGTGAGGTTCCCTTCTACACTAGGTTTATCAAGCTAATCTAGACCCAATTCCACTCTAAACCAGTTCATGCCAAGGAAAAAGATGCACACACAGCAAGATACAAAATTCTGGGTTGAGGAAAAACATTTTGCATCCAAAAACAAATTTTGGTAAAGTGGGGAAAAACAACCCAGAATTCGAATTCAACAATTTGGGCAATTCGAATTCAACAATCTGGGCATTGCATGAGCAAAATCGACTGCTACAAACCCCAAAATCGTATTTCTTTGTTGGCCATTCACTCCATAGTACCAAAACGGATTTCATGGGCATGCACAATGAGGAAAACGGCAGCAATTCGTGAATGAAAGAGCCCAACACTGAGCATTACCAGAGCAACTTCCCAGCCATGGGGGAAAATGAAGAAAACTGCTGCCCACGTGAGGGAAAATGCACAGGTAGACCAAAACGTGAAGGAGAGAGAGCTCTCTAAGCTTTCACTGTGTGAGGAAATGGAGGACATGGGTGAACAACAGAATGGGCATGCAATTTTTTGGTTGTTAACTTGCCCCATAAGTCAAAATCACGTTTCCCAAAAACTGATGGCTTCTCCAATTCGAATTTGGACTGCCATACTCTTCCCAACCCCCTGCAATAACTACCTGAACTAATTTCTGACAGAAATAAATGATTGGGTGGATAAGACAAGAAAGGTGGTTGACAGCTTGATGGGGTTTCCCCTTGACATTTGGCTTTTCCCCATTGGCTCAATGGTTTGAATATCCCCCCCCCTTATCCTTAGGAAATCATGCCCCCATCTCTTTAATGTTGCATTGACATAGCTGGTTGTGGGTAATTTAATTAAATTGCATATTTACATGATGTCCAAAATTATAACGTGCTTGGCTAGCACAATATACCATCGGCATCGATTTTAATCGCTGAAATGTAAAACGCTAAATCGATGGTGGGGCTTTTGCCTTGAGCTCCGCACCATGATTAATTACAATGTAGACATCATATACATTTTTAATGCAAATGGGGTCAAAACCGGGGTGTTACATGTTTGAGTTTATATTTTAAAAGTGACTTTATGAGTGTTAATGAGGGTGTGCATTAAATTCTCAATATTAATTAAAAAATGATTTTTTAATGAATAAATGAGATGGGCCCTGGATCTCATTTAGTTGGCTTTTAATCTAAGCCTTTGATCTTTGGGTGGAAGTTACTCAAACAAAAAGGGCTTGAGAAAGGCAAATGGAGATCATTGTTCACTTTCACAAGAGAGAATTTTGAGAGAGGAGCATGAGAAATTTCAGAGAGTAAACCCGTGCAAAAATTTCCAAATTTTAGGAAGAGAAGGGCACAAGTTTCGAGAAGATTGTACCAGCTGATTGACACAATTCTCAAGGTGATCATAAAACATTTATTGCAGCGACTGTACAACATTAATTGTAGGTCGTATAGTCCATAATGCACAGATTTCGAGGCAACCATATAACATGAATTTCGAGGTGATCGTACAACACAAAAATCGAGATCTATACAACATTAATTGCAACCGTATGTTTTCCCTCTGAGCAGAGATGTCATTAATGTGATTGGTCATATAAGAGTCGAGGTAAAACCTCCGTTGTAAATCAGGGCAATAGTCCCCAGGAAAATAAGTATAAAATGTATTTTTGAGTCTCCCTAGGAGAAGTTGGCCCTGTTGGACCCAAAGGTCACACTACTGAAGAATATAAATAGGGACGTGCCCTCCCTCATTTGGACACACAACAAGTGCATGCAAGTTAACTTGGTGAAGAAAGACAATTTCATTGGTGAAGAAGAAGAAGAAGTTGTGGAAGACATCTTATCTTTGGGTTTTCTATCTCGGTCTGACATTGTACTAAGTGACAAATCTATACAAAAGAAGTTGTTGGGTTTCTCCCTTGTGGTTTCCCAGGATAAAATCTTTGTGTCTTTCTTTTGTGCCGTGCTTGTCTATCTTTTAGTGATCCTATTACATAAGATTAAAGATCTAATATATTTTAATTAAAGTGCAAACTTTAACAGAGAATACCATGGATCATCTCAAAACAATAAGCAAAAACCATGTGTGGTGCCAAAACCATGAGCAAAATCCATGTGCAATCTCCAAACCATGTGCAAATATGATGAACTATCTTCAAAACCATGAGAAAATACCAACAAACTCAACAAGCAATTGCGCCTCCCCAAGACAAGTGCGCTCTCCTAGGCAAGTGTGCCGTCCAAGATGAGTCAACCATGTGCCATGTAGGAAGAAAAGTAGAATGTGCCTTCCTAGGATGAATGTCTTATCCACTCATGTAAATAAAACAAGTAGTGTGTGCCAAATGTCAATCATCACACGGGTTTGCATCTAAACAAATGATGCATGTGTATGAGAGTGCCACGTCACTAAAAAAAGTCCATTGATCACTTGTAATGTTAATTTCTTAATACCAGATCTGATTTGTGTTCTCCATCAATATTTTATGCCTAAAAATAAAATACTGCTTTAGATTACTGTTGAAATTCTTAAACATAAATACATTGATATTTAACAAATAAAATGCAGCGAAACAAAGCAGGAAATCAACCACATTGACGCAAGTATTTACCCTAGGAAATCCCAAAGGGGAAAAACTAGCATTCAAGTTCTCTTTTATTATTTCTTTGCTCGCAGAGAAATTCATAATTTTACAAGAATAAATCTTGTAACTCAGCTCCTCTAGATAATCGATCAACTCGGGCAAATCAGTTCCTTCGGAGAAATGAACTCACTCTTGGAGAAATCAACCCTTGGAGAAATCAACCCACTGGAAAATTGGCTCACTGAGCATGTCGACCCCCTGCATCACCCTGTACGATAGCTGCATGGATTGCTGCCAGCTGTACAGATCAACCCCTCTCTTGAATCAGCTGAATCGACCTTTCTCTCTCTCTCACTCTTTCGGATCTTCCTGCTGCAAATCACTTCTCTCTCTTTCTCTTCAGCTACTGAGTAGCTCACTCTTATCTTGAGAAAATCACTCTTTCAAAAATGATATTGTGATGTTGTGTCTTTCTCCTCTCCTTAGGCTTTCTAGCTTTTCAATGGCTAAATCCCTAACCCTAAATCTCCAAAGTGATGGTTATCTAAGATTAAATCCTAAGCTTCACGTAAGATCAACGGTAATGACTTAATCTAAAGTTCACTTAAATTTTCACTTTGGAAAGCCTTAGTCATTAGCCAG
>LPNX010364034.1:579375-604072 GCA_001517045.1 Pseudotsuga menziesii | reverse complement strand
TCGTAGTCTAATAGGCATCCATCTAGAGACTTTTGAATCGATTAAAAACAGTGACTCGAAAGCTGCAAGGGGTAGCAGGCTGGGGACAATCTCTAGGCGCTTTGACGTCCTCCTTGTGAGCACCGAACCATTGGGGTTTGACCTGTGAGCTAGGGGTGGGCTTGCTCCCACCTGTTGAGCGCAACAGCATTCCATCTTCGGTTTGAGAAGAACTAGATCGGGGTAGTCACACCACCGGACCTAAAACTAACTTCAAGAAGAACAACTCTAATAAAATTTATTAAAATTTACCAAGAGACACCGCAAAACGTCCTACAAACATTGGTCTACTGTTTATTTTTGCCTTGCTGTTCAAGGTTTTACTACAACACAATACTACAAGCACTTTCACGTTTATTTTACTGCAAGCACTCCAACACTTTACTTTAAGTTTCATTTACTTTCAGCTTTGCAAATTGTTCATATGGTGAATGCTTAACCTTCATTAACTGCTTCAAGTAATTTAACTTAAAGTCTTTCCTTTGTAATACACTGTTGGTTTGATAATCTTCACTTAAAGTACTTTGCTGCTATCTTGTAAATCTTATTCATTTGTTTAGATTGATAAATAATTTGTACATTGTTTAATATCTTGATTCATTATTTATCTGCTCAATCATTTTGTTGTACAACACTTAAGCTGTAATTTAATTTTAACTTAGATCTCAGATTCATTTATAAGTTTGTAAAGTTGTAATCCACCTTTAGACTCCATTTGTAATAGGCACTGGTCTTTATTTATCTCAAGGTCTGCTTGTCATCAAAGGAATTCTGTGCACTTGCATGCTGCTTGTCATTCCTTAGATATTCTAAAGTCCTAGCCTTAATTCATAATAAAAGATCCCTTTAATTAATCTTCAATTAATTAATAAACCTGGAACATAGTCTTTCCGTAGGGACTACCCCCCTTGGCTCTGTTGGGATCTTGCCTAAACGGAGGAGCTGTAGACTGTGGTGACAGTGGTCCCCAGCTCTCGCTTGCCCCCAAGGACACACATAGCAGGTTGTGACTTTCCTGCGTCTTAAAGTGTGTATTAGGCGGCAACAGCCAGCATTAATTAATTAAATTAATCAATGTGTTTTTCTTAAGTTAGACTTATGAAGGAAAACATAAAATGCCACTTGCTCAATCAAGCAAGTACAAGGACAACTTTTGCATGCTTGACACCTATCCTATGCAGAAGCGCTTGTCTATAATCATCAACATGTACGCCACTAGGAAGCCTCCACATAATCATCAAAAGTGACTCATCTTGCCAAATCATCACTAAGAATTTCTCATCATGGGTTAATTATTAACCAAACCATACTTGGGCATTTTTAAATTAAAACTTAAAAAAAAGTTTTAATTGAATGCCAATAAGCCAAAAATCTATATATTTATGTAAATTGAAAGGGAAACTCCCTGTGATGAGTCCAAATATCATCTAAAGACCATATGTGGCCAGTCTTTGCTCAGATCACCCCAGAAATGCCTTTGTAGCTTTGATCAAACTTAGTCTTTTTTAAATCAAAGCTTAGGAGAAGTTTTAATTAAAAGCCAATTAATCAAGAACTGACATGAAACCAAGGGGAAAAGGATCACAATGATTCCTGGAGTCAAGATCACTGCTAATTGATGCTGGAACCTGTATCTGACCNAAAAGCCAATTAATCAAGAACTGACATGAAACCAAGGGGAAAAGGATCACAATGATTCCTGGAGTCAAGATCACTGCTAATTGATGCTGGAACCTGTATCTGCCCTGCCGCTCTGTTATGTTGACCAAATCAAACTGCTGAAAAAGTCAAACTTGGTCAAACTGACTATTTATTGGTTCTAGATGTACTTTCAAGTCCCATTGACCCACTTGTGGTCATATGTCAAACATCAATTAAATTAACTTATCTTATTCTATTTATCTAGGCATTTGTTCAATGCTGATGTTAGTTGATGTACTTTTGAGTCCCATTAGCCTACTTTGGTCAATTTTTGACATCAATATATTTCTTTATTTCTTTCTTTCTTATGTTGTGATGCTGAGACAATATTAATTACATGCATACACCGATTTTATCTTTCTCAATCAAAACTCAAAACCTTGTGGACCCTATATCCAAAGGAATGCTTCATTGTTGTAGACTAATTCATTGGTTTGCACTTTGATGTCTCTTCTAGTGAGACATATATTTACAACTCTTTCTTCTTCTTTCTAACTTGGGAAATGATTTTTTTCTGCAAGGCTGGCATGCACATATATGCCAGGGCATCAGCGAAGGGAAAACGAGTCCAGGTAATTCCTATTTTTGTATCTAAATAGAATGAGCACTACTGAGCACTAAATGTTAGCATGGAAGTACTGAAAATTCAGCTGATTCTCTTTATCCAGACTATCTATGTTTTGGCATTTGTAGCTTATTTATCCAAGTAGCTAACTTTCTCATAGCTTTCATGTCCATCAGTCCAACATGGGTGCAAAAAATCATGCAATCATCATGCCTGACGCAAATATAGATGCTACGCTGAATGCACTTGTCAGTGCTGGCTTTGGTGCAGCAGGCCAAAGATGCATGGCACTTAGTACAGCTGTCTTTGTTGGTGGTTCAAAGCATTGGTAATTGTTTAGCACTATTTTCATTGTTTTAATTTGGGTCTCTAGGCTTTTACAAAATCAATGTATTTTCTAATTCCCCTTTTGGTTAAAATTACTTAATCTTGGTGATAGAAGAAATTTCTATTACATAATCTGTGTTGCCGAGGGAAGATCTTGGCTGACAGGTCTCTTATGAAGTGGCTTCCTCCTTAAATATATATATCGATTCAGAATAATCTAAAAATGACACAAGAAAAACGAATATGAGCTACTACATTGTACAAGCAAGCTTGACCTCTGTACATATTCCCCAAAAGCCTTTTAGTTAGTGCTAAGTTGTTTACTGGGTTTCCAGGCCAGTTCATCCATGCAAGCTTGGGTGTATTCTTCTAGGAATCCTAGGCTTAGGGTTTTTGATCATCTAGAGAAGGGTGAACGACAGGGATTATCATTATTTTAATGTAAACCCTAGCATCTTGGCTCTTGTTAGTCTACAAAATAAAGGCACAGTATTCCTTTGGGTAGTTGCTTTGTACTTCTTTTGGTCAAAAAAGAGATAAGTGTGATTGAGTTCTCGCACATTAATTTCCAGAACAATATGTGATGTAGATATAGTACTATATTTTTTGCTGTTCTGATTTTCTGCATCATATGGTTTCTGCACTTTTGAGTTTACAGTCCAAATTTTGAGCATATACTGTCTGCACTTTTGAGAGATGTTTAGACAGTCTACAGATCTGTAGGTCCAGGTTTTAGATTCATAGACGTTCAGATCCATTTACCATGCCATAAACTTAACATGGTATCTGAGTATCAGAGCATGTTATCTGAAGTCTTCCAGGATCTGGTAATGGAGAGGGCTGCTGCCCGTGTGAGGGAGATTTCAGATGATTTCAGTGGGTGTGATACCCAGAATATTCCAGAGATTGGGGAGATCTGTCCCTGAGATAGCACAAGGACTTGTGAGGGGTTTGTGGGTGAGATGCCCATGAAACTCTAGTGATTGGAGTATTGCTTATCTCCCAGTCAGGTGATCTGCACCCGTGACAGGTTTTGGTATGTTTGTTTGAGTTATGTTCAGAAGTTGTAGGCATGACCAGTTTCAGTCTCAGGGAATGTGTCCTGTCAGAGGGCGCTTGGAACTTTACACCTTGGAAGTGCAGCCTGCAGAGGTTGTTGGAGGAGGTTGAATTTTGAATTTTTGAGGTTACAATTCCTACTGATCCTGGATGAAACACAATAAGAAGGCAACCAAAGCGAAATAATTGTTCTTGATTTTGTAAAGGACCACTTGATCCCTCATATAGTGGAGAAGTTGGCTAAGGATATCTATGATGGATTGATCACTTTGTATTAGAGTATGAATATTTCTCGTGGGATGCTCTTGAGGAACAACCTCACTGCAACACATACGAGTGACACAGACACGGTGGCTAGCCACTTGATGAAGATTACTAAGTTGAGATATTAACTTACTGGTATCAAGATAAAAGTCGAGGATGAGTTGGTGCCCATAGCACTAAATGGGTTCTCTTCATCTTGGAAATGTTCTATTCAAGGTGTCTATGCTCGTGAGAAGTTGCCCACTTGAGAAGGTTTGAGATGATTTCATTCAAGAGGAGACAAGGCTAGAGACAATTTCAACCAGAGTGGAGGTGATCCAGAGCCTAGCCTTTCATGGTGTAGAGTGGTATGTGGATAGTGGAGTATCTAGACACATGACTTTCAAAAAGAAGGCTTTTAGTGGACTTCAAGAGTAGGAGGCTCGCATATAAAAAAAGTTGGAAGATGATGCCACATATCCAATTACTGGAATGGGATCTCTTTCTTTTCACATGCATCAGATAATGTTCTCGAGTTACATGATGTCTTGTAAGTTCTTTGTTTGACTATGACAGTCTCATTTGACTTCAAAGATTTTGGGACCTTGTGTACTAGATGCTGATTGGGCCTTAGCAAAGAGAGTGTAGATCCTCCTCCTCCGTTGCATCATCAGATGCAAGTAGACAGTTCCTTAGCTCATCATACTTGGCGAGTTCGGTGCTCGCCCCTTCTGGATCGAGACAATGTTTAGCCTTGTCTCACTCTTACACTGTCTTCGGAGCTTTGTTGACTCGGTGACTGGGTGAGATCGGTACCCATATTTTGCGTTATCTCCCATCGCAATCCATTGCCTTGGCTAGCCGTTTTATCCACTCTAGATCTTGGTATACCGGGGTTACGGATCTTTTGGCATCTGTTGGTATTGACATGGACTGACTTACTCCATATACATGTCTTGTGGATGCGCTTGGCTGCTTATTGCATACCGGGCAAGAATTGAATCGATTCATCCGAGACACACATTGATAGGAAATTTATGTAGGTCACTTGGATCAACCCTTAGGGTGGGTTATGTCCAAAGATGGCCTTCTACGCTGCACATTTCATGGATCTTAGTTTCTCTCATTGTTTGACCCCATTACATACTCCACCATTAGGCACATGCTCTTTGTATTCCATAAGTTCAGTTCATAGTGGGTTCTCATCATCTTAGAGTGGAGACAGATCACTAGATTGATTGATCAGCATAGATATGCCAGGTATGTCATCTCCGAGAGGTTGAGACCAAGGAGCACTTCATCTTTCGGTGCACTATCGACTATGGGATTTGTGGGTGGGTCCATTGTCTCTTTAGGGACCTTCTCACAGAGCTTCAGACTCTGACTAGCTTCTTCAAATATCCCGATCAAAGATGTCTGGACTTATACTTGCAGGAGGCCCTTTGGCTTAACTCCCTTATTCTTCAGCAACATTCGAAGTCGGGATCGACCTCCACTTAGCGAATCACATCCTTCATTCTAGTGCTCCCTTCTTTTAGGGGCACCAAGATGTCGACAGAGGGCGACACTGCCGCTAACCATAGATCAATTAGGACACAGAGGTCCACCTACACTTTAGCTTGACACCAACAGTGTGGCCAGTCTCGACGCCATCCTAGTAGCCGAACGATTTCATTCAGATCACAATAGTGGGTTCTCCACTCCATGCGGCAACACACTACCCATTTTTGCTTCTCTTCTAATTCTTCCTCCAATCAGAGTACCATTTTGAGATTCTTTCCTCGGCTTCGAATGTTAGGAAAGAGGTTTTTAGTGCTTCCAGTGCACCATGACATACTCACCATTTTTGTATCACAATTTCCACATCCACTACCCTTGTACATTTTTCTTCTGAAGCGGTTCTCTCTTACATTTCTCTTCAGGATGGGCTCTCCATCTTTGGAGTTAACTCTTTTTGTTTTTTGTTTTTTATAGGAGTCACACTAGCACTCCCACTTTGTATTGACACCATAGTATTGCACGATCCCATTGACCTAGTTTTGTGGAGATTATAAAATTATCTTATCTTATCTTCTTTCATTTCAGCCATAACACATTTTAGTGTGGTTGAATTTGATGATCAATTAGTCATTTTTAGAGATTGCAACGATGAGTGTGATTGAGTTTTGGTTAAAGGGGTGCGAGAAGGCGACCTGTACAAGTTACTTGTTGATTTGGTGAAGCGTGGAGCTTTAGTGCATGACAGTGACAATTTTCAAGAGTTATGGCACAAGTAAGTGGGTCATTTGCATTATGGAGCATTGCCTCTCTTGAAGGACATGGTGTAGGGATTGCTAGACTTAAAGATGAGAAGACATGAGTGTGCAAGGGTTGCGCATTCAACAAGCATGCCAACATTGCTTTTGGAAGGAGTGAGTGTAGATTAAGTGAGATTCTTGATTTGGTTCATTCATATGTATGTAGATCTATCTCGTTGGATTCTTTGATAGGTAATTTGTATGCTAAGTCTCAAGGTTCAAGTTCAGGTTACAGTTTAGGTTCGACAACCTTTAAGTTTGTTTTGGGTTCTATTTTTTTTATGAAGTTTAGATGAGGTTTTCCATTAGGTTCATGAATTTGAAATTGGTATTTTTTTGCAAAAATCGAACGATTGTCACTCATCACCCTCATCACATTTCTTCTTGATCTTCTGCTAACAGTCGTTCTTCATTGTTCATGATTTCAAGAAACATTGTACTGGAACCCTTGATCGCCCTCGCCAAGTCACTGCAACCAGTGCATCGTCCAATCGATGCATCTTGAGACTGGAGTCTAGAACTAGCATTTCAAAAACCCATCGTTCACTCCCAACTCGACTCTGAACTGTTCAGGATGCATCATCGACTAATTGTTGTGGCTACAAGCTTGGACTCTTCCCCTTCAAATAGGAAACACCAAAACTAGTTGAAATGTGCCAATTTGCTATATATATAACATAAAAATTTAAATAGTTAGAAATAAACATCAATAAACATATCTGAATAAGATTCAAGATCAATAAACATACATGACTCAGGAGTAACTTAATCATGATAAAGTCCAATCATCAATGCTCTTATTAAAATGGAAACATACTATTTTTTTCCAAATTTAGATTCATCAATGCTCTTACATAGATTTATTTAAATTCATTTATCATTAATGCTCTTACATAAAATGTAAACATATCTAAAATTTAAACTTAGAAACTTAAAAGGATGCCCAATTCTTCACCAAGAACCACATTGGCCAGATAATGAGCCTTGCAATTATTGTCGCCATAATGCACTACAACTGGTATCTGGTCATTCATTCATATGTTGAGAGTCTCCAATTATGTCAAATAATTGTAATTAATAGCCAACTTTGTTAAATAGTGAATTGTCACGCTTCAACTAGTTTCAGAGTTTTCTATTGGAAGGGGAAGAGTCCAAGCCTGTAGCCACAACAAATAGTGGATGATGCATCCTGCACAATGCAGAGTTGAGTTGCAAGTGAATGATGAGTTTTTGAAACGCTAGTTCTAGAATCCAGTCTCGAGAAACATCAATTGGACAGTGCACTAGTTTTGGTGACTTGGCGAGGGATTGAGGGTTTCAGCTCAGTGGTTTATTGAAATCATGAATAATAAGGACGATTGTTGGCAGAAGGTCAAGAAGAAATGCGATGAGTGACCATGGTTTGATTTTTGCAAAAAAATACCAATTTTGAATTCGTACCTTGAGATTTATTTAGATTCATTAGGGTTTATTAGGTTCTATGAACTTGAAGGTTGAACATGTTCGATTTTGGGTTCGGCATGGGATTCCGCCATCAAGTTCGTGTAGTGATCCTTATTCCTAACCCAAATGTTGAATCACAAAAAAATATAGAATCCTTATACTTCATAAATAACCATAAGACATTCTCCATAACATTAACACCAAGATATAGAGAAACCCTTAAGGTAGGGTAACACCATCAAATACTCCTTAAGGAAGGAATCACTCCACAAGCTATGCTTGCTATAATATAATTCATCACACGTACCTCAATACATTGATATTCGTGTATTTATACTTTCTCTTGAGTATTCCTAGGGGCTTATGTCAAATAAGCCCTCATTATTATTATATTTCCTTAAAACTATCTAGTGGGCCTATTGCATTATTTATGGCCACATTACATTAATTATTCCCCATTAGGTACACATTACATGATCTATTCCCCTTGGGTACCTCCCTAGGTACCCCATATTATCCTCTGCTAGGTCTATTACATTCCACCCCGCTTGAAACATGTTTCATCCGCAAAACATGAGTGAAGGTCATATAATAAGATCTACTAAAAATAGTAGTCCACTAGTACCAAGCACAAGCAACCATCCATCCACAAGTGAAATGTGGATACATTGTCTAATTGCTTTTATGCCGCCTTGATCTTTATTCTGGTTCCATGATGTTGTTATGCTACTTTGGTGTCTCCTTGCATTGATTTTATTTCTCCATGTACCTCCATATAGGTACCCTTTTGGTTCCATGCTCATCCATAGTAAGTTCGTTGATGCTCATGATCTCGCTTTGATGAATGTTGTTTCTCATGGTGGTGTGGTTGTTGATAGATTGCAACCTTAACTATTGGTTCTTCTTTCTTTAATTCTTGGACATGTTGTTCCTTGAGGTCATGTAACTCCTTGACATTTTTTTCTTGTTTATCTCTTTCTTAGGGAATTTCTTCATGTGCTTCTATAGCATATTCTTCTTTTGACTCAACCTTAGACTCTACATTTGTCATGTCTATAGAAACTTCAACTATTTTACTTGCAAGGACTTCTTCATGTGCCCCCATGGGCCCTTTTTTGCTTAGTTAGAGAAATATCCTATAAGGTAAGTTTCGTTTTCATGTACCAAAGCTTCAAAAACTTTTTTTGCACATTAATATTAATTGTACCAACAAAGTCCATCCGTGGATATCCCAAAACAATATCCACATCATCCATGTCTATAGCATAAAAATTTGAATGCAACACATTTATCCATGGTAAATGTCAAATCTTTAAAAACTTGAAGATTCTCACCATTAACTTGTGTGCTTTGAAATTTGAATATACTTTGCAGGAACTTGCAATCTTTTGCCAAATCAACATGGATAAAATTATGTTTGCTACTAAGGTTTATAGAAACAATGACCTTCTCTTGCTAAATACATCCATGAACATGTAATAGGAAGGTGTCACATGAAAACAAACCCTTAATGCTTTCCTTATCGTTGTCCACAACTTTATGACACCTAATCTTTACTCAACCTTTGGTTGGGCTTAGCGGTCGCGCGCTAACCTTCTTTAAACCTCTACTCATAAAAGTTAGTGTTCGAATGCTGTTTTACTGTTAAGTTTAAGCTCTCCATTGTGCTTTCTAAGCCCCAATGATTGAAAACTCATATTGGTACTAACAATAGTTACATCAACCACTAATCAACTACTACTACATCCATCATAATGCTTTTTACAAGTAGCTGAGCTAGTGTAACAACCAAGTCCTTTATCATACCCACACTTGACTTTCGTTGAATCAAAAGAATAAAGATCATGATAAGGTCTAGTTATTTCTAATCCAAGTTGTTCCATTATTACTTTGAGCATTAAGTTGTGAGAAACTCCTAAATCAAGCATGCAATTATGTAACAGTTTATCATGAATGCTTATGGTTACATAAAAGAGGGCATTAACCTCTTACCTTTCATTAATATGGGGACCAAACTTAAGAGTAGGATGTTCATCAAACAAGTTTAGAGTGTCTGGTTGAATCATTAGTCATACTCCATTGATTACCTTTTTAATCAGCTTATGGTAAACAAGATTCCTTGCTAGCTCAGCTAATGGCATAGGGATTTTAATCTTTCCCAATTCATGTTTTATAGTAAAGGGGACAACAGGCCTATCTAATTACTTTTTTTCAATGTCCAATCTCTTTGGTTCTGGATTGTCAGTGCTTTTTGCAATAGTAGATTTGTCCTTAATTGATTCATAGGGAGCATTTTAGGATGTGATTGATTGTCTTGTTTTCCAGTAGTAGGTCTAGGCCTGAGATCATACTTCATATGCAACTCAGCTTGAAGTGTATCGAGAAACAATCTATATTGAGCTAAGGATAATCCATACTCACATTTTTCTTCATGATTGAAGTTATAGGTGTTGGAATGCAGGGAGCTTTCATAATCATCTTGATTCAAATGAATAGTATTAGTTTCATCCTGAAGCCAATGCATCTCTTCTTGAGGGTCTATGTATTCTTATCCAAGTGAAAGATTTGAGAAATTATTATTATTATTATCCCTGACAGGGGGCTGTATAGGATGATCGTCATTTCTCCTTTCTCTATGCATGATTTGTGGGTTGAAGGGCCTCCTATATTGATTTGGATTTCTTGGTGCTCCTCTTTGAGGAGCTTTAATATGATTACTACCTTCCACCTCTAGTCTAGTCAACTTGTTTGATTATTCTAGACATCTCTTCAATCTTTGCATCTTGAGAATCTTTGTTTAAACTAGATGTACTAGCCTCTTCCCTTTGTTTCCTTTTATCTTTGTCACCTTGGTTTGGCCTAGTTTTTATTTTTCTAAAGACTGTCATATTCCCCTCAATATCTATAACATCATCTTGCATAATGAGCAAGGTTGTTGATATTTTTTCTCTTAATATCATTGTAGAATCAGGTTTAAAAGCCCCATCATAAATGACCTTTGTTGTTGCTTGAGAAGGTTTAATATCAATAGGAATTTGGTTATATAGTTTGTTAAATCATGTTGAAATCTACAATAGGCTCTCCATTCCTATTTTTTAAAGAAGTAAATTTAGTTAAATAGTAAAGGTGGTCTCTCTTCTCTCCCCACTGTCTCATGAAAGTTGTTTCTAGGGCTTGGAAAGAAAAAATTGAGGCAACAAACAACCCTTTGAACCATTTTTTAACATCACCTTCCAATGTTTGTGCAAAGAGCCTCATTGGACGGTGATGTCAGAAAATGGTTTAGAGGGTTGTATATATCACTGCCGATGGGAGATGTTCAATGGTTACAACAAGCCCCTTTAAGGTTGTCCCAGGCTCATTTGAAGTTGTCTCAGCCTCACCCAATGTTACTTCCTGACTTACAAATTCTACCCTTGCATCCTGTGTGCCCACATCTTCCCCAATCCTAGCTTTCTTGCTGGATTGCACAGTTTGTGGGTCATTAATATCCATATCAAAATGTGCCTCTGATATTGTTCTTTTGTTCCCAAGTTCATGCTTTTGTGGGGTTTGGACCACTATGAATTTGCTTGCTAATTGTCCTAGATGAACCTGTGTATGTTGTTTGGTATCTATCCATATTACTTTGCTGACTTGTTCCCATGTATCTAGATTTACGGCCTTTTGTAGTTATTCATTAGTTTCATGATTATAGGCAGAGGCTTTGTTTTCCTGCCTCCTCCTAGAAATCATATGGTGAGGGTCATCAACCAATTTTTTCTCCTTTAGCAAATTAATTTGGCTTAACATATCCTCCACTATAGTGTGAGCAGTCCTAGTTTTCACTAGGAAGGGGAGCCCCACTGATTTTGGCAGCTTAAATGTGATGGGATGCCTTCTTGACAAAATGCAACTGATCTGAGCTAAATCTTTGCCTTATGTACTCCAAGGCAAGATTCTAGGGGTTGGAAATGCTGGTAGTAGGTGGGGCTCTTCCTCAAATCCATAGACCCTGAGAATGGTTTTATCTTTAAAAAGGTACCAGTCCCCCACCATTGTATTAAGGCTCAACTGCAAAAGCCTTTTAAGTTCTGGAAATATCCTTGGAGGAGGATCATTATGTAGCAAAAAATATACCACACACATAGACACATCTACGAAATAGATGAAACCTTGATTGTAAGATTGCTTTCTGATTACTTGAGTCCATTCAATTATAGGCGACATAGCACTTGCATTGTTTTTTGTATGGATTTCCAGTCCTTAAAAATATGGAGAATTATGATATAGCATGAGGTAGACCAAGTATGATTGATATCTGAAGTATTTGGTGGTATGAAAATTGGCAAGATGGATGTGGGTGGTTTCAACACGGATTTGGTAGTTGTCAAACTTGGTAAGCATCATATTAAATGGAGGGAGGAATTAAGGCAACCATAAATCCTGATATAGTGTCATCAACTGCTTTGTCATTATCATATCATAATAATTGGTACATCATAGCTGTGGCCTTTCTTGAATTTTCAGAGAATATGCTAGACTTGTAAGGAAATGAGCCATTGGTTAATGTGGCATCTTTGGCCAAGTGGCTAATCAGTGCCTTTTCTTTATCAGGCTGACTTAGGGCTAGGTAAACTGGCACCAATGCATCATCATCAAATGTCTGTAAACTAGGGTGATTTGGAAATAACAGCATTTGGGCAATTGATTCTCTGTTATTTGGGCAAATGGCTCTTGAGACATCAACAGACATGACTGTCCTGTTTTCAGTTGAATAGTTAGAGGCACACGAGGTTGAATAGTTAGGGACTGCAATGCGGGCTAGGTTTGATTCCCATAAATGTAGGAAATCATGGGCATTGTTATAGTTGAGTTGAGCCTCCCTATGTTGCATGAAACTCCTAAAATGCCGACGTACCAATATCGGAAACTCACGGAAACTTGGAAATTTCTCGGAAACCGTAGTTTATGGAAAATGAAAAGAAATTAACCTCTAAATCATTTCTAAACCTACCTACAAATTGACCTCTCATTCTTATTTTAATGTGAGATAATGTGTTATTAAAAAAGACTACACACACACAAACATATATATACCCTGTTTTCCCTAACGTACCCATTTTGGGGGGTTCACGTTTCCAAGTGTTCCTGTTTTTGAAACTTGTAAACGTCTCCACATTTCGTGCAACTTAGGGGCCTCTTTGATCAACTGGTAAAGGTTGGATATGAACAAGGGTCTAAAACCTTGCCCTCTCTCCTTGGGGTTTGTCTTTGTATAAGGCACAGGTAAACTAGGTCTTGATGTTGTAGCCATTTTATTGATTAATTGAGCAAATATAGTAGATACAAGAATAGGGGGTAAAAACTTGTTGAAATTGGCTGTGACTTACTCTAGATGCTCCACGATTCTGTGTGATCAGCATCTTTGGCACTTGAAATGGTGATAACTACTACCATTTATTGAACTCGACATCATCAATGAGAAAAGCTCCCCTTTCATTTTGTTGAACCAAGTGTTATGCGATATCTCTGTAATCTTCAGGATCCACGCCAAATTTGATTCTCGGCTGCGCCAATATGCTATCATGATTTCTCTGTTGATGTGGGTGCCTAACATATTTGGTGTGGAGTTCCACTAGCTTGGTGATTGATGGTTCTCTCCACAGCAGTCAACGGGGGATGTGATGTCTGAAGATTCTACCAAATTGGACCCGCAACACAGCTGTTTGATTTATCAAAGTACTATCTCCCTGCCACCGGTCGCTGATGAAAATGCAGGCTCCGCTCGACGCGAGGTATGCTCCAGTCTGAGTAGTGCAAACCCGACCAAACAGTGATATGACTGTAATTATTAATATGACTGTAATATAAGACAAAGTGGGCCATAATGATGAAGATACACAGAAATCGCGATTTTCAAATTTTATGCCCCGAATCTCGCTCTTTTTATCATTGTAGCCAAACTTCTTTTTGTGAAGGTATTGCTCAATCTCATCAACTGTTTTAATGCCAAACAATGTTTTCAGTTCCAGGTCCATCTGATCGTTGATTTTATTGCTTCAATGGAACTGAGTTTTGAGTCTAATCTGCCTGGCCTTCACTAACAGTCTCTGATAAACAACTCCTTGTGAAACCAATTCATTCGTATAAAGCTGGCCCTTGCATCTGCCGGAGAAATTTAGTCACAAGTAGTCCCATTTGTCCAGAGTTCTGACTTTAGACATCAAATGAATATTGCTTCATTCTCATAGCCACAGGGAAACATACTGTACTGCACAGATTAAGATATAAAACAACGGTTTGGACCATTGTTGGGGTGCAGTATACATTATATGTGAATTTGCTTGTCCTTTTTGAATCCTTACTTGTGATCCATCCCTCTTTAAGCCTCATTTGAAAGACATATTGGTAAAAAGAAATCTTCCTCTGATAGTGTCTTTACCTCAGCTACAATTCCTCTCTCCTTTAACAATGTGTAACGCTGTTACTGCTCTGAAAACAGGTGGCGAATCCAATTCTACTATCAAAATCGTGATTAAAACACAGTTAACTTCTGATTTTTTAAAATAAAAAAGCCACATTCCGGCAAAAAATGACCGTCTGGTCCAAATCGTCGAATTTTTAGACGTCTCCATGATATAAACTCAATTTGATTTAGACTTAGAGGTCAATATTTTAAATTTTTAGGTAACATGATCTCTAAAATTGATATCAAGATTTTCAAATGCACATGGCATATAGGCAGATCCACTATAAGAATTTTAGCTTCTGAGGAATTTACCCATTCTGTATTCAGGTATCTTGATTTGAGATGGATGTATGGAAGAAGGTATGGAAACAAAATGAAATATACAAAAGTATTCTCAGGAATAAATCTTGTAATTTCTATGAAAGAAAAACGTACTGAGCAAATGAGAATTTTGGTAGTTCTGGCTTTAGTGACGTTTGTTCTAGTGGTGCCAACTATATTAGAACTAAGCCTGAGAAAAAGCTGGTCAATGTTACCATCTGCATCAAGGTTGGAGTCTGAACTAGTCTTCAAGATAATTTTTGAAACCTGAGACACGTTGGCTGAAGTGATTTGGCTCTCTGCTTCTTCTAGATAACTCTTCGCTGGATCCATCTAGATCTTGTTGTAGAGGTTGACCTGCTTGTCTTACAAACAGTCCTCTGATCCTTCATCAAATTCAGTTTCATCCCATTATGCTGCTCTTTACCTTCCCTTCTTGAGTTATGGATCTTTTAGTCTTTTTATGATATCCAATAACATTTTAGTATCTCTGTGTCTTGGCTTTCTATTTTCCTCAAACCTCTCATATTTGTTTCATCCAAATTTATTCATTCTGTTGATTATTTATCTGGTTTCTGAGATGTTACTTGTGTATAAGCATCTAAGGTACCACAGGTTCTTGTCTTTGCCAATCGTGTTGAAATTCCTAGAAGTACATTGCAACGCTATTGGACTTTTTTATTTGTACATCATGATTAAATAGATACTTGATGTGTATAATATAGTATACGTTTTTGTTATTCCAAGCTTTTGACTACGACAAGGATTGCAATTTTCAAAACCTGAGTAAGCATTTGACACTATATTCCAGACTTGTACACTTTTTTTGCCTCTTGTTGTCAAAATATTCCAGACCTTAAAAATAACTTTAAATTCATTCTAAATTATTCTAAGTTTTCCCCACCTAATATGTGAGATTGTCATAGCCTCTTTATCTTTGTGTAGGCGAACTTGTGACCTTGAGACTAACTTCAAATTCATTGTAATTATTCCAAGCTTTTCCCACCCAGTATGTATGATTGTCACGACTCACACCCTCATATCTTTGTATCGGGTACCTTCTGACCTTCAGAACTTCTTCAAATTCATTGTAAATTATTGTATGTTTTCCCCACCTAACAAATAAGAATGTCACACCCTCTTTTTATCTTTGTATTTTATCCTTTAAACCATTGGCATTAGTTTTTATTATCCTGCTCTGAAATGTTGTTTCAGTTGTCTTTTTCATTGCTGATGCAACTTAAGAAAATATTAACCAAATCTCCATATTTTGTTCCATGCCATATTAGGGTATTAGGGTGCATATCACGGGAACAGCTTTTTTCTAAGCTATTCAGTCCAGGACATTTCCCAGGGGACATTATCAGACAGGCTCTTCAAGCAGACATTGCCATTCCTTCCTCCAGGGATAATAGTGATTGACTCTTCTGCTTACTTACAGTCTATTCTCCTACTATTTTGAGATTGTACTTATAGTTGGATCCTTATGATATTTAAGGTTTTCTTCTTTAGCTTTTAGATTTTTTGGAGAGGTCTTTTACACTCCTTGGTCTTTTTGGTAGGTTGTACTTTGCCCCATTGACCTATCTTAGTTATCTGTGGACATTAATATAATTTCATTCATTTCTAAACATCAATATTGTACTAAAGGGCCATTTCCCTGTAATAGTTTTTACTACACTGTAATTTTTTTTAACAGAAACAAAAAAATAGTATAATAAGAAAAAGGCTGTGCACAGCCATACATTACAAAAATGAAGGAATCCTGATATCCGAAGAGGTCTGAGCAGAGATTTTTACAAAAACAGCTAAAGAAACTTAAGAAAGAGGCTTTCTCCTGGAGTTCCTGACATATTTTTTACTATTTACCATAACATAAGAAGAGTATTTTCGGACGAACTGCTGGTTCAAAAAGATGCAGAAAAACATTTAAAGAGTGCTGGGAGGTTACATTTTCTTGCCCAACTTCCCTACAGGCTGAGTAACAGAAACTTTCTCCATGAGGCGGACCTCGTCACCTGGAGATTCCTGGCAGTGACTGCACTGGTTCATCTTTGCAAGCTTCAGCACCTCTTCTTTGATGATGTCCACAGTCCCCATCAATTTTTTTAAATCCACTACTCCACTGTAACTTGTTTATGTAATCCTGTTCATTTTTAATTGTAAAATAAAAACGGCTTTCCTTACTTTTGAACAGTTACATTATCATCCTCTGTTTTAATTTTTTTATATTTTTGCATGGAAAAAAATAAAATGTTGCAGTAAAAACATTGCTAATTAGTACCAGATTAATTGTTTTCAGGGAGGAAGGACTAAGGGAACGTGCAAAACAATTGAAAGTAAATGCAGGCATTGAGCCTGGTGCGGATCTTGGCCCTGTGATCAGTAAACAGGTGAAATGCCTTTTTGGTTAAGCAAATGAAAGCTCAATTCTCTCTGAGCCTTATCTTACTATGTTCAGTTCTGTACAAAGTAAATGCAGATATAAAGCCTAGTTCAGATAATGGTCTTGTGATTAGTAATCAGTTGGGTGCCTTTTTGGTTAAGTAAAGGGAATTTTTTTCTCAATTCTTGCTTAGCCTTTTCTGGATTTGTATTCAGAGGTTATAACTTATGAGTAAAATGAGCCTTCAAATTACAAGCTATGCTGTTTAATCCCTTGTGCTTTTTTGGCAGGTTTAACAAAACAAGTAATTTGTTATACATCAGTATTTTCATTTGTCTGGAAGCATTTGTTTAATTAGCGTGATGCTAAATCATTTAGTCCTGTCACTGTAATTTAAATTGAAAAGATCACCAAAAGGTCTTTTTGTATCATCCTACCTAAGGGGCACATCCATTATAGACTAGGGTTGACATTCAGCCATCCTCTTTCTTCCATGCCCTTCCAAAGTTTTAAGCCTTTCTTGGAGATCGAAATTCCAGACAACATATTCTATGTTGTTTTAGCAAGTATTTCAATATCCATTAGGTGAACCAATTTAATAGGATTTAAGTAATATCTTTTAGAACTACTTTACTGTTGTTTTACTCAAAATTTGAAGCACATGCAGTTGGAATATTCAATTAGTATTGATTAGGGAGCTTCCTATAGGCATTTTGATATTCTGTTTGTCCTTTAGCTTGTCATCTTCTGTATGATATATAAAGCAACACTAATGGTATAAAGATCCTTTTATTTAAAATTTAAGCTTTTAATGACCATCTACTTTGGAATACCATAAGTAACACAACAACTAGTAGAGTCAGTGGATTGAAAAATGCTGTAGAAATTATTTCCGTTCTCAGATGTTGACTTGTAACTATCCTGTTATTTCGTTCGTTTCAGTCTTCTTTACACTACAGCAAGTTTCATTCCTCTTAGTTAACAATACCCAAAAAAGCTTGGAAATGCCAAAATCGGTATGAAACACTGTTGGCTGTACCATATGGTATATACAAATCTGGAAACATCATACAGTATATCTGATGTTGTTTCCAAAGTATTTTGGCCATTTTTAGTGGTGTTTTGAGCAATTTTTCGGAAGTTTTCAGGCTCGCCCAAGTGCCCATGAGGGGCGTGGGACCCATAGGAAAATACCATGTTGTCCATAGCCATGACCCTCTAAGACAAAACAGAGATAGGTGATTGAGCTCTAATTAGTTTTTCACTTTGCATCTAATGGTAATATTGAGCTTTTAAAGTAAAGTTGGCATTCTCCTATATCTTACCTTTGATAATCAACATCTTTAATTGCTTGGTTTGATAAACAATGGCCATTTGTCTCTCATCTAGTTTGTATGTCTCTTCTATTAGTTTGTGTTAGATAAATATTATAATGGTCATACTTATTATGTACTTGGGAGAATTTGTAAGGTGTACTTGATCATAAACTTAAGTTGTGATGAATGATGTTACAATAAAATGTTAAGTTATGACGTATTCGATAAAGTCATTGATTAGGTGTTATGTGTTGGGTAGTTACATCATGTACTTGGTGTACTACTCCCACATCATAAAGATGACAATGCAATAAGACATTAGATAATACAAGAATAAATATCCAAGTATCTTTTCCTTTTTTTTGCACTATTATATACTATTGTATTTGCATGAAACTTTGACATGGGATCAAAGTCATGGATGAAAGTATCCGAGGAGGCATGGTGAAGGAGAATCCAAGGGACTGTGATAAGGACTAAGAAGGAGACAGATAGGTACGATAAGATAATTTTATTAATGCCCACAAATGTAGGTCAAAAGGGTTGTCAAGTACAATGATGTCATTATAAAGCAAGAGTATCAAACGCTCTCCTATGAGAGGCAAAGAACAATAAAGTAGATAAGATAAGATCATTTTATTAATGTCCAACAAATGACGACAAAAGTAGGTCAATGGAACTGTGCAATACCATTATAATAATAGGAAGTGGAAGCGTAAAAGTAGGTCCTATAAAAAGATAAGAGCAGAACTCAAACCAAAACATAGTTCTATAAACAAAGATCCACTCTTGGAGAAAATATATACAAGGAGAGACATGAAGAGAGATGATACAAGGAAAATGTATAAGGCTGTGGATCTGAGAACTGTCATGCAAAAATGGTGATGGTGAAATTGCCATGGGCCATTGAAAGCACTGGAAACACTGGAAGCATTGGGAGTATCTCTCCTACCATCCGAGCCAGACTAAAGGAAGCTCAAAAGAGTACCCTATCTGGAGGAAGAGCTAGAAGAGGAAGTGCAATGAGTAGTGTGTCGTTGCTTGGAGGAGAGTGCTTGATGTTGTATGATTGTATCCTGGAATAAGTCATCCTTCTGCTTTGGAGGAGAGCGCTTGATGTTGTATCCTGGAATAAGTCAGATGTTTGTTGTGATGGGGTCGAGACTGTCCACATCATTGGTGTTGGGCGGAGGTAGAGGTGGACTGTCATGTCCTAATTTTCCCACTGCCACCATCCATCTGTCTCTTGGTTCCCCTAGAGGAAGGAAGCACCAAAAATAAGGAAGTGATACTTTGAATGGAGCCTAGTCTTGATTGAGAAGGTGGTTGAAGGGTGAAGGAGTGACGCCGAAGGGCCTCCTGCAAGTATAAGGCTAGACATATTTGATCGAGGTATCTGAAGAATCTAGTTAAAGTCTAGAGCTTTGTGAGAAGGTCCCTGAAAAGACAATGAACCATCGTAAATAGGACATTGAAAGATGATGTGCTTCTCGATCTCAACCTCTCAAAAGTGACATACTTGGTAGATCCTCTCTGACCGGTCGAGCTGGTGACCTATCTCTACTTGAAGGAAGTGAGAGCCTGCTTTGAATTGGCCTAAAGGAATGTGAAGAGCGTGTGTCCAATGGAAGAATGTGTAAGGGGGTTGAACAATGAGACCGTCCCTCAGGTCTAAGGCGATGTGTAAGGGGGTTGAACAATGAGACCATCCCTCAGATCTAAGGCGATGTGTAAGGGGGTTGAACAATGAGACTGTCCCTCATATCTAAGGCGATGTGTAAGGGGGTTGAACAATGAGACCGTCCCTCAGATCTAAGGGGATGTGTAAGGGAGCGTAGCGTAGAAGGCCATCTTGGGACGTAGCCCACTCGGAGGATTGATCCAAGTGATCTGCACAAACCATCAATAAATGTCATCTCTAGTGATTTTGTTAAGCTCCTATTTGGTAGGTAAGAGGCAGCCAGGTGCTTTCAAGGAATGCCCAAAAGGAGGAAGTCGGTCCATTGCTTGCAATACTGACAATTACTAAAATATCTGTAACACCCACAAATCAACATCTAGAGTGACTCGAAGGGTTGGTTGAGCCTGAGGTGATGTCTTCTAAAGAGAGATATGCGAAGTATGGGTACCTATCACACCCCTTCACAGTGTAGAGTAGAAAAGAGTGTGAAGTCTATGTTGAAGTGTGAGAAGCATGAAAAACTCTCGACCCTAAGTATGGAAGGCCATGCAAGGGTGGGGATGTACAAGAGTAAAAGATTTAGGAGCAAGAAAACCCAAAAGCAATGAGGTAGGTCTATCATAGAATAGATCCATCTCTCCTAAATTATGAGGCTTAATGAAGGAAACTGGAAATAGTATGTTATGCAAAGGAAGAACTAGTGGAATGTCTAGACCACCCATTACACTATTGTTTAGCGTTGAGGCCTAGGAGGTCTTGTCTTTCTCATGGGGAGGGATCTGGTCATGTCATGCCACTAATACCTTAGGGGATGGGAGATTGTCCCACGGGTTTGAACTTTGAACTAATCTAGAAGCTAAGGTTGTGCTTCTATTGAATAGTCTTTTAGTGCCCCTTCTTGAGGGCCACACTATGAAAAAAGAAATGATCCAGTGGGTACAGTCTAATCGAGTAGAAGGCTGAAGAATATGGGCTTAGAGTTGAAGAGCCTCTTGAATGTATAATGCCAAGCATCTTTAGTTGGGGTATCTAAAGAAGTAGGTGAGGGTATGAGTCCCTCTAAAAACACAATGGAACCTCCCTCTCATCTCGTAGTAGATGGGGCAGCAGAAGATGAAGTGCTCCTCTGACTCAACCTCCTGAAAAATTTGAACTTGAAGGCTCAAATTAGAGAAAAAGTCACACATCCTAAAGAAAGTGGGCAAGAGGCTTGAGAATAGTGTCTGAGATAAATGAGGGTGCATAGAAGTGACAGTCCCTAGATGCATAGGATGTAATGCTGTGATCAATGATGATTTTTTCATAGTCAGTAAAAATATCTGGCATGAGAGCCAATGAAGTGCAAATGCACGATATAACTATTAGGGTTTCAAACTTTCAAGATGAGTCCAAAGTATCCAAATGGATTATTGGTGTTCAAAAACATCATTGAATAATGAAGCACATCTCCATAAGAAGATCTCAAAAAGCAGAATGCATTGTATGCAATTTGCGTATCAAATGAGGCTAGATCGTCACCAATAATTAGTTTTAGGGTTTACCCCTAAAACCCCAAGCATTCCATGAATCAAGGAATTGATCAAGTCAAACTTGATCCTTCTCTACATATTTGATCAATATAAATGGGACTGATCCCCACATTGTGTATTGGTACATGCAAAGGATAAAATGTCTTTGCCTATCCCTACTATTATGTATGATTTGCTTCTCCTTGCTATTATGTATGAACATAATTGTTTCGAACCTGTTCCATCATTAGAATCGAGGGTGCTCCATCCAAGAAGGGTTAATATACTTAACCCTCAAAGTTGGGTTTACACCTATACTCTAACATCCTTCCTTACACAACTAGAAGGATCTATGAAGGTGGCATTATCTCAGCATGGCCCCTTAATGAGATAGACCTGCAACTAGCATCATTATTATAACCTGTCCTATAAAAACTCTAAATATGTCACATCTCCCATCATTCCCCCTTCAACACAATTGTGCCAGGGATACTGATAGTCAAAATACCTAACCATGATGCGATACAACAGAACAATTACCTCCACAACACCTCCACCCAATCCTCTTCGGAACTTAGTGTAGCAAACTCCTGCAACAAGGCTTGCAAGCTCTTCATTAGAACTTGAACCTCCTAAACATCTCCACACACAAACATAGAGCAACAAGAGCCTATGCACAAACAATGAGAATAAGCTTCCCAAATGGCACTGTCAAGAATATTCTCTAAAATCATAGTGCTCTCTACCAAGCAATCATAACCATGGATTCTGAAAACATAGACACTCCCAAAATCATGCACTAAGAGCATCGACCACAGCCAGCTACAGATCTGTCAAGAATAATTAAAAACCAAAAATAAAATAAACTTGGCTTTCTTTGTGAAAAGCAATTCCTTGGATTGTCACTGATCTGCTGCAGCTCCTAGACCTTCACCTGCTTCTTCTTTGACTTCCCCTCACCATCTCATCATCAAACAACTCTGTCAATTTTTTAACCAGTTGAAACCATCAGTGGGTTCTTAACAATATTCCCCTTTAAACATAGTGTGAGGGATCACAACAGTTAATAAGGTTCACATACAAGGCCTCCAATCAACACTGTCTCCAATGCATAACGCTAACAAGATTGTTCAACAAAACAGTCCAAAGATACTGTAACAGCAATCAATTAATCAAGCAACAGGAATAAAGAGGAAAACCACGAGTGTACAGTCGATGGTACACATCTGTATGAAGTTCTCAAGCACCTGTTAAAATGCTGCCATGGCCAATTGTCCAATCACAATCAATCCTACTGGTTGGTACTTGTCCAAAATTCTATCTCTTGAGTCTCTTTCAAATCTCTATAAGCATCACTGCCACCATACCCTGAAATTTGGTTCTTAGATGAACACCTGCTGTCTCTTTGATGAGGATATCGATATGGCAAAGAGGACTATCCCTGCTGAACAAAAGGTGTAGAATGTGGTTCCTGCTCAACCGAAGGGGCAGGGAGTTCTTGCAAATCAAGCATAACTGTCATCTATCATCATCATCAGTGGGTGCAAGTTGTACTCCCTGCAATTCAGTGGAATGTCCTGCAATAAACAAAACAACAGCGTGTACAGATTCACAGAATAACCTTCCTGCATATCAATGGTAGAATGGCCTCCATCTGGGAATGGGGTCTCAGATCAGGCTCATCTTAGACTCTATTGGAATAGCACTACCCAATCGACTCTTCCCAAGTCCACCACCTATATTCTGGGACCCAACACCTCTAGTATGTTTCTCAAATTCAGGAGAAACCAATTCATTAGTAGCCAATAAAGCACGAGAAGAAGACATTATCAGTATCATCCTTCTTACATACATCATCATTACTAGCAATATCATCAGAAGTATTATCAGAAACATCTCGAGAAGCACCATCATCATTAATAGTTGCTGAGAAAGACATTTAACCTTTTCTTCCAAAGCATTGAGTTGTTCTTTCTTGTTACCATAGTCATTTGTGAGGTCTCAACAAACCTCTTTATTGTACTCGTGTAGATCATTTATACAAAATGCCCAACTCTTAACAAAGTCATCATACTTCTTAAAAATAAAGGTTTGTAATTGTAACTTACTGATGCAATATAACCCCTGTGGTGTGAAACTTGAAAGGGGCATGTCAGGCCTGATTTTGTTCCATCACCCTTCCTCGCTCTGTCACAGCCATATATACATCCCCCCTTGTTAATCCAGTCTGGCTGCTATAATTGTTCAAGTTTTCCTGCATTAAATCATGGAAGCTAAGGCAGTGGTTGTCTGCCATAAATGGAGAGGTGTGGCTGCTATAAATAAGCAGGCCATACATAGATGCATTTTGCTGTTTCTATTTCCACATTAATTGTTTTATGTAGGACCATTACACATTTAGTAAGAGATGCTCAATCTAAATTGTTAAACAACTATTTTACATTCTGCAAAGAAGCCTTAGTTAATTTCTTCATTTGCAATTTGTAGTTAAGTGAAATCTTTATACAAGGAGATGATTACAGTGAGAGAGATTCACAAGATACATGCAAGCTTATTATATTGTACCATTTGCAGGTCAAATTTTGTAATTTTTAAAATATTTTTCCATCTCATTTCCATTTGTTAATTCCACATTGGTTTGCAGGCAAAGAACCGCATATGCAACCTGATAGAAAGCGGTGTTAAGAGTGGTGCAAGGCTTGTGCATGATGGGCGAGGCATTGAGGTACTGATACCTTTTTCCTGTTTTACACTCAACATTTTCCAAGATGCTGATAAGTCATCCCAGTCCATTTGGTATGAAATGAATGCAGATGATTTTTCACATAGAGGCATACAGAATTTTTAAACTTGTCTCATGCTGCCAGATTAAAACAAAACTTGAAAAGTATACTTCCTTCCCCTTACAGTTAACAGATAAACTATGGTATTTTGCATCATTGATATTGATGTGTATTTGAACTTGTTTTCTAGGTTGCTAAAAAACCTGATTGTAAATTGAAGAATTATATTTAAAACTTTAAAGATGTTTTACTGTTATCACGCCATTGCTTAAGATGTCTACAGGTCCCTAATTACAAGGAGGGGAACTTTATCGGTCCTACTATTCTATCTGATGTAACTAGTGATATGGAGTGTTACAAGGTGAGATACCATAAAATCTTCTTCTAACGCATTTTAAGCTTATACACAGAGTAAGCTTCCTGACATGAAAAATTGCTTCATTGTTTTCCTGGTTATGTGCAGGAAGAAATTTTCGGGCCTATCCTACTCTGTATGGAGGTATGGTTTTGGTAGTTTTGTTTTAATTAAATTCTTATTTCTTAATTTTTGTCCATATTAGGAATTTTTCTTATTTAA
>LPNX010364034.1:380693-578877 GCA_001517045.1 Pseudotsuga menziesii | reverse complement strand
AGTGGAAGGATTTGTCAGGTCAGGGTGTGTCCATGGCATTTCCAACTTCGCAGAAAATATAGACACATTTCATTAACTGCTTCAGATTACAAATCTTGAAAAAGCCATAGATACTTGCCTAGAGAAAGCTATAGTCAATACACAAATAGGCAGTAACTGCTCAAGCACCATCTGCAATGCTGTGGAAAATAAAATGTAATTTTGCTTGTTATCTGTGTATGCCTGTTAAAGCCACTATCAGTCGGATATTTTCTTGGGATGTATAGAGAACTTTATTTCTATACATTAGATCATGGTGAAAATAATAATCTCTAATTTTATCCTTACCGTCCAGTGTTAATGATTTTCACTTAGATTTTGAGATGTAATAATTTTGAAGAAGGGGAAATGACAGAACTCAAGCTCCAATTGGCCCATCGTAAGATTCAAAGTGGTCCTAAGGTCATTGTGGCTACTTATTGCTTAGCTACATTACTGATATTGGACTGAAATATCCTAGTTCTTGGTTCAGTGGTACCTATACTAATGGCAAAGGACATATAATGAAAGAAGATGCTTAAGTACAGTCTTATGTCTCTTTTTATTGTAAAATTATGTTAGTGTATTTTATTTCTTTTGTTTTCTCAGTTGTTTATGTACATTGGAGTTCATTTATGAAGGCAGTGATCTTCTCTAAACTGATTTCAAAATATCAGATTATCTAACAAGTCCCACAATTTCGATAGTCAATCCTAGTAAACACAGAAACAAATGCAGAGTACTAACCATAAAAACTGCATAGTAAAGTTGATGGCATTAGTTGTTCATGGACGCTCTTGGGTGTCATTGTCCTGGCCAGAGGCAGGTGACTCATTTGCTACTTGTTTATTTCTTCAATAAGGTGGATTGTTGAGCATGTAGGTTTCACAGTAGACATTCATTATGACTATGTTTCTAGAATTTTACTGTGTATGAGTTTAGAACTCCCAACGTATTGAGTGGACGCTCCACCTATCATCGGGGGATCATGATTAAACTGCAATAAGACGAAAAGAGTATAGTGTGGCAGAAATATAGGATGTTGGGTAATAGCCGTTAGGGTTAGGTAGAGGAATTGAACCGTTGGAAGAAGTCAATATAGTAGATATGAATCCAAGGAATTAATTAAACAAGATAATAATTAAAAATAATTCAGATAGTCACGAGGGAAGATGAGGAACAATTTTTTTTATACGATAAATAATAGGGTGGAGAAAATAATGAATAACCAAAATAAACCCTAGAATAAGGAACACTTTATAATAGTTAATTATTTGAAGATGAAACTATACGAGGAATAACAAGGGGAGAAAACAGGATAAAGAATAATTAGGGGCAAGTTCATCCTGAAAAGGGAGAGAAATTTACATTAGTTGGCTTCTATTTGCCATTCTATTGAGCATCTTTTCATAGTCTAATAGGCAATGTTTCTCGTTTCCTTTAATTTCAAGTACGCAATTTTGTGGTATTGTTCATACATACTGGAATTAGAGTCATGAGGTGGTTTTTTTTGGAAAAACTACTGTGATTGCTGTAATCATGTTAGTAAAATTTCATTTACTAATAGAAAAAAGAAAGAAGGAAATGTATTATACCCACAAGTGACCAAAATAAATCAATGTGACTAGAAAGTACATCTTGTCATAGTAGCAATGCTGCAGTGCTGAGGCATCTCCTACAAGCAAAATAAGTCAGAATAAAAATAGAGTACAAAGTGGTAAACCCAAGAATAAGAAACACTTTATAATAGTTAATTAATTGAAGATGAAACTATACAAGGAATAGCAAGGGGATAAAACAGAATAAAGAAAAATAAGGAGCAAGTTAATCCCGAAAAAAGGGGGGGCATTTACATTAGTTGGCTACTATTTGCCAGCAGCAAGTCTATTGGTCATCTTTTCATAGTCTAATAGACTTTCTAGCTTTTTTTTGTTTCAAGTTCGCAATGTTCAATTTTGTTGTATTGTTCATACATACTGGAATTGAAGCGATGAGGTAAGGAACACTTTATAATAGTTAATTAATTGAAGATGAACCTATACGAGGAATAACAAGGGGAGAAAACAGAATAAAGAATAATTAGGAGCAAGTTAATTCCAGAAAAGGGGGGGAATTTACATTAGAAGCAACATAAGAGTACAAAGTGGTAAACCCAAGAGATAGACCCTATACAAAGAAGCATGACGAGAATTATTAATCAGCGCTAGAAAGGGTTACTGGTACTGATAACTTGGGAGTGGGAGATCACATTAAACCAACATGTTATTTGCAATTTTCTCTTGTTATGATTTGCATAACCCAGGTGCTTATAAATAATTAAGGATAAACCAGTTCAATTCCCAAGTTAATTTTGGATTCTACATTGATAAGATTGATTTGCATCCCAAGTGAATGAAGGCGTGAATAATTTATTATTTACATTATTCAACTTTGATACATTAGTTAGAGGATGCAAAGCATCATACTTTTAATCTGGTTTGTGGGTCCTGCCTATGTTACTAAAAAAAATTGATTGGTCATGGCCTGCTCAAAGTTTCAAAAATGTGTCTTACTCCATAGCACATTGTAGATTGTTTAGATATTCTTAATGCTAAATAGTAGTAAGGATTTTCTTTCTAGTTAGACGCCACAATGTTAGACATTTGTATATATGAGAATTCTGTCCTAGCTACAACAGAAGAAGAGCTGCACAATCATATATGCATGAAGAAGATTTAGCAACTCTGGATCTACCATGTATTAGTGGATTCCCAAGGAGCAATTGATCCAAACCTTAACGAGGATACCATGTGTAATGATTTTGTGTCTTGCACAACTAGTTCAATAGCATAGAACCCATTCTTAATTCCTTCTAGGTGGTCTGATCTACAATTTTTCCATTGGTTGGTTGGAGTTAAGCCTTTGTGTGGCAGCTTGCATCTTCTTCAAATACTGAAAACCATTCCCAGTTTTCTTATTTTCTTGATTTCTTTATTGTAACCACTGACTAAGAATAATGACCTTGCTTGTTAGTTTTTTCCTTGCAAATTTGTGCTGTTCTTCACTACTCTATCTACAATACCCATATTGCTAGAGTGTGTTGAGGGTTATAGGCAAGAAAATGGTGGGCCAAATGGGTTGCCTTCTATAAACATAGCTTGCTTCTTGACTCCAACACAATGTAGCTTTTTGATCTTGGCTTGAATTGGATATGGATGTTGTGTTGAGGGTTATAGGCAAGAAAATGGTGGGCCAAATGGGTTGCCTTCTATAAACATAGCTTGCTTCTTGACTCCAACACAATGTAGCGCTTTGATCTTGGCTTGAATTGGATATGGATGTTGAGTAGTAAACATTGCCTTGCAGGATTTTTATACTAAGCAATGGGATTGGATTAACCATCTCCCTCTCACTCTCTGATTTCTCAAGGGGAGGCTTCCCCCTCTTCCAGTTTTCTCCCTCAAATTGGAACCTTACTGCATCTACAAGTTCATTGGCTTCTTTTGACACGAGTTGTTCACCTACCCAGGCTGACACTCCTTGTTGCCACATATGGCTTATGGCTTACGGGTGACAAATTTTTCGCCCTTTGTCCTCTCCACAACACTAGAGCCTAACATACTTGGTGTCCCCATCCTTCCATGACAGTTTACTATTTAGGGTTTATAATGAGCTCTTTAATAAGAGTGTTCTTCCCCATGGACCTTGTTAGTTTCTCCTTTCTTTGTATGTGATATTTGATTTCCTCTCCATATTATCTCCGTCCTTGTGTTGGATCACTAGCCCTTTTACATTTGCTTATATCGGTGCTTCGAGTTCATGGTAAAATCCTCCTTTTAACATGCTACTTCACATTGCTTGAAGGGTATTGACTTTGTCCACCTTGAGTCGATATCTGAATGCCAAATTTCTTGCATGGGCTTGTAATGTTTTAATTGTTTTATGAAACTATATTATCAATATATATCTATCTAAATAAAGTAATATATATTACATTTAAGTTATAAAAATTAAAGTGACGCCAGTTTAACTATTCAAACCTATAGTAATATAACCTTGTATATTTTTAGGTAATTTATTAATAGAAGGGTTAAAACAAAATGTCTAAAAAGATATTATTAGATAATGATTTGTTTATGCATGGGCATGGGATTATTTCATGTATGCCAAACGTAGTAACATCGCTGTGCATTGTAAATCTTGTTTGTATAGCTCTATCGGTGTTATTTGAGTGCGATGCACTATCATACTCATGGTGATTTTAGGAAGTTCATGTTATTACTTAAAATGATTGTAGCCTCAACTCCAAGTCAATGATATTTATTTGCATCCATATTTTACCATATAGGGCTTCAAATTCTTTACATATTATTTCCTCTTTTGAGTGTGTGCTACCACATGTTTTAATATGTTCTCAAGGTTACAACACGTTATTCCAATGCCGTGCACTATCATACTCTTGGTCATGTCAGGATATTTATGTTATTGCTTAAATGTATGTAGCCTCAATTCCAAGTCAATGGTATCTATTTGCATCCATATTTTTACCATATAGGACTACAAATTCTTTACATATTCTTTCATGTTTTGAGTGTATGCTACCACAAGTTTTAAGATGTTCTTAAGGTTACACCACATTATTAATAATAGAACATCATTAAACTAACATCAAAAACATTTGGGTTAATTTACCAAAATATGTATATTGGAAATGACAATTATTCTCTTATATTTATGTGCACTTAAATGTGAGGTGAAATGAGCCAATAAAGGTGAACTCACTTGCAATACTATGTGTGTATACATAAATATTTTGCATATATATATATTTTTCTTGGATGTCTATCCATGTGTGCTTTGTATAGAAAGAACACTCCATGAAAAATATTTGTACATAGAGTTTACAATTTCAATGGTACTGAGCATTAAGCTATTTATGATGCTTTCTTTGTTCTAAGATTGTAGATAAATTTATGTTGTCATCATGATGTAATTCTATAGAGCTATGTTAATAAAAGACATGAAATGGTTACCTTAGAGCAAGAGGGGATATGATATGACGAAAGGTTAAAGGGGGTTAGCTGAAAAGTCACATTGCAATGTGCCATCCATTTAATTCTCCCTCCATGATTGAAAGCTCGATATGCCATATAAAGTTGTGGGAATAATGTTGAAACCTTGTATTCCCATGCCACTCTCACCATATATTTCTCATTTTGTAAGTTTGTAAGTTTCTTCTTCTTTCTTTGGTTCATTTTGTGTCAACTTCCAACATCATTTGCATGCCATATTATGCTCAATGGGTGTTGCTTATAGAGATTTTTGGGTTGGTCATTCAGATTGAGAGCCTAGGAGGGATGTTGCTCTATAGGGATGGAACCTTGTGTATAGTTCTTGATACATGTGAGTTGGGGTATTACTTGAACCTATAACATTAATGGTGATGTTGGGGTTCTTAGATGAGTAGAGATTATGAGTATGGAGCCATACTAGATTGGTAACGTAGCTTGGAATTATTGCACTAAAGTTATAGCTTCATTGTGAAGGATGCCTCAAATTGTTAGTGTTGGTGACATAATGGTCTAATTAGTGACAAGGGGAAAACCAATCTTTGTTTTCCATTCCAGTTGTTTTTACATTTGTGTGAATAAGTATTTTGTATATGTTTGTATGTTGCATTTTATTAATGAAGTGTGATGGGTTATGTTTGATCTTGGTAGCAATTCCATGTGTTCTTACGTTTATGTAGATATGTCTTATGTAGATGTTGTTAGTTTTGTACCTAAGGAAGTGTTCCCCTAAGTGACTTTAGCCTTAGTTACTTAGAGGGGGGAAATAAAGTGACATTTAATTTGACTTTAGAGTATAAAGTCAATTTTTGATCAATTTAAATGGGTGAGTGAAATTAATATTTTATAAATAAAATATGAGCAATTAATTTCAACTGTAGATTTAATTCAATCTCATCTTTTGGAGCAGATGTCTCATCACCTACCTAGGGTTATGAGCAAAAAGCAAGGGAAAGACCATTTTCCCTCATTTTTGAGATGAGAGTGAGTTGAGAGAGAGAAGAGAGAGTTTCCATTTTCCCTGAGCAAGAGGAAAGATTTGCAACACGTAAATCGAGGGAAAGGACAACAACAAACATGTCACACAAGTCGAGGAGAAGACAATATCATTTATTGTTGGTCCATACAGTCTGTATGGTACGGTTTTTGAAGTAATAGGCATGATTTTCGAAGCAAATTTTTGGGCACGATTTTTGAAAAAAAATGGGAACGGATTTCGAGGTCTGTACAGTCAGTTCGCACGTTACTTCTCGTGCAGTTCGTACCGTAACATGGAAATCGAGGCATAAAACAGAAGAAAAAATGAGTTTGATTTTTCTTGTTTGGCACAAAAAACGAGGCAAAAATTCTCTTTCAGGTTGTGATAAGTTGGTCTGAAAATTTCTAAGTTTTGTTGTAAATTTCCTGTTAATAAAATCTCTCTTCGACTGGTTTTCTCTTTGTGGGTTTTTCTAGGGCCATTGCCAAAAAATTTCTGAGTACTATGTGTTGAATGGCGTGCATTTTATTTATTTTCTGTCAGTGAAAAAGTGAAGTTGCAGTAGTGTTTTTAGTTTGAAAATTTTATGTTTATTTTTCAGTCATTTAATTTTCTAAGTATGAAATAAACTGAGATAATTTTAGTTTTAAACCGAAGGCTGAAACTTGTGAAAAATCTACATGGTATAAAAGCTGAGTGGGGCAAAAAACTAAATAATTGCAGACTGACAATCATTTCCAGAATTCGGGAATTTTTTTTGTGACGATAGTACATTTTATTGAAACTTGTTCTTTGATAAAAATGACTTTCGTTGGGTTGAGAAATGAGGATAGGTTGGATGGGGCAGTGAATTTTGTCTCATGGAAGGCCCAGATTTTACTTGTGTTGAGGGAGAATGAGTTGTGGGAGGAGGTAGTAAGAAACACTACAACAAATCCCGTTGTCATTCCTGTTGCTACAGATGCATTAGCATTTTCAGCCTTATATAAGAAAGATATTAAAGCCATGAGGATTATCTTAGATGTTGTTAAACACCATGCTATACCTCACATTTCAGCGAAGGATCATGCACATGAAATGTGGACTGCCTTGACTGGATTGTTTGAGAGTTCCAATGAAAATAGGAAGATGGTTATGAGAGAGAAACTGAAAGGTATCAAGATGGTCAAAGGAGAGGTTTGTATGACTTAGCTTACTATGATCTCTCGGGTGAGAGATGAGCTTGCAGCTATTGGGGAGGTGGTGACTAGTCCTGAGCTAGTTCGTACAGCCTTGAATGGGGTGACTGCAACTTGGGCTGTGTTTGTACAAGGTTTGGTGGCTAGAGAGAACCTACCTTCATGGGACATCGTATGTGATGACTTTGTTCAGGAGGAGACTCGGAGGGGTCTTCTGCAGTGCAGTGGTTCTACTAGTAGACAGAATGAGAAGGATGTGGCCTTCACAACAAAGGGGAAGAAAAAGAACAAGAAGGGTCCCAAGAAGAATGGGGCCAAGCAGCAGGGTGGGCGGAAGAAGGATCTTAGCACTGTAAAGTGCTTTGCATGTCACAAGATGGGACACTATGCTACAATGTGTCCTAACAAGAAGAAGCAACAACAGACAACAGCTCCAGTTGAGATCGATGACTTTGCAACGAGATTTCAGAGTGAGTTTTCACTGTGCATAGGGCATATTGAGAGAGAGAGAATCCATTCTCACCAGTGCGGATGTTGACAGACAGAGGGAGTTGTTCTGTGTGAAAGACCATTCTTACAGTGCATCTACTTCCAGCACTTGGTATATAGATAGAGGAGTTTCGAGTCACATGACAGGTGCTCGTGAGATGTTCTCCGAGCTTTCATAGACAGAGACAGATGTGGAGGTTGTGTTGGGAGATGACTCAGCATTCAAAGTTGTTGGGCGTGGGACAATTACATTTCAGAGAGAATCCATGAGTCCCATGGTGTTATGAGATGTATTGTATGTACCTGGGCTGAAGAAGAACCTAGTGTCAGTTTCAATGATCGAGGATCAAGGTCTTGGGGTGTCTTTCCTAGATGGACACGTGCATATGTTTCCCAAGACTGCATGACCATCTGCTTCAATTACCATTGAAGTGAGATGTGGGAAAATGTATAGGCTCTTGTTTCATCCTCAGTTTTCCTTGGCACATAGCAGCAGCAGTGAGCCTTGTGAGCTTTGGCATAGGAGGATGGCTCACTTGCATCATCCATCCTTGGGGTTGTTGAGACACATGGTTACAGGTTTACCGGAGTTTCGCACATGGCAGAGTGATGTGTGCAAGGGGTGTGCTTTGGGAAAGTACACCAAGACTTCTTTTACGAGCAGTGATAGCAAGTCAGCAGGGACCCTTGACTTGATACATTCAGACTTATGCGCACCTATGTCTTCTGTGTCCTTGAGAGGATACAAGTATTATGTGACATTCATTGATGACCATTTTAGGAAGACCTGGATCTACTTTCTGAAAAGCAAGAATCTCGAGGAAGTCTTACAAAGGTTTCAAGAGTTCAAAGTTCTTGTGGAGAGCCAAATAGGGAGGAAGATCCGAGTTCTTAGATCATATAACAGGGGTGAGTATACCTCCAAGGAGTTTGATGGATTTTGCAGACAGGAAGGTATTAGGAGACAGCTGACAGTTCAGTATACTCTAGAGCATAATGGACTAGCAGAGAGGAAGAACCGGTCCATTGTTAGAGCAGCCCGAGCTATGCTACATGACCAGTCACTTCACTTATTTCTCTGGGCTGAGGCTTGTAGCACCGCTATATATCTTTAGAATATGAGTCTCCATCGTGTCACATGGAATATGACACCTGAGGAGTGTTTTTTGGGCAAAAAGCCTGAAGTTATCCATTTTCTGATATTTGGTAGTTTGACTTACTCTCATGTCCCTTCAGAGAAGAGGACAAAGTTGGATCCCACTGTAGAGAAGGGCATCTTTGTGGGCTATGATGAGACTTTGAAGGTCTTTTGCATTTATCTTCCCTCTCATAGGAAAGTGGTGGTGAGAAGAGATGTGAAGTTTGAGGAGGAGCGGGCCTTCAGGAAGTCGAGAGAGGGAGAGCAGCAGGTTCCTGCACCTTAGGCAATTACATAGGTTCCATCAGTGTAGCAGTCAGGATCACAGGTTTTCGGGGTTACAGGACCACACAGTGTTGGCACGGGTTCACCAAGTTCAGTGGTTCGACCAACAGGGCCTTCGGGGACATGTAATGGGTCTACTATTATAGGTACACCTTACAGGGGATCGGGATCAAGATCAAGATCAAGATTACAGGGTACACTTGGTGTTGGTACACCAGCTTCAGGTTCACAGGTGATTGGGGGTACTACCTCTGGTAGTTATTCTGATGAGGACAGACCAGTGTGGGAGCAATCTTCAGGGAAGAAGAAGCCTAAGTGGCTTCGGGAGACCTTGAAGGAAGCTCAAGATTTTGGGACACCCAGGGAGGAGGTGAGAGCTGTCAAGATGCCTGACAGATTGTGCATGTTGTTGGTAGCTAGTACACGTGATTCTGACCCTTCTACTTTTGAGGCCTCCCAGCATTCAATTTGGAGAGATTCCATGATGGATGAGTACCATTCCATCATGAAGAATGATGTATGGGATATTGTTCTGAGACCCAAGGGGAAGTCAGTGGTGACTTCTCGATGGCTTTACAAGCTTAAGCATGCGGTGGATGGGAGTGTGGAGAAGTACAAAGCTAAGTTTGTAGCGCGGGGGGTTTCACAAGTTGAGGGCATTGATTATGATGAGACTTTTGCGCCAGTTGCTCGCTATACTTCTATCAAGGGCTTGATCTCCATTACAGTGGAAATGGGTTGAAAGATCCATCAGATGGATGTGAAGACCACATTTCTCAATGGGATCATACAGGAGTAGATTTACATTAAGCAGCCTCAAGGCTTTGAGATTCATGAGAGAGAGTCTCATGTTTGCACGTTGAAGAAGGCCCTTTATGGGCTAAAGCAAGCTCCTAGAGCTTGGTACTCCAGGATCGATTCTTACTTGCTGAGTATGGGGTTTCATAAGAGTGAATCAGATCCAAATCTCTACTTCATCATGGTTGGAGATGATCCACGTGTTCTTTTTCTATATGTTGATGACTTGTTTATCACAAGGAGAGAGAGACCCATTGCAGCTTGCAAGAAGGATCTTGCAGCTAAAGTACGACATGCCTGATATTGGGATGATGCATTATTTCTTGGGATAGGAGGTTTGGCAGGAGCCTGGACATATTTTCCTGGGGCAGTGAAACTATGTGGTTGATATTTTGAGGAGATTGCAGGCCTATGTCGACACCTATGATCACCAACTGGAAGAAGCTTCATGCTTCTGAGGGAGAGTTGGTGGATCCTACTTTATACCGTCAGCTTAATGGGTCGTTGATGTATCTGGTCAACACTCAGTCAGATTTGTGTTTTGCAGTGAACACTCTTAGTCAGTTCATAGTTGAGCCTAGGAGTGTACATTGGGTAGCTGCAAAACATGTGTTGCGCTATCTATCAGGGACAGTGCATTTTGGTTTGGACTACAGGAGGTTAGAGGGGATCATATTGGTTGGTTATACAGACTCGGATTGGGCAGGCAGTGTGGCAGACCGGAAGAGCACTTTCGAATGTTGTTTCAGTTTGGGCTCGGCAGCAGTGTCGTGGTTCAGTCGAAAGTAGAAATCCATTGCATTGAGTTCTGCTAAGGCTGAGTATATGGCAGTCAGTCTGGCCAGCTGCGAGGCCTTGTGGCTTCGCAAGTTGCTGGTGAATCTATTTGGTCAGGAGCTTAGACCTACAATGATTTACCATGACAATCAAAGTTGCATCCAACTCTCTAAGAATCTAGTTTTCCATGATAAGTCAAAGCACATTAAGATCGGATATCATTTCATCCGAGACTATGTTCAGACAGAGGCAGTTACGCTTCAGTATATTTCCACTGATGAGCAGGTAGCAAACATACTGATGAAGTCTTTGGGGAGGGGCAAGTTTGTCTTCTTTAGAGACAAGTTGGGAGTGGTGCAGAACACCTTCTTCGGTAAGAGGGAATATTAGTTTTGTACCTAGGGAAGTGTTTCCCTGAGTGACTTTAGCCTTAGTTACTTAAAAGGGAGAAATAAAGTGACCCTTGCATTAAATGACTTAAGTGACATTTAATTTGACTTTAGAGTATAAAGCCGGCTTTTGATAAATTTAAGTGGGTGAGTGAAATTAATATTTTAGAAATAAAATATGAGCAATTAATTTCAACCATAGATCTAATTCAATCTCAGCCTTTGGATTAGATGTCTCTTCACCTACCTAGGGTTATGAGCAAAAAGCAAGGGAAAGGCCATTTTGCCTCATTCTTGAGATGAGAGTGAGCTAAGAGAGAGAAGAGAGAAAGTTTCCATTTTTCTTGAGTAAGAGGAAAGATTTGCAACACGCAAATCGATGGAAAGGACAACAACAGACAGGGCACGAAAATTGAGGAGAGGACAACAACATTTATTGCTGGTCCGTAAAGTCTGTACGGTACAATTTTCAAAGCAATGGGCACAATTTTTGAGAAAAAAAAAATTGGGCACGGATTTCAAGGTCCATACGATACAGTCCATACAACAGCACGAAAATCGAGGCATAAAACAAAAATTAAAAAAATGGGTTTGATTTTTCCTGTTTGGCACAGAAAACAAGACATAAATTTTCTCTTCCGGGTTGAGATAAGTTGGTCTGAAATTTTTTGAGATTTGCTATAAATTTCCTAATAATAAAATCTCTCGCTTTCACTGGTTTTTCCCTTGTGATTTTTTCCAGGGCCATTGGCCAAAAATTTATGAGTACTGTGTGTTGAACGGCGTGCATTTTATTTATTTTTTGTCTGTGAAAAAGTGAAGTTAACGCAGTGTTTTAAGTCTGAAAATTTTATGTTTATTTTCAGTCATTTAATTTTCTAAGTATGAAATAAACCTTGACAAATTTTACTTTTATACCGGAGGCTGAAACTTGTGAAAAATCTACAGATGTTTGTATGTTGTATTTCATTAATGGAGTGCAATGAGTTTTGTTTGATGAGTTTAAGAACATAATGTGCATACTTGCAAGTTGTTCATCGGTGTCTAATTGGTATGTCATGCAGAAACTTTCAACTACATCTCACTTTTAGTTGCTAAGATTGCTTAAGGACAACATTAGTTGATTCAATCAATATTTGTGTGATGGTGCCCAAAATTACAACATAGCACGAGGAAGGAGAAACAAGAAAAAATGTCGTACATCATTTTATTAAATGAAGACATGTGAGAGAAATACAAATACAAGTATAGATACAAACCATGTGTCTTTGGACTCTTCACGAATTTGCAAACTTTGGTGGGATATTTCCATGCCAAGAGCTCATGACATATTCATTGTACCTCTTAATATGTTCTTTACACCTCTCTTATATTAGCTCTTGTGCCCCATTTACACATTATGACACCTCATATCATTGATTCCTTTACATTGCATGCCAAAATCATTGTAGAATCCATTACATGGTACACAATAATCTACCTAGGCCTTAAATAAACCTCGGTCACATGAATAAACTCCAATGTACCATTAGATTACAACAATACCTCCACAATCATATTGATCATTATTTCGAACAACGACGTGCACCAACCCCAATAATTTGCTACTATATTGAGTGAAATCCTTTGTCCAATCTCTTTATGCAACAAATTTCTTATGATACCCCTTGGACTGTTTTGTGGATGGATTCATTTAGTGGTTCCCAAGGTTTTCTTCAATATTGTTTGTTGTCCATGCATGCCATTGTTCACAAATGAAAAATGAGAACAAGTTATTTCTCCTCTTGTTTCTTTTTCTTTTGAGACTTAATTGCACATAACTCATTATTACATCCAAAGTTATGACTAAGCTATAGATATGCACATCCAACCAACCATCTACACATATATAATCATAAGGTTATAAATGATAGTAAGAACACTATGCACTATAGAAGTCATTTACACAAAGATTATAAGTGTTATTAATGTGGAGACCATAAGGTTATAAGGGTTATTAACAAGCAAACCATGGGAGTTCATAAGAGTTATTCAATTTATTAACACGCGAAGATGGGTTATAATGGGTTTGGATCAAACCATTTATGTTTATTACAGAATTTATAAAGTAAATATGTAAATATAAAATAGAGTATTGAATAATGATTGATTGATATCAATGATGTTTACAGTGAAATTCGTGATGGTGTATATATATAGGTTGACCAGTCTAGTCAAATGGGTGTGTAGCCATTGATGTTTCATTATTTATTATTAATTATTTATTATTAATATTATTATATGGGTTACATGGTTATAAATTTATTTGCACAGAGACCATAGGGGTTATAACGATTATCAACATAACAATCATAGGGCTAATAGAATGGGGATCAAAAGGATTATAAGGGTTATTATCATGTGGACCATATGGATTATTAGAACTAAGACTAGAAGGTTTGTAAGGATTACAAGGAACTTTAGCATGAAGATTGATAAGAATATGGACACAACATATTTTAGGGCTATACCCAGTGCAAAACCACCACAGGGGAAAACCCAAAGAGATGAATTTATTGAATTGAGAGCAAACTGAATTTTTTATAGAAAATTATTTTCCACTCAAAGAATTAGAATAGAAATCACAAGACAACTTATCTCAGGATAAACCGATGCCTTGATTTGTGTGCCTATAGCAGTTGCATGACCACTCTCACGCATGCCAATCTATTGTTGTTGTACAACTTTGTCAAACTGATATTAAATGCACATAGAAATGCCTCATAATTTGTACCACATGTGCCAAATTTGTTGTTGTATGGTCCTTTTAGGTTGATGATAAATGCGCTCAAAGCTACCTAGAAAATTGTGCCACACTTTCCAGATTTGCTGCTGTTGTATGGCCTTGTTAGTCTTCTTGGGAAATGTGCAAAAAATCACTTTGATTGTCTAGAAGATCAAGCAACTAATGAACTGTTGAGTTTCTTGAGAACTATGCCACGATTCTTACTTGGAAAAAGCTTTTGTCAATCCAATCTCTCTCTTTCTCACAACTTGATGATTTTATTTCTCTTTCCATAAGTACACTTTTATACATCATTTCTTCCCAAACTAACCCTAACTTCCCTAACCACTTTTTCAATGGCTAGTATTAAATGTTATGATCTAGGGTTCACATTAATGTACATTATAAATACATTTAAATAATTAAATACACATTAAATACTTTTGGTCACAACTTACAAATCATTTTTAAGTTATAAAGTATAAACACCCTTTATTAATATAAAAAAAACTCTACTTTAATAACATGCCTAGGAAAACACAACTTACTTCCCTCCCCATGACAAAACATAAAAAAATATAAGGAAGGACATCTAGAGTTAATTCCTCTAGCGGGGTTATTATAATGGGACCATGGGGGTTATAAGAGCTATATGTGTTATTTACACCAAAATCATAAGAGTTACTAGCATGGGGACTATAAGAGGTTATTAGCATGCAGGAAATATGGGTCAAAAGAGTCATTGTGGCTATATAGTTTATGGTGATGAAAACCTTAGGGTTGATGGGGTTATTAATGTGGTGACCATAGGGCCATTAGTATAATGACCATAGGGATTATAGGGGCTATAAAATTTATTAGTGTGATTATGATAAGACTTATAGGGGTTATAATGGGTATTAGCATGGAGACCGTGAGAATTAATAACACGAATTATAGGGATTCTAGGGTTAAGGGTTCTTAATATGAAGACAATAGGGCTTATATGATTTGTGTAAGTTTTTAGCATAAGGATCATAATAGTTATTTTCCCAGGAACCATAGGTATCATTAACACAAGGATTATAAGGGTTTAGGGTTTTTTTCTATGAAAGGAAAACCCTCTAAACAGTTCCCCTCATCTTGAGGATGGTACCTAGGATAAATCGGTTAATTGTAGTTTTGGCAAGCTAATCCAGTGGGGAAATTGGATGAGGCCCACTATTCACATAGGTAGCTAGCCGGTGGACTTGACCCCATGACCTCTTGCTTGCAATTCATAATCAGGGAAAATTTTAAGGATCCATAATTTTCTTAAAGTGTAAGAACCATGGCAAATTTTATTAATTCTTAATTTCCAACCATTAAATGTTGGGTGATAATTTTCTAAATAATGTTCAAATTTCAAAGGGTTTTATATAGTTTTTGGGCAATTTTGATGAATTTTAGAGTAAATGTTTTTTATGCCATGGAACTTGGGCGAATCGATTTAGAAAAAAATGGAAATTGGCGAATCTTTTTCGGAGAAAAGGTAAAAAATTAGCACATGGACTAAATTTTGCCCCTAAAATTTTCCTTGTTCAACACTTAGCTACTCGAGCTAACCAATTGAGTTAGTTACAAGGGTGATTAGCACTAGGACCATATAATTTATAGGGGTTGTTGGCATGGGGAACATAAAGGATTTTAGCATGCTAACCATAAGGCTTGTAGGGGTTATAACAATTATTAGTAATGGGGATATAGAGTTTAATAGCAAAGGGACCATAAGGATTAACATGAGCAATATAGGGTTGATATGGGTTACAAGAGTTGTTAGCATTGGGACCATAGGGGATGTTAGCATGGGGATCATGGGGGTAATAGCATGAGAACCATAGGGATTATAAGAAGTACTAACATAAAATACATTGACCATAAAGGGGTTATACATATTATTACCATAGGGTCGGAAATGGTTATTAATAAGAGTACCATATATATTATTAGCATGCAAACCATAGAGATTATAGGGATTGTGAGAACAAAGACATGGGTTATTACCATGGGACTAAAGGGGTTATTAGCACAAGGAGGATATATATTATAAAGGTTATTAACAAATAACTATAGGGTGTATAGAAAATATAATTTTTATCAACATAAGTATGTTAGGGTTTATTGGGGTTAAACGTATTTTTAGCACAAGAATCATAGGGTATGGGGGTTAAAAGACTTATTAGTATAGAGAAGACAAAGATTATTAGCACATGAACTATAAGGATAATAGTTGAAAAGAGTATCAGTTATCACCATTGGGACCATGGGGTTTAGAATATTTGTTAGCTCGGGAACATGGGGCTTATAGAGATTATATGGGTTGTTAGCATGGTGACCATAAGGATTATTGCCATGGGGACTGTAGGGGTTATAAAATTTAGAGGATTTGGTTAAGGACCATATGGTTTATAGGTAAGATTGGAGGCTTATAAGGGTTATTGAGGTTATGGTAATTATTACTATTGTGACCATAAGATTCATATCACGGGGGCCATAGAGATTATGCACAATGACCATGGTTCTTATTGGCATAACGACCACATGGCTTATAAGGTTTATATGGGTTATTAGCATGGTGACCATAAGGTTTATCAACATAATGACTATAGGGATTATATGAGTTATAGAGGTCATTAGCATAGAGACCATTGGGGTTATTATGACAAGGGCATGCCCATAGGAGTTATCACCATGAGGACATGATGAGACGCATGAGGGCCATATTGTTTATAAGGGTTATCTATTCATATGAGGAGGTTTTATAGGACTATAAGGGTTATTATTATGCGGAAAATATGGGTTATTAATACTACTACATAGGGGTTATTGTGGGTTATAAGCAAGAGCACCATATGATTATTGTGAGTAACATATGGCTTAAACAAGTTATAATGGTTATTAATAGGATGACATGGATTATTAACACAAAGGTCATAGAGTTATAAGAGTTATAGATATTGCTGGCATAAGGATAGTATGGCTTATAGAGATTATATGATTGTTAATAGTTGATGGGAACACTACCAACTTTACAAGATTAGCTATGAAGACTACTAGTTATATTTAAGTGAAAAGGAGGAATGAGACAAAAAATTAGCTATAAATGCTACTTGTAATAACTAATCATCTTAATGTCATGGTGTTATACTAAGATATTAAAGTTGATATATAGTCATAAAGTTCTATCAATTTGGGTGTTTCCATCATGTCTATCAACTTTGTTGGGTCATACAATAATAAAAACAAAAAAATGATATTAACTAGCAATTGATCCCAATGGTTGAAAGGGATCGTATACGAAAAATGGTGTGTTAAATTATACTTTGAATTATGGAGAAGAAATGTATTTTATATTTTGTGAGAGCCAACAAATAATAATTTCACGAATTTAATAAAAAATTATTACCTCTAAATTGCATTAAGTGTAAATGATGACATATTATTATTGTATGTACGCAATCCTCATAAGTTATGTAAGATGTATGACCTTGTAGAACCACAAAGTATGATTTTTCCATTTTCTAACATTATTACATCAGTCGTGATACATAATATTTCTTATTTTTAACAGTATCACGTAAGTTATAAGGAATGTTCATTAAAAAAATGCAAACCAAAACTCACTTGACTTATGTCTTTTCATTTCTTATTCTCACAAGCACACTACTTCCCACAAGATTTTTTAATTGTAGAATTAATTTTCACTTGCTATTCTCAAGCACAAGCTACTTCTTGTATTCCATAATGTCTTTTCACTTGATGTTGTAAAATGACAATCCGATTGCATTATTTTAAGGGAATAATCAATTAATCACAAATAATTAAATTCCCTTGATTTGCTTTGAACATCACTAAATTAATATAGATTCCAAATTCCCTTCACATATTGCTTCTGTTGTCTTTATTAATATGAGAAAGACTTCAATAGGAGAGACGACTTACAAATAAATTCAGACACATTTCACTATCCATCTCAATTGTAATTGAGATAAAGGAGAACATGGTTCTAGAAATTTAATAGAACTTTTCCCTAGTGTAAAATTGGTTAGGATTCCTTGATTCTTTTTAGCATGTATGTGAATAAACATAGCTTTGAGTTGCGACATAAAACCTTCATTAATTGCTCCACAAATTTCATTATTGAAAAGAATGGTTTTTAGAATCATATTCTCAAAGTATTACCTTCTATTTACTTGTATTTCACTCTCTTGACAAAGTTTCTTAGTTTATTGGACTTTAATGTCAACAATGGTGGCAATGGCATTCCAATGCCATTCAATTAACTTCTAAGCTCTTTGTTATCTTGAAGATTTTGCCACAAAATCAAGCATGCATATCTAGAATTCAAGAAGTTTCGGATAGGTGAGGGAGCTAAACAAATGCAGACCTCACAATTGTTACATTGAATTGAGATAGTATCATAGCTAATATTCTTGGCATATTTGTCTTTCCATATTTAGGTTCACATTGTCAATATATCATAAAAACAAGATTTAAGTTTACTTAATAAGGTTAGAGTTTCAGTTTAAAATATGGAGCACCCGCAGCGGAAAAGGAAGGAGTCCCACCAAATCCTATTCCAGATGGAGAGTCAGTGGTAGTTCCAGTAGGATCAATATACTCTACAAATGAAAAGGAAAAGCCAATAAATGATGCCAGCAGCTGAAAAAAAATTGTTACCCTAACTTGATTTCAATTTCAGTCACTACATATTGTTTAATGCCCAAACCCCATCATGCATGAACATAAAAAAATTAAAATTTTGCCGTAAACTTGAAACACGGGATATTTTTTCAACTTTTTCAACTCAGAAATTTTTATGACAACCCTACTTTCATTACTCACAAAATTAATTCAATCAACACACATGAAAATTTAAGACTCTGATTTTTTACCAAAATGGTCTAGGAAAAACCCCCGAAAGGAAAACCTATATGAGAGAGATTTTATTTTTCTTTAGGAAAAACTACAAATAAAAAATGCAATACTTATCTCCTTGATATCTCCTCGAAAATCGTTCCATAATCCCTTTGTACGGATGCCTCAGTATTCGTCTTGTACGGTCCACACATGTGGATGTACATACATATTTTCCTCCTAAAAATGTGCATGTTGTACGACCCAATAACAACATTAAATGTTGGTTAAATCACCTCAAAATTTGTGCCATAATTTCTTGATTTGTGTGTTGTACATACAATACGAAACTACTGTACAAAGCTCCTAAAAAACTGTGTCGTTGTACGGTACAGTCTCGAATTATGTACCTATTGAAATTTTTTCCTTGGGAAATGTGCCAAAAAAAATTTCTTCCTCACTTTGGGATTTATGCATAATTTCTCTCTCACAATTTTTAGAATGAAATATCTCCAAACCCTTGTCTTCTTCTCTTGATCTCTCCTCTCCAAAAATTCTCTCTTTGACACGTGAACATTGAATTAGGTTTTCCTTTCCCAAGCCTTTTTGTTTGAGTAATTTCCATCTCCAAATCAATCGCTCAAATTAAAAGCAAACTAAATGAGATCTATGACTCATCTCATTTTTTCCTTAAAAATTACTTTTTAAATATTAAATGAGAATTTAATGCACACCCATCTTTTAATTCTAATAAAGTCACTTTAAAATCATTAATGACTCAAACTCACATTAAAAGTCACTTTATTAAATACAGTCATTCTCACTTTTAAAATAAGCTAGGGACCACTTTTTAAAGTGTCATTGTCCACCCCAAGGCATGAATGGACAAACACTTCCTAGGTTAAATTTTAACACTCCCTCTTACTAAGGAAAGTGATTTTAACCACGCCCATCTTGTCTCTTAAATGAATGTGCTTCCCTCTTCCCAAAAACTTCGTGAAAATGTCTGCTACTTGCTCATCAGTAGAAATGTACTGCGACTCTACAACTTCTCTTTGAACCGAGTCTCTAATGAAGTGGTATTTGATCTCAATATGCTTTGACCTGTCATGAAAGACCGGATTCTTAGAGAGTCTAATGCAAATTAAATTGTCACAATGAATAATAGTAGAACTCAACTCTTGACCAAATAATTCTATCATCAACTTGTGAAGCCACAATGCCCCACAACTAGGCTGACTGGATGTCATGTACTCATCCTATGCATAACTTAAAGCCACAGACTTTTACTTCTGATTGAACCACGACACAACTGTTGATCCCAAACTGAACAACCGAAAGTGCTCTTCTGATCCGAAGAAATTCCTGCCCAATCTAAATCCGTGAGACCAACCAAGCCCACTCCACCTTACCTACTGTAGTCTAGAGTATATTCTATAGTCCCAAAAAGGTATCTCAAAATGTGTTTTGCGGTTGTCTAGTGCACTCTCATGGTCTCCACCATGAACTAACTGAGAGTGTTCACTGGAAAAATCATATATGGTCTGGTGTTTTCCAAATACATCAACGAACCAATAAGATGATGATACAAAATAGGATCCACCAACTCTCCCTTAGAAGCATGAAGATTCTTCCAATTGGTGATCATGGGTATGGACATGGGCCTGCACTTCTCCATCTGAAATCTCTTCAGAATATATGTAGCATATTTTCCTTGCCCCAAGAAAACATGTCCATCCTCCTTCCACACCTCCATTCCTAAATAGTAATGCATCAACCCAAGGTTTGTCATCTCAAACTATGAAGCACGATATTTCTTTCATGCCTCAATTAGGTGCTCTCCTCTTGTAATGAACAAATCACCAACATATAGTAGAAGAATGAGAGGAACACCTCCAACCACAATGAAGTATAGGTTGGGATCATCCTCACTCTTATGAAACCCAATCGAAAGCATATATGAATCAATCCTCTAGTACCTAGCCAGAGGGGCTTGCTTCAGACCATACAAGGCCTTTTTCATTTTGCATGCATAAGATTCTCTCTCATGAATGTCAAATCCTTTTCGTTGCTCTAGATATACCTCCTTCTGTAGAAGATCGTTGAGGAAAAAGGTCTTCACATCCATTTGATGAATCCTCCAACCTATTTCTATAACAATGGAGATCACTGCTCTAATCGAAAAAAATATAGCAACAGGAACAAAGGTCTCACCACAATCAACTCCCTCTACCTGTGAGAACCCATACGCTACAAACCCAACTTTGTGCTTATCGATGTTTCCATCTGCAACATGCTTGATTTTATAGAGCCACTTGGAAGTCACAATTGACTTCCCCTCTAGTCTCGAAACCACCTCCCACGCCTCATTCTTCATGATGGAATTGTACTCTTCCATCATGGCATTTCTCCAAACTTTATGTGCGGATTCCTCCTCATAAGTAGCAGGCTCGGAATTAGGTAAGCTGGTCACCTATGCCAGATAACTGGAAAATATCTCTATTTCCTTACTCTCTTTGACCTCCATCCTGGGTGGCCCCACAAACTCATATGATTCCTTCACAAGCTCCTTAATCCAACTTGACTTTCTCTTCTTGGAAATAGCATCTTGTGGCATACCCTCCTCTACATCCTCATTTTATGAATATCTCCCTAAAGAAGTACCTATGGTCTGAGATCTTGTGTCTGATGAACCTAAACCTAAATCATGTGTGCTCGAATCACATGAGGGTGAAAGATATGAACTTGTGATCTGCGAACCTGTCCTAGTACCAGAAGTCCCTTTAGCTTGTGTCCATGAAACTGATGAACATGTAACTTGTGACCCAGTTACCCATGAAACATGTGACCTTGTGCCCTAGCTCGTTGAACTCTGTGGTGATGTCACTTGTTGAGTAGTAATATGTTTTTTCTCGTCCTCTGAATCTCAAGACTTTCTAAAGCCCCGCTCCTCCTCAAATTCCACCTCCCTCCTCACCACAACTTTCCTCTGTGCACAAAGGTATATGCGAAAAGCCTTCGAAGTCTTGTCATAGCCAACAAAAATTCCCCTCTCTCCAATAGCCTCCAACTTTGTCCTTTTCTCACAAGGGACATGGGAAATGTAGGGAATCCAAAAATACGGAAGTGGCCTATCTCAAGATTCTTCCTGGTGAACATCTCCTTGGAAGTTTTGCACCCCAAGGCATGATGCAGACTCATGTTCTGTACAAAACAATTGTACTATAGGCTTCTTCCCATAGGAAGAAAGGAAGACTTTGATCATGCAACATGGATCTAGATGCACCCACCATAGCACGGTTCTTCCTTTCAACCACTCAATCCTGTTGTGGAGTGTAGGGAACTGTCAACTGCCTCCTAATTCCCTCTTGTTTACAAAACTCATTAAAAGCATGGGAAGTATACCCACCCCCATTATCTGATCTTAGTGCCTTGATCTTCTTTCCTGTCTGGTTCTCCACAAGAGATTTGAACTCTTGGAACCAAAGCAAGACCTCCTCTGACTTCTTGCTTCTCAAAAAGTAGATCCAGGTCTTCCTAGAAAATTCATCAATGATTGTAATATAGTACTCAAAACATGTCAATGAGGAAAAACAAATGGGACCACACAAGTATGAATGAATCAAATCAAGCACTCCCTCTGACCTATTGTCACCACTTGGAAAAACAGTCTTGGTGTACTTTCCCAAAACACACCCTCAGCATACACCACTTTGCTCTATACTGAAATCTAGAAACCTTGTGATCTCTCTCAGCATCCTCAAAGTTGAATGATGAAGATGGGCCATCCACCTGTTCCATAACTCACACAACTCACTACTACTCTGTGTGTGTGTCAATGCATGATGTGGTTGGAACAAAAGCTTGTACAATTTCCCGCATCTAACTCCAATCGCATATGAAGCAGATGGACCCTCTGCTTTGGGAAAGATGTAAACTTTCCCATATAGGACGTCATATACCGCAAGGCCTCTGTACTCAATCCTGGAACTAAAACAAGATTCTTCTTCATCCCAGGGACGCACAAGACATCCCTCAGTAACATGGGCTCCATGGACTCCATGTCAAAGCGGACTGTCCCACGCCCAACTTCTCTCACCACTATATCACGACCCAATACAACCTCCAACTCCAATTATGTATTTGACATCTCTATGAACATGTATCGAAGACTTGCCATATGACTCGAAGCTCCACTATCAATGTACCATGTGGAGGAAGTAGTGGAAGCACTCAGTGAATTCCCAATGATCATGGAATGATCTGTCTAGTTCTCAATATCCCTGTTGGTGATGGATGATTCTCTGTCTCTACAACCAGCAGCAAAGAGAGAAAACCCTCTCTTGAATCTAGCGACATACTCATCAATTTTTGTTGAAGCCGATGTCTGTTGTTTCTTCTTGTTGTTTGGACATTGTCCAACATAATGCCCAAAATTTTGACAAGCAAATCATTTCACTTTTCTCATGTCGTTCTTCTCACCATCATGCTTCTTGGCTCCACCCTTGGAATCCTTCTTGTACTTCTTTTTATTCTCATTTGTTGCTAAAGCCACATTCTCCTCATCCTCCTTGTTGTGAGACCTGCTGCCCTATACATATCCCCTGTGGGTCTCCTCCTGTATGAAATCATCCCAAAGATGATCCCATGTAGGCATGTGCTCACGAGCAAGAACAGACTCAACAAAAACAAACCATGGATTTGTCACATTAGAGGAAATTTGGGGTCTAAAATGGGCCTTATAAGAAAATGCGCCAACAATAAATTTTGTGAGTTGGAATTCAGGAACAATTAGAATTTCAATAAAATAAGTCAACCATAATGGTTGAATTGACATATTTTTCATAAAAGAAAACTACTTTTTGTGTTCGTATTTTTGACATATCTCCCTGTGTTTTTATTCAAATTGCGAGCGGGAGATCTTGTTGGATGCGGAATTAAATTCCTCGTCCAAAAATCTCTCCCGCTCAGAATTTGAGTAAACACACAGGGAGATATGTCAAAAATACGAACAAAAAAAATATTTTTTTTCATTCTTCCTCCAAAATTAATAACTATTATTTTATTATTTTTCGTAGGATGCCCATTTTAGACCTCAAATTTCCTCTAATGCTACATTAAGTGTTGTACAAACCAACTCTGCATCCAACACCCTCTCTCTCACTGCTCCAAGCTCATCTCGAACCTGTGTAATCTTGGTAAGATAGGAGACCATGTTCTCCCCCTTGGTCATCCTAATGCTCTTCAGTTTATCCCTTAACACCAAAGTTTGGTCAAAGAAATGTCCTAGAAATGTAATCTTTGTAATGTCTGGTATGACACGGTCTTTAATGGAATCAAGTATGATTATTTTTTCTTTGATGTCATGTTGATCAAATGTGGCCTTATCAACTGCAATTGTAGGAATTGTGACAGGATGTGCAACAGTATTATTCATTATGTCCCATAGTCCATTCTCTTGCAATAGCAAGACAATTCTATCCTTCCACGAGCTAAAATTGACTACCCCATCCAACCTGACCTCTAGCCTAAGCCTAGTAGCCAACACTGCAAATAAGTCCAAGAACCTGTTTCTTCTCAAAACCTTGTTTTCCCTTATTTCTCCCAGTTTGAAATTTATTATACCAAGAAAATATTGTGTTACCCTAACCCAATTTCAGTTTCAGCTGTTGCATATGGTTTAATGCCCAAACCCCATCATGCATGTACATAAAAATAATTAAAATTTTATTGTAAACTTGAAACAAATGAGATATTTTTTCAACTTTTTCAATTTAGAATTTTTTATGACAATTCTACTTTTCTTACTCAGAAAATTAATTCACTCAATACACATGAAAATTTAAGACTCAGATTTTTTACCAAAATAGCCTAGGAAAAAACCTTGAAGAGAAAACCTGTATGAGAGAAATTTTATTATTTCTTCAGGAAAAACTACAAATTAGAACAACCGTATTTATCTCCCTGATGTCTCCTTGAAAATCGTTCTAGAATCCGTCTGTATGACTGCCTCGATTTTCGAGTTGTATTGGCCACATATGTGGCTGTACGGGCAACTTTTCCTCCTTGAAAAACGTGCATGGTGTACAACCTATTAACAACATTAAATGTTGGTCAAGTCACCTTGAAATTTGTGCCATAATTTCTCGATTTTCATGTTGTAATGACAGTACAAAACTGTTGTACAAGACTCCTAAAAAATTGTGTTGTTGTACATAATTGTACAGTACTATCTCGAATTCTATGTCTGCTGAAATTTTTGGCTTGGGAAACCTGCCAAAATTTTGCTCTTCCTCACTTTGGAATTTATGCAGAATCTCTCTCTCTCTCTCTCTCAATTTTTGGAATGAAATCTCTCCAAACCCTTGTCTTCTTCTCTTGTTCTCTCCTCTCCAAAAAATATCTTTGGAATGTGAACAATGAATTAGGTTTGCCTTTCGCAAGCCTTTTTGTTTGAGTAACTTCCATCTCCAAATCAAGGGCTCATAGTAAAATCCAACTAAAGGAGATCTAGGGTTCATCTCATTTTCTCATTAAAATTTACTTTTTAAATATTAAATGAGAATTTAATGCACACCTATATTTTAATTCTCATAAAGTCACTTTAAAATCATTAATGACTCAAACTCGCATTAAAAGTCACTTTATTAAATAAAGATTCTCACTTTTAAAATAAGCTAGGGACCACTTTTAAAATAAGCATGATTGGACAAACACTTCCTAGATAAAATTTCAACAACAGTGAACTTGTAGAACCATTTTTCAAAGTAACAACAAAGAAAAAGTTATGAAATCAAAATTAAAATACTACAGGGTTTTCTTATGTTTAAGGGGACTTAAGGAGGGCTTAGAAGGTTGGCTTAAGTTCCAAAAGGTCCATCATGGTAGACTCTTCTTAATTTAGATTCTTTTTAATTTAAGTTGTATATTTTTTCCATTATTAGTTTCTCAATTCTCTTTCAAGAAGTAATAAAATATATTGCAAGATATAAGAATTACCAACATTTGGGAAAGTGTCATTGAATAAAATATTTCATTTAAACTTATTGCACCGAGAGTGGTGAGATGCTTACAGCTCGATATGGGGGTGGATGTTGTTACATAACGTAAAGTTATATTACATTACAAAATATAAAAAATACTTAAAAAATTTAAGGTGCGCTAATCAAATAAAATAAAATCAATGAAAAGTAATTAAAAAATTCATGTCTGCTTATAAAACTAAAAGAAACAAAACCAACATGGATCTCAAGAAATTGGATCCCTCTCTGTACTTAGTAAATCGGAGTTTAAGATGGATCTATGTTGGTTATTATATCAACCCAATATTAATATTGGTAATTAAAATAAGCCTCTTTAAAAGATGAAAAAAAGTAAGATCAAATTATTAAATTATTTTCTTATTAGAAAAGTCTATCATAAAGATGTAAAAAGAAAAAGAAAAAAATGGAGTAAAATTACTAAATTCTATTAATTTGAAAAAAATTAAGGAATATTTGTTATAAAAAATTAAATAAAACATCATAAATATGTAATAAAGTTCAAAAACTTGAATCATCAGAATCTAAAGGATTTTAAAATGCAAATGATGAGTATACCTTGAATATATATAACTTCCAACTCAACCAAATATAAAAATTAACTTAATTTAAAACCAATGTAATCCAACCAAATTATAGTAGCAAACAAGAATGAGTTAAACAATCAAATGAGTTAAGTGAATGCTAGTGAGCAATATTATGAAGCCACAACATCGGTCTAAACATCAATGTGAATCTTGTCAATGATGTCATGTGCACAGACATATGCCACGTATGATATTTAGTATTAGTTTCAAATATGAATACTAGGAAAAATGACAGTCGTAGGTTAGCAAAGAGGAAACTAGGTATGACCAGTTAGTAGCAGTAACCTAAGAAATTTTAATTGAAAACCAATCATTCCAAAATAACATGCAAGTCAAAAGAATCAACAATTCCTATATCGTATCACAGTTGAAGTTGAGAGGAAAGGAAACCATTGGTTGAGCTTGAAATCATGGTACATGATAAGCTAACAATCTAAGAAGAGGAGTTTACCAGAAATTGCAAGGGCTGATCTTAGAGCTCTCTATACCAATAAATGCAAGATTGAAACATAGATAAGGAGGGCAATAAATGCTAGATTGAAACGTAGGTAAGGAGGGATGTTAGGTCCTCAAAGACCTATAAACAACATAAACTATGCAAGATGGTAAGGGGGCAACTAGAACTTAGGTCCTCAAAGACCTATAAACAACATCAACTGTTAGATAGATAGATCGATCACAATGGATGGTTATGATTAAACACTGCACAATGACCATAACATGCACATTAATGTCAACACGAATTATTAGGTCACCATTCATCATCATTGTCCCAACAAAAAACCAGGGAGAGTTGCATAGTAGTAGTCCCTGCCAATGCAGTAATTAAGTTAAAAAATATTGAACATTTTAATCTTTAGGCTAACTATTTTTCCCTTGAAGTTAAGTTGGTTCAGATAGAAATTTTCCAACCTAGGTGGTTTTTTCCAGTAGGCTATTCAATAATTTTAATTATTTTGGTCAATGATTTATGTCTCTTTCATCTATTTCTGCTATAGGTTTATAGCCAGCTTCCCTATACAAGTAATATCCAATTGCCCTAACACCACAATAGTATTCACACCATAACTATTCAACAAATATAGTAGTAGGAGACACCACTCATTTTTCCCCTACCCTCATTGACATAATGATCATGGTATATTGGAGCTTATATGTTGTTGGATGAGAAGGAAAGAGTTATTTCTTCAATATTGTAGGGTTATTAAAGTGAAGATCTTAAGATTTATAAATGTTATAAGAGGTATTATTATTGAAACATATTGGCTATTAGTATAAGAAATATAGAAATTATAGGGGACATAGGGGTTATTAGCACAACAACAATAATGGTTATTGGCATACGTACCATAAGGGATATTAACATTATAATCATAAGGGTTGTAAGGGTTATATAAGTTATAATTTAGTACATGGATCATAGGGGTTATCATAATGACAATGATAGGGGTTTTTAACATAGGTATCGTAGGAGTTATTACGACAGGGGGTATAGTAGTTTTGAGGATTATAAAGGTTATTAGTGCAATGATCATAGAAGTTGTTGGCATGGGGACCTTACTGATGGTTAACACATGGACCATAGGTGTTATAAGGGTTATATTGGTTTTATGCATAGGACCTTAGGGAATACTAACACAAGAACCATAGGGGTTATAAGTATTTATTGATGTGGGAAAACATCCCACGTCAACTTCACAAGTTCACCCAATGAAAAGGCCTAATAGACCTTCCTTCATTGAAAATATTGAACACTCCAGTTAGGGCATAGTTACCATAATTTAGGGGTATGAAACTATGAAATGAAAATGCTATGAAATGCTTCTAACTAATCCTAGTTAGGATCGGTGACTAAGTTTGGTACTACAAGCAACAACAAGGGGGGAATGTCTAAGGAGTTTGCTAAACCTTTGTAAGAAAAACAATGCTTCTAACTAATCCTAGTTAGGATCGGTGACTAAGTTTGGTACTACAAGCAACAACAAGGGGGAAATGTCTATGGAGTTTGCTAAACCTTTGTAAGAAAAACAATGTCAAATAGAATCTACAACACAAGAATTAACAATGGCTCACACACATACTACATAGAGATTGATCTTGGAAACCCAAAACAAGGAGAGACATTCTACTTGACACTTTATGTACTCTACCATATTGTATTATCTTTTTGTTTACAATACAATATTATATCATCAAAAACTCTAATCCATTAACCAGATTAGATTACAATGCTAATTCTTTAAACTAGAATTAGTTTACAATGGACCAAAAAACCATTGGCAAAAAAGATGAAAATGGACCAAAAATGGACCCAGACCCCCTTTGCTTTGAGAAGCTATAAAGAGTACAACATAGGCCCAACAAATTTCATCACTACAATAAAAAAAAACACCAATGCCAAATCCCAGCATCTTCATTGTTAAGCTCGAAGAGTTCAAATACATAACACTTCCCTATCATAAAATCATTGGTCTAAAATTAAACATGTTACTTACACAACATAAGTGAGAATAGTCTAATACTATATGCAAGTAAATAAACTAAATCCAAAAAGAAACCAAGAATTGTCTATAAAATATTAAAATCCCTCCATGTTTCAAACTATATGTTAGGAGGTGAACTATAAATCAGTAATATAAACCAAGTTGCAAGAGATTATTGTACATCTACAAAGTTTGGACCCACATGCTCATGTTATCCTTTTGTAAGGCTGATCATGTCTAGGAGGAAAACCCATGAGTTGCCATAAACTAGCTTTCAGAGGTTACTAGGCGACCTAGCCTTTATAGAAGGTGCTGAGCATTTACATCCATGATACCTTTTTCATATAAGACATCAATTTTATTGTATATAAAACATGTTGGAAACAAAAAGGACAATGGCACCAAATTAAGTATTCAAAACAATATAACATATATAAACAAACCAATCAACATGTTTACCATAGAAAAATTCTAGTCCTAGATAATTGTGTGATTTGGTGTATGTACATATGACATACCATTCAAAATACCAATCCATTGGGATGGGTTTTAATACATCACATAGATATATATCTCCCCATAAATGTTTTGATTACTGGTTGGAGGTAGACAATAATTCTCTTCACTTGTATTCTTCCAACTATAAGAGCCAACATAATATGTTCATTCTTCATAAACAACCATGGGGGGGTATTGATATTGATCACGACCACTAAAGAAATATAATAGTTGATGTTTTTGAGGAAATACAAGTTAACTCGATCTATGTATATGTTTAATCAAAGACTTTATATTTAATTATCCTTGAATTTATTGAGGCATGTATCCTATACATGTTTCATGGCTATTAAATCCATTAGGATTTGCGTAAGTCTTAGCTCACTTTAATGTGAGGCATGCCACAAGTTTACAACATGGCTAATTATTTGCAAAAAAATATCCTTTGAATCATTGGAATTATAGGCATGTGCATATCTTATCAAAATGGCCCATTTTATTGAGGCATGTATCCTATATATGTTTCATGGATATTGAACGCATTAGGATCTGCATAAGTCCTAGCTCACTTTTGTGTGAGGCATGCCACAAGTTTACAACATGGATAATTCTTTGCAACAAAATATCCTTTGAATCATTGGAATTATAGGCATGTGCCTCGATATCTTATCAGAAGGACCCATTTTACCCTTTTTTTCAATTCTCAATACCTTTTATGCCTACAATCTAGACATTATAGTTTGTTCATTTATTTCCCTCTATAAAGAATAGAATCATTTAGATAAGCATGATATGATATGTGTTCAACTTCTAGTATTTAGTTAATTAGATCGACTATGTCAACGACCACAAAATGGCATAAGTGCTACTAATTGTTAAGAGGAACAAACATACGTGAAAGGAAAAACAACCCAAAATTTGTAAAATCTATTTTAGACTTGCAATCACGTAATTATTACCACAAAATAAGAATTCATTTCCAACACTAGGTACAACATGGGAAGATGTACAAGCACCATACATATCATGGTTTCAATATATTTGATATTTAATTTTCCATTTAACAAGAAGAGAGAAGTACATGTTTCCCTCTAACAATTGAACTGATCTTGGTGAGTGCTTGGATATTCTTATTCTTAAGTCATATAATTTTTTGGAACTTTGGTAGAGATATGTTGGTAGGTACTATTGATTTTGTACAATGGATCTCTAGAACTCTTTTTTAACTTAAGAGAAGGATATGGGTTGAACAATTTTGAATGAAACATAAATTATTTGGCTTCCAACTTTTCAAAAAAAAGAGCACATGGAAGAGTTCCTACATGTCTTGTCTATATTGCCTATTGGATCATCGAAAGAAGTTGGAGGCATTAGACCATCAACTTAGAGAAGTAAATCATCAACTTAATGGGATAATGTGGCATGTTGAGGGTTCTTCTTTAACCCTTTACATTTTGAACAACTACATGCTATTGGGGCCTCGTAAAATAGATCAAATTCATGGTGAAGTACCCTTAGCCTCGAATGGTTGCTTAATGATGCAATGCTACAATTGACAACATAAAGTGGTTGTCATTTTTCATATACTAATTTGCAACATACTCTTTCTCTATATAATACCTTGAATCATTTTGTTACATGTTGGATTGGAGGATTATTATTCTACAAATTTGAACTTTATCTATGTTAAAATTTCATCATTAAGCTAGCATTATATTAGGATCTTTACTGAGAGAATAACAAGCACATCAATCAAACACAAGAGACAATGAACACAGTGTTTATCCTTGGGGAAACCATAAATGGAAAAACCCCGCAACTTCCTCAGAGATAGAATCAACACCAAAACAGTAAAAGCCCCAAAACAGTAAGATGCACTCCTAACAGTAGTAGTATTCTTCTTGTCTAGTCCCAGTGTATTTCCTTCCTCACTAATGCGCTACACTTGAGTGAGTGAGTGATGTGTGTGATAAATAGAGAGGCTCACTCTCTATTTATATTCTTTCGTTCACTTGAAGTGCACTCAATCATGTCGGCCTCACTTAACAATTACTTACTAGAGCCGACATCTCTATGAGTGTCTAATAACCCTAGTGCCCCAGAACTGTGGGGACTTTAACTCTTACACAATCGGAGAGTTACCCACTATGACTTGACATGACTTGTTTACATTATGAACCTCCCGATCAGAACATCGGGGCAAGACAACATGACTCAAATACATAATAGATACATCCCGGAATAAACATCGGGTTACAATACATAAGATACATAGATGAATACATTCCGAAGTTACAAATACATCAACACTCTCTCTTAACTAGGAAGGTATTCTTTCGACACAATTTTCAGCACTATTCTTCTTCTCTGTATCAACTGGATCACCTCGTCATCTGCATCTTAGGTCTTATGAGTCTTCAAGCCATCTGCATCTTCAATTCATCTTCGTCTTCAAGTCATCTTCATCTTCAAGTCATATTCATCTTCAAGTCATCTTCAAGTTATCGGATCTGGATCATCTCTCGATCTGGATCATCATGGGATATCATTACTGGATCTGGATCATCATCACTCAATCTGGATCATCACTGCTGGATCATCATCACTTGATCTGGATCGTCACTGTTGGATCATCATCACTGGATCTAGATCATCACTTGATCTGGATCATCACTAGCTATCATCACTGGTGCTATCTCTTGATTCTTCTCGTCATCGGAACCTCTATAAGGCCAGTCCTTTTTCATACTGGATGTATCATCTCAGAGCTGGTCCTTTTTCATACTAGATGAGGCAGCTACTCACAGCTAGTCCTTTTTCATACTAGATGAGTCTTCCCAGAGCTAGTACTTTTTCATACTAGGTAGGGCATCACAGAGCTAGTCCTTTTTCATACTAGATGAGGCATCACAGAGCTGGTCCTTTTTCATACCAGATGTGGTAGCTACTCAGAGCTATTCCTTTTTCATACTAGATGAGCCTTCCCAGAGCTAGTCCTTTTTCAGACTAGGTAGGGTGTCACAGAGCAGGTCCTTTTTCATACCAGATGAGGCATCACAAAGCTGGTCCTTTTTCATACCAGATGTGGCAACTACTCAGAGCTAGTCCTTTTTCATACTAGATGAGCCTCCACAGAGCCAGCCCTTTTTCATGCTGGATGTGTCATCTACACAGAGCTAGTCCTTTTTCATACTAGATGAGCCTCCACAGAGCCAGCCCTTTTTCATGCTGGATGTGTCATCTACACAGAGCTAGTCCTTTTTCATATTAGATGTGTCTTCACAGAGCCAGCCCTTTTTCATGCTGGATGTGGCATCTACACAGAGCTAGTCCTTTTTCATACTAGATGTGTCTTCACAGAGCCAGCCCTTTTTCATGCTGGATGTGGCATCTACACAGAGCTAGTCCTTTTTCATACTAGATGTGTCTTCACAGAGCCATCCCTTTTTCATGCTAGATGTGGTATCCACATATACATGAAAATGGAAGGAACCAATCCTCTCACCATGTCATAGTCCTTACATCCGACCATGGAAGGAACGAATCCTTTCACCATGTCAAAATGGCACTGCACTTACATCTGACCATGGAAGGAACCAATCATTTCACCATGTCGGCACTGCACTTACATCTGATCATGGAAGGAACCAATCCTCTCACCATGTTATAATGGCATATCACGGACACATCACTTCCTCTTGGGAGGAACCTCGATCTGGAGAACACCAAGCTTCTCCCTGAAGTACTCAAACTTCACCTTAGCCAATGGCTTAGTCAACACATCAGCTATCTGTTCATCCGTCGCAACATACTGGAGCTTCACTGCTCCTCTCTGCACTATATCCCTGACATAATGATACTTGATCTCAATATGCTTCAACTTGTCATGGAATAGTGGATTCTCGGACAACTTTACACAGCTCTGGTTGTCACAATATATACAAGTAGCATCTAACTGGAGATCAAACAAATCGGACAGTAGCTTCCTCAGCCTCAGCCATACTACCTCACAACTAGTTGAACAGGCTACAACATACTCTGCTTCAGCTGTACTCAGTGCCACACAGGATTGCTTCCTGCTAAACCAAGAGATCACACCTGATCCCATACTAAAGCAACACCCTGAAGTACTCTTCATGTCAATGGCACTTCCTGCCCAATCTGAATCAACATAACCCTCCAGGTTAATCTTTTGATTCGCATCATACTTGAGCCCATAATCAACTGTACCCTTCAGGTACCTCAGAATATGCTTTGCAGTAGTCAAGTGAACACTTCTCAGATCTGTCAAGTACTGGCTTAAGGTGTTCACAGCAAAGCAAATGTCTGGTCTTGTGTTCGTCAGGTACATCAATGACCCAATCATCTGACGATACATCGTAGCATCAACCGAATCTGATGAAGCATCACTCAATAGCTTCAGGTTTGATGCCATAGGTGTGGTCAATGCCTTGCAGTCCATCATCCCAAATCTCTTTAGGATCTCTACTACATACTTTCCTTGTCCAAGAAAGATTCCATCTACAGTCTGCCACACCTCCATACCTAGGAAATAGTGCATCATTCCCAATTCCTTCATCTCGAACTCAGCAGCAAGCTTTCTCTTCGTATCAGCAATCAACCCATTCATACCTGTCACAAACAGATCATCTACATATAGTAGGAGTATCACCGGGTTCCCACCTTCCACCCTGTAGTAAAGGTTGGAATCTGCTTTACTCTTGGTAAAGCCCAAACTGGATAGAAAGCTGTCAATTCTGTTGTACCAGGTCCTGGGTGCCTGTTTCAAACCATATAGGGCTTTCTTCAATCTGCATACATGAGACTCCCTGTCATGTGTCTCAAAACCGAGTGGATGTTCTACATACACTTCCTCTTCTACTACACCATTCAAAAAAGCAGTCTTGACATCCATCTGGTGTATCTTCCATTTCATCACTGCAGCCAGAGAAAGTACTGATCTGATGGAAGTGTATCTGGCTACAGGTGCAAAGGTTTATTCATAGTCTATTCCTTCTTTCTGAGAGAAACCCCGAGCTACAAATCTTGCCTTATATTTTTTCAATGCTACCGTCTGCAGCATGCTTGATCTTGTAGATCCATTTGGAAGTTACTACTGACTTCCCTTCTGGTCTTGGGACAACATCCCAAACATCATTCTTCATGATCGATTGATATTCTTCGATCATAGCATCCTTCCATTCTTTCTGATCTGTTGCTTCTTCATAACTGTAAGGTTCTTTATCAATGAAATCACATAGTAGAGCTACATAACTGGAACATGATCTGGTCCTTTTTCTTTCCTTGAGATTCTCTTTTGGAACCCCAAATATTTCCGCACCTTGGATAATCTCTCGTACCCAAGCAGTTTTCCTCTTGTGAGGATTCTTCTCTTGTGGTGGATCTATAGGTCTTTGTGGTTCCTCGAAATCTCGATCTTCTTCTTGAGCTTCTTCATTCATGATTGTATCATGAATTCTGGGTACTTCTGCTTCTGCTTCTTCAGAATCTTCGGCAGGTCTCTTTCTGGATTTGTTGTAAGCTGTATCTTCATCAAATTTCACATCCCTACTGATGTCAATCTTCTTGTACCCTAGGAAATAGATTCAGTAAGCCTTCGAGCTTTCAGAGTATCCCACAAATATGCCCTTCCTTCCTGAAGGATCTAATTTTGTTCTCTTCTCTTTTGGAATGTGTATGTACACGGGAGAGCCGAATATTCTGAGATGGCTAACTTCTGGTTTCTTGCCGGAGAATACTTCTTTAGGAGTCTTGTTCTCGAGTACTCTATGTGGAGTACGGTTCTGTACATACACCGCTGTTCTAGCAGCTTCTGCCCAAAGGTGCATAGGTAGATCTTGATCATGAAGCATAGCTCTTGCAGCTTCCATGATAGTTCTATTCTTCCGTTCCGCAACCCCATTCTGTTGTGGATTATAACGAGTGGACAACTCCCTCTTAATCCCTGATTCTTTGCATAGCTCTTTGAATTCATTTGAAGTGAATTCTCCGCCATTATTTGATCGAATGGTCTTGATCTTCTTTTCAGTATGGTTTTCAATCAAGGCTTTGAATTCTTTAAATTTGCTGAATACTTCATCTTTGTTCTTCATAAAGTAAACCCATGTCTTTCTAGAAAAATCATCAATAAAAGAAACATAGTATGCATACCCGCTTAGTGAGTTTGATGACATAGGACCACATACATCAGAGTGGATGATTTCTAGAATGCTTTTGGCTTTGCTTTCGCTGCTGGGAAATGTCTTCTTTGTATTCTTTCCTTTCACACATCCTTTGCAGACACCATCATGTTTGGCTTGAAATTTTGGAAGACCTTCAACAGCTTTGCCTGCAACAGGTAGTGCTCTGTAATGCACATGTGCAAGCCTTCTATGCCAAAGCTCATTTGGCTCTACTATGTCATGGATCAAGGCTCGTTCTGGACGACCATTCAATTTGTACAAACCTCCTTCTTGTTCTCCGATCACAATTGCATCATCAAAAGTCTTTCCTTTTCGCCACATGAGAACTTGGCCATCTACAAAAGCAACCCTCATTCCTTTTGCATCCAATGCAGATATGGAGAGGAGGTTCTTCTTGAGTCCTGGCACAAACAATACTTCTTTCATTGTTAGAGACTTACCAGAGTCTAGCTTATATGAAGATTCCCCACTACCTTTTATTGGATATTGGTAGTCATATCCTAGTTTCACCTTGTGAGGTGATTCATGTTCTGACAGTCTTACAAAGGATTCCTTGATTCCCGTTATATGTTTGGAAGCACCACTGTCTATAAGCCAATCATTGCTTCCATGTGAAACAGTTCCTATGAGAGCGAAGATCAGTACATATTCATCCTCACTTGAAGAGTCGTCACTTTCTTGTCTAGTTCTCTTTGAATAAGGTTCATCATCCTCTGCAGCATGGGCATGATGTTTTCTCTTGTTTCCCTTTTTCCTTAGATTTCCTTTGTTAGGAAAATTTTTGGATATGTGACCTTTTTCATCACATGTGTAACATCTAATGGTACTTAGATCTTTTCTAGAGTGTGAGGTCTTACCTTTGGAGTGATAATTGTTCCTCCTGTTTTTCTTGGAGTGAACTGTGAGGGCTTGATCTTCACTACCCATCTTCTCTTCTCGAGCTGCTATCCTAGCTTCTTCTTGAGAGCATTCTTCCCATAGCCTGCTGAACTTGACTAACTTCTTTCTGGCACAGATTCCTTGAATGAAAGAGTCCCATGATCTTGGGAAACCATTCAAGGTGGTCATCACAATCTCTACATTTTCCAATTCTTCATCTACTGCTTCTAGCTGCTCCTTGATCTGAGAAACCCTTGTAAAGTAAGACTGAATAGTCTCAGGATTCTGGATCTTCACATTCTTTAATTGGTTTATCAAGGTCATCTTCCTGTTAATGTTCTTCCCTTCAAACAATTTGGTTAGGGCATAAAACATAGCTTTAGGTGTCTTAAGAGATGATGCCTATGGTATGAGATGATCCTTGATAGAATCAGCAATGATCCTCTTTGCCATAACCATATTTTTTTTATGCAAGGCCTTAGCCTCATCTCCCTCTGGGACTAGAACCTCCTCATTGATATAGGAGTGTAATTCATTCTCTTCCAGGACCAGGGAGATCCTATACTTCCAAGCTCGGAAGTTTTCAGCTCCCTCAAGCTTTTCATCAAGCTTGGTATGATGAGACATCTTTAAATGAGAACCTCGAATGGAAATACAAAAGATTTTAGATCTTACCAGGTTCAAGATGTCAGATCTGAAAGTTGAGATGAAATGCTGCAAAGCTGGTTCAAGAGCAAATTAGGGTTTTTCTTTTCCGGAGTTTTGTCCACCCAAATGCCTTGAAATTTGTCCCTAACTTCGATTTTGGGGAGGAGATCAATCCAGTCCTAGGCTCACTGAAAAATTCCTCTTCTGTAAAAAGCCCTAATTTCCGACAGTAGTGACAGGTCCAAAACTGAAAAACCTCAGAATTGGATTCTGCTTCAACAAAAAGATGTGCCCTAAGGAGGAGAGTAATTCCACCTTACTTTTGCTGAAAATATGTGGAGGAAGATCCACAAACTAGGAAGCCCGTGTTCCCGCAACTGCACAATGTCTTCTTCTCAGGTTAGCTCTGATACCATGTTAGAATTTCATCACTAAGCTAGCATTATATTAGGATATTTACTGAGAGAATAACAAGCACAACAATCAAACACAAGAGACAATGAACACAGTGTTTATCCTTGGGGAAACCATAAATGGAAAAACCCTGCAACTTCCTCAGAGATAGAATCAGCACCAAAACAGTAAAAGCCCCAAAACAGTAAGATGCACTCCCAACAACAGTAGTCTTCTTCTTGTGTAGTCCCAGTGTATTTCCTTCCTCACTAATGCGCTACACTTGAGTGAGTGAGTGATGTGTGTGATAAATAGAGAGGCTCACTCTCTATTTATATTCTTTCGTTCACTTGAAGTGCACTCAATCATGTCGGCCTCACTTAACAATTACTTACTAGAGCCGACATCTCTATGAGTGTCTAATAACCCTAGTGCCCTAGAACTGTGGGGACTTTAACTCTTACACGATCGGAGAGTTACCCACTATGACTTGACATGACTTGTTTACATTATGAACCTCCTGATCGGAACATCGGGGCAAGACAACATGACTCAAATACATAATAGATACATCCCGGAATAAACATCGGGTTACAATACATAAGATACATAGATGAATACATTCCGAAGTTACAAATACATCAACAATCTGGAATCAATATTTTAGAAAACTAAAGGGATAGTTGTTCAAACATTAGTAATGTGCGTGTGCCAAAGCTAGCAAATATTGTCTCATAATGTCGACATGTAACAAAAAAACTTACTAGAAAATATAAAGGAAAAATTGGAGGACAATGTTCTCTCTTGCTATTGAATGATGAATATTCAAAATCAGCCATTTACCACTTTGTTTTAATTTCCCTTGCATTTGAATAAAAAAGACACAATCAATGTTCTCATGTAACTACAGAGAATTTGATGAGAGGGAATATTATGTAATTGAGCATATGTGACATTATAACTTAGATATAGTTGGGAAGCCTTTTTGTCATTAATGCATAGTATATTATATAGCTCTAAGGAATTTGATAAATTTTGTACATGGGAAGGAATTAAGCACTAGAAAATTGCTCCATATACTCCATAGAAAAATGGTGTGGCTGAGAGGATGGATCACACAATCATGGAATGTGCAAGAAGCATGATCAACACATACAATTTGGATAAAGGATTATGGGAAACAATTGTTAATACAACTACTTATCTAATTAACATATCACCTACAACTGTGCTAGATGGGCAGATCCTAGAGGAGGTTTGTTGTGGTAAGGCAATTGATTATTTCATTTGCATGTTTTTGGATGTGATGCATTTTCCAATGTACCTAAAAAAAGAGGTCCAAGCTTGACCCAAAGTCAAGGAAATGTGATTTTATCGGTTATGATAATACAGTAAAGGGGTATAAATTATGGGATCCTACTAACCACAGGGTAATTGTTAGTTGGGACATTATTTTTAATAAAATTCCATGAGAAATGGGGTAAAATAAACACTTGAGATTGTACATATTGAAGTAGAATAGAGTGAAGATGAAAATAAAAATGAAGCTTATAAAGAACATCAAGTTCAACAACCACAACACAGAATATCTACACATCCAAAGAGACATCCAAAAAGGTATATTACTGATTTTAATTCTTATATTTCTTTGTTAATTGATGATGGTGAACCTAGTTCATTTCAGGAATCTATAAAATCTTGGAATGTCGATTAATGAAGGAAATCCATGGACAAAGAAATGAAATCACTAGGACAAAGAAATGAAAGCACTACATGAGATTGAAACATGAAAACTTGTGCATCTTCGTCCAGGAAGAAAGGTTGCTGGAAGCAAGTGGGTGTATAAAGTAAAGAAGAACAATGATGGGTTGTTGGAACATTATAAAGATCGCTCGGTGGAAAATTTTTATGCATGTGAGTTAGGTATAGACTTCAATGAAATATTCTCTCCAATTGTGAAGCTAACTACTGTAAAAGCTTTACTTGCACCTGTCACAACACAAGATTTAGAGTTGGAGCAATTGTATGTAAAAAATAATTTTCTACATGGTGATCTCGAGGAAGAAATTTATATGGATTAGCTTGAGGGTTATAAGAAAAGAGGCAAAGAGCATTTGGTTTCAATACTTGATAAATATCTTTATGGATTGAAATAAGTACCAAGGATTTGGTACAAAAATTGACACCTTCGTGAAGAGCTAACGTTTCAATGGAAGTGAAGCTAACCATTGTGCATATTATAAGAGGTTTGATGATGGTAGATTTATTATCTTGCTATTGTATGTTGATGATATGATAGTTACAAGCCATAACATGAATAAAATCATTGATATTAAGGCTCATTTGGCTAAGACATTTGAAATGAAGGATTTAGGAACATCAAATCAAATTATAGGAATGACAATACACGGGGACATAATATGTACTAATATTTGGTTAACTCAAAAAACATATATAGAAAATATTATGTAGTGCTTTAATATATAGAATGTAAAACTAGTTATTACCCCACTTCTTACACACTTCAAGTTGTCTTCCAAACAGTGTCCTAGCATAGAAATAAAGAAGACAAGCATGTTTCATGTATTGTATTCATCAACAGTAGGTACCCTTCTATTTGCCATGGTGAGCAACACACCGGATATTGCCTAAGCAGTGGGAGTTGTTAGCAAATTCATGACAAATTCTGGTAAGGATCATTAGATTGTTGTGAAGTAGATACTCAGTTATTTAAGTGGCACTTCAAATGATTCTATTTGCTACAAGTTGACAAAACAAATTAAAGTTTTTGCATATTCTAATTTTGGTGGAGACAAATATTGACAAAGTCTACTACATGATATACTTTCACTCTTGTTGGTGGATTTGTAGGATGGACATCTAAATTGCAATCAAAGTGTTATTCACTTAGTGAAAAATCCATCATTTCATGATAGCACATAGCATATAGATGTTAAGTTCCATTTAATAAGAAAAGTGGTGGAATAAGGTAGTATCGTATTGGAGAAAACTGATACCGATGAGAATACTATGATATTCTTTAAAAAATGATTAGGATAGAGAAGTTTGAATAGTGCAAGACTTCTTTGGGATTGCTAAAAAAGTGGCGAAGGAGGCTTTGCGCAATGACACACAAGCGAAAACTTAGGGAAGGAACTTCTTATATATCAAATTTAAGTGGGAAAGTGTTAGGAGGTGAAGTCAATATCCATATTTTTTACATTTTCCTATAGAATGGTACATGACTATCACCTTACTTAATTCATATGCATTGGGGGGATTGCAAGGGTGGTTGCTCAAGCCCCCACTTCCCTAGGGTGTAGAGGCAGATACCTCGAGGCAAATATTATATACCCTTATGGTGTATTTCAGTTTCTTCTTAAACCCCCTTATGTATTGTATAAAAGGGAAGTGACCCTTGGCATTGTATCATAAGAAAAACAAACATTGTAAGTTTTTTTTCCGAATAATATTGAAAGAGAAAAGTTGTTATTGCCCTGTGGTTTTACCTACACACAATAGGGTTTCTATGTAAATCTCGTGTTCTATTGATATTGGTGTTTGCTTCTATTTTTATATTTTTATAATAGTTTAGTGGAAAACCAACATTGTGCCCTTAAAAATCATCAACAAACTTTTTATGCATGGATGTTGTTGACACCCACACAAACATGGTGTAACTAGTGTTTGCATAATATCTCCATGTATTTGATGGTTGGAATTCATCGAGATAAACTCCCTTAATAATAATTGTGATTAGATGGAGCTTTGAAATTTTTTATGTGTGGATGTTTTTCCATACGTCAAGGGGGGGAAAATGTGTAATGACATTGTGAATGTAGTCACTAACACTTTAAATGTTGAATTATAGGCATATTTAAATCTTTAAATTGTATCTATGTTGACAATGATGTATCATGGATTCTTGGTGATATCATATATGGTGTTTATAATCAATGGTTATGTATGCACACTGAAATGAGCAATTCATGTGATATTGGTTTGAACAATGGCTCTATTAAAGAGACCAAACCCACGAGTAAACTTCCCTTGCTTCTATTGTAGCTAGCAAGTGTAAATCAACATTGTATACATAAGTATTGGTGTAAACCCTTAACTTTGATTACTATGATTATATCCTTCTTTAATTTTTCATGATTGAAATTGAACATGATTAGATGGCATTGGTGAAAAATGTCGTTTGCTAAAAAAAGAGCACATGGTATCATTGTTGAGTTGCGTGGAGATACATATATTGTAGCAAGGTCAGTGTCATTCCATGGGGAGGGGAATGTAATACATTATCTTACCACCATGGAGTTGTGACACATGAATGATGTGTAGCAATTCATCTCAGTGGACATTTTCGAATTAGGCAATAAAGCATGTGGACCATGTATTGAAAACATCATAATATGAATTGTAACTTACATTGTATGCATTCTTAATGTGGAGATTCCATTTCAATTCCCGCCATCTCATTTGGTTAAGGTGTGGGTCTCATCAGCAAGGTGACCCGATTTCAATTACCTTAGGGGTGACTTAGTTGGGAGGCGATACCCAAAATACAGGCAAGTTGAGGCTGATGCGGTCTAAGTCAGGTGAAATCCCATTAAAAACTATGGGTGACAAATTTGGATGATGGGGTGTAATTTCCTTGTTCAATCAGTAAAGATTCTCCACAATGTAAGCTTCCAATTAGACCTCACATTGCTTAAAATAGGGAATATGTTTGGCTTATGGTTTGGCCACCATTATGATTGTTTAGAGGGTTCCTAAAAATACAAGAGGATGATGACACAAAAATAAAGATGCAATTATATTGTCTATGCAATATGCAGTCCTAGGATAAATGCAATCTATGTTCTACACTAAATTATTCCTATAAGAAATGGTTATTTTTCTTTCATGGATAGCCACTTGGAATATTTCACTTTCCTCAATTATAAAGTTAGAAATATTAATCATATAATGTTACATTTTAAAATTATATTAATTAAAAGCATATATAAATGGCTCCTTAGGGAGCAAAGACTGAAACTATAATGTGACAAGGGAGAAGAAAATGCAACCCATGTACACTATTATCTCCCTAAACCTTCCTCCATACATGGAATGCGGGTGGAAATTTCCAAGAGACCATGTGTTTTTAACTTTCTTTCCATTCAAATGGCACATCCTAATTCCATGTAGATTTCATGTTTTAACACGTCTCATCTCCATGCATGTCTCCATCAATATGTACATTCCTTGGAGTTTCTTGGAGGTTCTCTGCTTGCCACAAGTTATTCCTTTGCTCGTATGGTTCTCCATCAATAGATACATTCCTTGGAGTTTCTAGGAAGTTCTCTTCTTGCCTTCTTTGGGTTATTCCTTTGCTCGTGTGGTTCTTGTGCCCATATGGTTTCAATGATACAAGTTGGTTGTGGGTTGGGAAATTGAGAAGCTAAGTTGGTTTATAGGATTTTGAGGTTATGGGAACAAGATATAAGTTTGTTATGGGTTGTGTAATGGAGAATCTAAGTTGGTTTATAGGATTTTAGTGTTACGGGAACTAGATATTGCTGTATATAGAATAGATTGGATGGTAAAAATCTATGATGTTGTTGGTAGAGATTAAATACCCAAGTTTAACAAAGACATCCAAAACCTGAAAACCATACCATGTTGATAGTATGTCTTAAGGATTCCACAACAGAGACTAAACTAGTTATGAAGGGTTACTTGTGCATTGAGAATCAATTTGGTTTGGACAAGCTTGATGGACACCTAGTATAGTGGAACTTATTTCTCATGTTCTAGTGTGAATGTTGGTAGTGATTTGTTAATTGTAGAATCTACACCATTGTGAATGGTGAGGGATTCCAATCTTCCTTGTTAATTAGCTTGGGTAGTTCATATCCTACAACATAAACAACTGTGAGATCTCTATAAGAGTGTGAGCTAGTAGGTCATTCTAATCATTGTCACCTCATAGCCCAAACTAAGGGGTAGAGTCCACAAAGATGCCTATCTCTAGAAAATAAATTGCACCTTGGAAGCCATTCAAAATGTTCAAATTTATGCAAAAAAATAAATTGTTATCTTCCATGTGAGGTCTAATGTTAATGCAATCGCTAAATGATTATGATAATAATGGTTTTTATTATATAAATTTGCATAGACATGGTTTAAAATACTAGACATGTTGATAAATAAGCACATGGAATGGTATCATCAATTCCAATATTAAATGGCCTTTTGTTGAATCCTATAAGTTTTGGCACTAAGGGTTACTTGTGAATCACAAATTACTTCATCGCCCAAGGAATTTGGATAGGTACACCAAAGTATACAGTGGCCTTTTGTTCAAGCAATTTCCTAGCAAGAGGATCATAATTATCAGTAACATAGTAGTTGAAAACCATTGATGGATGTCAATAGGGGAAGGAATCAAAATCCATGGATGACCTGACAAAAATGATGCACCTAAATGAGGAAACTAATAATAGGCCAAGTAACAAGTTTGCTGGAGAAAGTACCAACCTGTAAGCTAAATCACATGACTCAATGACACAAGACACCGAGGACACATTGATACGAGTGTCGAACATAGGACACAAGGACTCTATAAACGAGGCATAAGGAACACATTATATATGTATATATATATTACAAAAATGAATATATAGACATATAGATTCAATTTTTTTTAAAACCATAGCATTTACAAATACTCAATACACATTACAAATTCATAGACTCATAAAATTAGAAGTTAACACCATAAATTGACAATTGGATATTTCTCATTAAGTCATCAAAATTAAAATTTATTATTGATTACATAGTTGTGGGAATGCCACTCGAAAATAAAAAATAGGGTAGATTGAGATGGAAGAATCTCATTTGTCAACAATCCTCCTCCATGTCAAAATCAACAACATTGCCACTACACTCTCCTTTATCCTCCTCCTCCTCCTTTATGCCCAATCTAAGATACGCATCTATTGTGTGGAGGATGACCCCTCAAGAGGATCACCATTATCAAAAGTGATCGACCCTAACATTGGATCATTAAGATCCACATTGGCTAATGCCAAATCAACAGTGTTACCCAAACCCATATCATCAGGAAACACATCCCACATATTTTTATTTCCCTTCAACCACTCCTCCCTCTATGTGTAAATAAGACGAATATTGGTGTGCACATACACCATTATCTCTAACTTGGACTGCTAAAGCTTCCTCTTTTTCAAACTGTACAAGTTCCCATATGTTCGCCAATTCCTCTCGCAACAACAGGATGAAGTACCCTGAGAGAGGACCCTCAAGGCTAACAGTTGTAGAATAGGGCATGTTACCCCTTGAGTTACCTAGCAAGCATAGGGATTCTTAACTACTTTGTATATAAGCACATCATAGCCTCCAAATCTCCCAATGCTAGTGGAAAACTCTTCAAATCCATGCTCTAACTCATCAAGGGAGGCTCTTTCTTGATATATATGTATAAACATTTCCTTCCTCCACTATGAAATCTCTCCATCCATGTGAGGAGGGAATTTTCATGAGGGCCCACCATTGAGCCACTCGTGACTATAGAACCTAGAGTTCAATGAAAGGACCAAGCAATGCAAAGGTATACAATTCTTATCCCATATAGTGATAATAATATCATGTATGGCGATGACTAAGTTGTTTATTGGTGTCCCATATTCAAGGAACTCATTTTGTAAAATAATGGCCTTCACAAATTGAATCATGGAATCCCGTCCCTCATAAAAATATCCTAACATGGGTTGGTCCATGTCTACAAATTGCAACAAAGAAATGATTATATCCATGATTTTAATGGTAAGATATACCCTCTCCCACCAAGCATCATCTAACGATGTGTCTTTGACCTTTTTTGAAGCGATTTTATATATCTTTCTCCAAAAAGAACAAAACTCTGAAATAACCATGAACCCAACAATCGTTTTGACCCCCCTTAACCTCTTAAGCATGATAAGTAAGGAAGCAAATTGAGTATTTGCAATCTTCAACAATGATATATTTGTGTAATCTTTGTAGATTGTGAGGGCATTGGGGTGGTTTTGTAAAAATTGTGGATATGGCATGCATCATCAATAAGATTTCTATTCCATATCACATCTGCAGCTATAGATTCTTGGGTTAAATTCAAATAATGAAAAATGCAAGGAGTCCAAAATACCTATAAATATTTAGTTTTCATAATCATGTCAGCAGCCTTACAAACAGTGCATTATCGGTGATGATTTGTACATAAGAATCAACACCTAAATTTTCAATGACTTTGATGAACAACTCACCCATATATTGTGCACCCTTGTATATCCCAAGGGCATCCACCACTTTCAAGAACACTAGTCCATTTTGGGAAGACACCATGAAATTGATGAGTGGATGGTGTGTTTCATCCATACATCCATCCATCAAAAACAATAAAGACACAAAACGAGGGCCATGGTGATTTAATGGGCTCTACGATTTTATCCACCTCCTTCTTTGCCTTAACCAACAATGTGGTTCTACACTTATAGGAACTAGGAGGCACATAACCAGTTGGAGATAGTTTAATTAGAACTTGATGCATCTCAAGAAATGATGGTGATAATGCAACAATAAATGAAAGGAATTTGCATCCCACACAGGTGTGGCTCATTGGCATCGCTTGATATGAAGTCACTTGTTGTAAAGGAGGTTACGAGTTATACCACTCGAGTTTACCTATGTCCCATGGCTTGTGGGATGTTGTGGGTCACCTAGGGGTATAGTGGTAGTGGGAATAGATCCCTTGACCTTGTGTCACGCAAGTACCATCCCAGCCCCAGTTGTTGATTTCCCTAGTCAAAAAACAAAATTGAAATGAAGTTGAGATAGAAAAAACCCAATGGAAAGATTCATCCCCTCTCGCCTCCCTTGTTGGAATATATTATCCATTGGACCACTTGGATTTGGCCTCTTTCTTGTGGGTTGAACTTCAACTCCACTCCCATATCTGCAAGTGCTAGTTGGTTTCCTCAAGAATGGAAGAGGATCTCAATTTTTATGTGATCCAAGAGGATCTCCAAGATCAATCAAAATTTAAGCCTTCAAATTGCAAACAAAATCTTGCAGCTGCATAGATCTTGGCAAGAGCTTTCCGGCAACGTTTGTTTCATGCAAAAAAGACTCTGGACAAGAAAAGTTATTCAATTCTGAACTTTCGGCAAAACAGGGAAAGTTGGGAAAAAAGGGGTTCCACGTAGCACCACTATAAGTGTGACACATTGCATGTACGGAGATTATGTGGAATACCAGTGGCAATACAATGTTGATGTGGCATTCTAGGTGGAAATACAGTGTTGAGTTTTTATCTCATGTGGCATTCCAGGTGGCAATATGGTGTTGAGTTTTTAGCTCATGTGGCAGTCCAAGTGGCAGGGTCGGTATCCATGTGGAGTAATCAAGGCCTACCATGTGGAAGCCTGTTGGCACTTTGTTGGTTTAGTTACCAAAAAATTTGGAGTCACAGAGGATTGAACCCCCAACCTATCCTCTACTAGCACATTGTTTGCATAACCATGAGTCTCCACATTGTTGTTTCTTAACCTTAAAGAGGGCCACTTCTATTTGAATTTGAAATGTGCTTTGTTTTGAAAAAGGGGGCGGGACCCTCATCCCCATGTATTATGTTGCAACTATATTATATTCAAACCCTAGTGTCGACATACCAATCCCTTGTCAAGGGTCCAACAACAAACCAACACACATATTATATGTGGGGAGAGGTCCTCGGCTTTGAACCCGCGACCTCCTCCCCCAATACCAATGCTCCAAACCATTGCACCACAAAGTCCGCTTGTTAAGGGAGTTAAACTATAATATTTTGATATATTACCTTTAGTCGGATTTATCCCAATATGGGTGTGCCTCCCTTTAGACCCAATTTTAAAACAAATTCAAATTACTATATGGTTTTTTTAACCATATAAATATTATATTTCAGATTTTGTTTATTGTTTTTAAACAAAACTGTATATTTAGAGATATTTTCCCATATTTTCTCCTTTTTTTTAATGGATCTTATCCCATTTAATTAGGATCATTTTTTTGTAAATCCCTATGTATTTGGAGGTGGGTTATGGATTTTTGGGTTATATAAACAATGTAATATTCCATGAGAAGGCATTGGAAAATGCATGAAAGGTTTGAAGATTTTGAGGAGAGAATGGTAAGAAGTCATTATGCCTTTGTAAAGGTTTTGTAAGCTTTGCTCATTTTGTAAGAGGCTTTTTAGCCACTCTTGTGAGATTTTGGAGAGTGAGAGGACCTCATAGGTTTCACAATCAACTCGTGAAGTCAACAAGACTGATGTTGCGCACAATCATGACAGTATTAACGTCAAGGTAATTTCCATTACCATGTCAATCTGCAAACAAGGATCAAATGCATCAGCCACTCAAGGTTTTGATGATTCGCTTTCAAATAGGCTGGGGCATAGACATATGTCCCCAATAAAATAAAATGATACATAACACTTATGCCTTTGTGTGTCTCTAAAAAGCACTTTTGCATCAAGAGTCCATTAATTATTTTATTGTTGATTTCATAGAGATCTTGTAGCAATAGTAGTAATCTTTCGAGGCCCTGAGTGTCACGACCCCACCGCGACGACCACTTAAGAGCGCTAAGCGCGCCTTGGGATGCGTTAGGAGGTGGGTGCATTCCTTGGGATGACACCTTGGTGCGGGAGGCACCTTGGCACACCTCCGCGGAAGCCTAAGTATATGGGCATGTGTGCGTTGGCTGGGCGCACATGGAACGGCAAGCAAACGGATAAGGCGACGTCAGCAAGGTGGCGGGCGGTTGCGAGAGTGCGGGGGCTTGGACGGATGGGCGGATGGAGCGTTGACATGCGCGCGGAAGAAGGATGTGTGCGGCCCACCTTTGGAGTGGGCGCTCACCCCCTTAGCGCGTCACCTTTGAGCGCTTCACCACCTTACTTGGTTTACACTTTACCTTGGCGCATTGACTGACAGAGTAGCGTGGGAGGCAAGAAATGTAAGCGCGGGTCCACTTGAGGACGCTCACTTGGTATAAATAAAGCTAAGGCATTGTGACAAAGACATCATCAAGAAGCTGGAAACGAAGAGAGGGAGCAGCAAGTCTGAGGAAGCTGCAGATGACAGGGCGCCTAAGCTAGGGACTATCTCGCGCACTTGTAATCTCTTTGTATTTTTGGTGTAGTGGCTAGTGTGCTTGCACCAGGAGCTCTACCTTAGGTAACTCCATTGATGTAAACAGTTTTGCTCCTTTTATAAAATCTTAGGGCTCTGCCAGTGGGCAACCCACACTTATTTCTTGGTGTCTTTTTACTGTTGCTGCATCTTTTTCTCCAATTTATTGGCTAAGTGTTGAATGCGCCGTAAGGATAATGTAACAGAGTTAAATTGCTAAGAAGTTAAGTGTTATAAGATAAACGGATTCCACAGGTTAAGGCGTAGTCTGCAGGTTAGGTGCTTGGGTGGGAAAACCCTCAAGCGACCTTCTTAGTAGTGCCGCACACCACCTTCGGCAGGCCAAGAGCGCTTGCGAAGTGTGGTTGTGACAGGTGGTATCAGAGTCGTTCGGGTGGGACACTCAAGATGACAAGACTTCCGAAGTTGCAGAGAAAACGACAAAAGTGCTACAAGATATGGGAGCTTCTTTTAGCCGAATCGGTGAAGGAGGTGTCACCGCAACCACCGTCGTTAGACTGGTTGGTGAGCGCACTTCGGTTTGAAGGCTGGGGGCAACTACAGGTTGCAGCGAAGGCAGAGGAAGCGGCGGCTTGGAAGAGAGAGCTTCTGGAACGCTTACGAAAGATGGTGAGCGTGCGCGCTTGGGAGGAGCACGCGCCAGACTACGGAGGCACAGGCTCTACGGAGCACGAGCCCAGGTTTGGCGACGGAAATGTGCATTTGGACGTGCGAGCTACGGAGACGCGCGGTGCCACAGAGACGGGCACTCTGGGAGTGCGTGGTGCGGACGTGCAGACTGTGACAGAGAAACATGTGACAGAAAAGTGTGAGCGCTCGCAGGAGCACGCGGACAAAGGGCGCTTGGTTGTGCGCGCGACAGGAGTGTGCACTGCGGAGGAGTGCATGACAGTGAAGCGACCAGACGAGCGTGCGGCAGTTGTGAGCGCTGCGGATGGGCACGCCACAAAGGAGCGCTGCGGTGGGCGCACCGCGGAAGCGCGCGATGAAAAAAAGTGCGCTGCGGTTGGACAGTTTTACACAGCGACGAACAAAGGCATGGTTTTGGGCGCCATGAGGGGCTGTCAAGACACACATGCGCTGAGTTTTGTTGAAGTTCTGGTAAATGGTAGAAAAGTGAGGGCTTTGGTAGATACGGGTGCCTCACACAACTTCGTGAAGCTAGAAGTAGCGGATGCCATCGGGTTGAAGAAGACAAGCTGCGGTGTGAAAGTAAAGGCAGCAAATTCTCAAGCGAAGGCTACTGTAGGCATAGCTTCAGGAGTGATTGTTCACATTGGTCGTTGGACAAGCAAAGTTGATTTTACAGTGATGCCCCTTGATGATTTTGAGATGATTCTTGGGCAAGACTGTTTGCGGAGACAGGAAGCTGTCTTGATGCCATTTGCAGACAGGTTGGTCATCTTCAAGGCTAAGAGGACAAGTGTGGTGAAAATTGTTGAAGGAAAACCGGATGAACAAGGCAGATTTGTATCAACAGTGAAGGTAAAGAAGACTGCTCGGTGGTCAGAAACGCAGATGTATGTTGCAACGTTGTTGGATGAGTCTGATCCAGGTAGTGTGGGGACGCCTACGCCTCTTGTCCTCTCTGACATGTTGGTTGCGTATGCAGATTTGATGCCCGAGAGCTTGCCGAAAGCGTTGCCTCCGAGGAGGAACATGGACCATCGTATTGAGTTGGATCCAGGCTCCAAACCAGTGGCAAAGGCGTCGTACAAATTATCAGGACCCGAGTTGGAGGAGTTGAAGAGGAAACTCACCGAACTCACGGATGCATGGTTCATTAGGCCGTCAAGGTCTCCATATGGTGCCCCGGTGTTGTTTCAAGGAAAGAAGGACACGGCCGAGTTGCGGATGTGCTTGGACTACAGAATGTTGAACAAGCAAACGATTAAGAACCGGCACCCTCTTCCATTGGTGGCTGATTGTTTTGATAAATTGGCTAAGGCACGAGTGTTTTCAAAGCTGGATTTGAGACAGGGGTACTACCAAGTGCGGATTGCAGAAGGAGACGAGCACAAGACTACATGTGTGACAAGGTATGGGAGTTTTGAATTTCTGGTTATGCCGTTTGGGTTGTGTAACGCCCCGGCTACTTTCTGCACATTGATGAATGATGTGTTGTGGCCATTTTTGGACAAGTCGGTTGTGGTATATCTAGATGACATAGTGGTCTATAGTGAGATGTTGGAAGATCACAAGAAGCATCTAAAAGAGGTTTTCGATGTGCTGTGAGAGAACCAGCTGTACTTGAAAGCTTCCAAGTGTTCGTTTGGGCAGGAAGAGATCCAGTTCTAGGGCCATCGAATCGGCCATGGGGTGATTCGGATGGATGACAGTAAAATTGTTACGATACAGGATTGGGTAGAGCTGCGAACAGTACATGAAGTACGAAGTTTTCTGGGGTTTGCTAACTATTACCGCAGGTTTGTTGAAGGATATTCAAAGATTGCAGCTCCGCTTACAGACTTATTGAAAAAGAGTAAAGTATGGAAGTGGACGGAGAGGTGCCAAGCTGCGTTTGATGAGCTGAAACGCAGGCTTGTGACCGCACCAATTTTAAGGCTGCCTGACTTTGAAAAGGACTTTGAAGTCCAAACGGATGCGTCGGACTTTGCCATCGGAGGGGTGCTGATGCAAGAGGGACATCCGGTTGCGTATGAGAGACGCAAGCTCCAAGACCGCGAAAGGAGATATCTGGTTCATGAGAAAGAGATGATGGCTGTTGTACATTGCTTGAGGACGTGGCAGCACTACTTGTTGGGCAAACCGTTCGTTGTGAAAATGGACAACATAGCAACAAGTTACTTTTCCACGCATCCCAGGCTCTCACCAAAGCAAGCACGATGGCAAGACTTTTTGGCAGAGTTTGATATGATTTTGGAGTATAGACTGGGCAGGTTGAATGCTGCTGCGGATGCGTTGAGTAGGAAGGCTCAATTAGCAACAATGAGTGGGCAGTCACTTGAACCGATGGTACAGGTTGTTTCTGATTTGCGGTTGCGGATTAGGGAGGCTCTAAAGGAGGACCCTACAGCTGGTAGCATTTTTGCGCAGATCAAGAGGGGAGAAATGACCTGGTTCAAAGCGAAAGATGGGCTGCTGTACTATGACGAGCAGTTGTATGTGTCGAGTACTTCACAGCTTAGGAAGGAGTTGTTGAAGGAGTGTCATGACTCAGTTTGGGCAAGACACCCAGGGCAGCATAGAACACGTGCGTTGGTTGAAAAGAGTTTCTATTGGAAACGTCTTCGGGTGGACATTGAGGAATATGTTCGTACTTGTCTTATTTGTCAGCAAGACAAGTCAAGTTCGCAGAAGAAAGCGGGCTTGTTGCAGCCATTGCCGGTGCCGGAGAGACCATGGGTTTGTGTCTCGATGGACTTCATCACACAGTTACTGGAAGCGCAGGGGTTCAATGGGATCTTCGTGGTGGTTGATCGGTTCTCCAAGTATGCTACCTTTGTGCCGATGAAGTCGCAATGCAAAGCTGCAGATGTGGCTAAGTTATTTTTCAGGCATGTGGTTAAGTACTGGGGCTTACCACTGAACATAGTGTCGGATCGGGATGCACGGTTCACAGGCAAGTTTTGGCCTGCGTTGTTCAAGCTGCTTGGGACAGAGTTACTCAGGAGTTTGGGCTTTCATCCAGAAACGGATGGACAGACAGAGAGAGTTAACGCTATTCTGGAAAGCTACTTGAGGCACTATGTACAGGCTGATCAGAAGAATTGGCCGGAGCTGTTGGATGCAGCTTAGTTCAGTTACAATATGCTCGTAAGTTATGCAACAGGTTATAGTCCATTTGAGTTGGCAACGGGGCAGAAACCGTTGACTCCGCAGGTTGTTGCGACAGGTGAGGTTGGGCCTAGTCCAACTGCGGCAGAATTTATGATGGCATGGAAAGACAGAGTAAAAATGGCTAAGGCTCATTTGGAAGGGGCTGCCGAGAGGGCGAAAAAGTGGGCTGATAAGAAACGCAGAGATGAAGAGTTTCAGGTGGGAGAAAAGGTACTTCTCAGACTTGGAAAATAACAGTTCGTTTCGCCAAAGGGTTTGGCAAGCTGCTTGGTGCGGAAGTATGACAGACCCTTTGAAATTCTGGAGAAGGTAGACAAGGTGGCTTACAAACTCAGACTTCCCAAAAATCTTCAAGCATATCACCCAGTTTTTCATGTAAGCCAGTTAAAACGGTGCAGAGTTGATGCGGATGAACCAGAAAGACATGTTCCTACTAGAGCTCCTGCAATGATTGTGGACAGACCAAATCGAGAAGTAGAAGCTATTTTGGGACACAGGTTCAATCGGCGAGGCAAAGATTCAAGGTTGGAATACTTTGTCAAGTGGCGGGACTTGCTGGAGGAAGAAAACAACTGGGAGTGGAAGAACATGCTATGGAAGGTAGAAGACTTGGTCAAGGCATTTCAGGAAGAGCATGGTCTACCTCTGTGGTGGAATCCACGGAAGTCACGTCCCCGGGACAGTGACAAGTTGGGTGGGGGATCCTGTCACAACCCCACCGTGACGACCACTTAAGAGCGCTAAGCGCACCTTGGGATGCGTTAGGAGGTGGGCGCATTCCTTGGGATGACACCTTGGTGCGGGAGGCACCTTGGCACACCTCCGCGGAAGCCTAAGTATATGGGCGTGTGTGCGTTGGCTGGGCGCACATGGAATGGCAAGCGAACGGATAAGGCGACGTCAGCAAGGTGGCGGGTGGTTGCGAGAGTGCGGGAGCTTGGACAGATGGGCGGTTGGAACGTTGACGTGCGCGCGGAAGAAGGATGTGCATGGCCCACCTTTGGAGTGGGTGCTCACCCCCTTAGCGCGTCACCTTTGAGCGCTTCACCACCTTACTTGGTTTACACTTTACCTTGGCGCGTTGACCGACGGAGTAGCGTGGGCGGCAAGCAATGTGAGCGCGGGTCCACTTAAGGACGCTCACTTGGTATAAATAAAGCTAAGGCATTGTGACAAAGACATCATCAAGAAGCTGGAAACGAAGAGAGGGATCAGCAAGTCTGAGGAAGCCGCAGATGACAGGGCGCCTAAGCTAGGGACTGTCTCGCGCACTTGTAATCTCTTTGTATTTTTGGTGTAGTGGCCAGTGTGCTTGCACCAGGAGCTCTGCCTTAGGCAAATCCATTGATGTAAACAGTTTTGCTCCTTTTATAAAATCTTAGGGCTCTGCCAGTGGGTAACCCACACTTATTTCTTGGTGTCTTTTTACTGCTGTTGCATCTTTTTCTGCAATTTATTGGCTAAGTGTTGAATGCGTCGTAAGGCTAATGTAACAGAGTTAAATTGCTAAGAAGTTAAGTGTTATAAGATAAACGGATTCCGCAGGTTAAGGCGTAGTCTGCAGGTTAGGTGCTTGTGTGGGAAAACCCTCAAGCGACCTTCTTGGCAGTGCCGCACACCACCTTCAGCAGGCCAAGAGCACTTGTGAAGTGTGGCTGTGACACTAAGATCTATTTTAAATTCGAGTACTAAGTAGAGACATTGAGGGAGCGTTATTTGAACATTGTATTTAGTTTGCTAAATCAGTAAGTGCAGAATAAATTCACATGAAAAACTCAATAGATCTTTGAAGAGGTAGTTCTGCATGTGAAATGTTTGGGCCCTCTCGGGTATTTTATTTTACTTAGAAAACTGGCATACATATGGCCCAAAGTGATTATTTTTTGCAAGGATGATAGATGTCGGTTTCTTGTGGTCCACCTTCCTCGTAGCAACCTTTTAGCTTCCAGAAGTTACCAGAACTCTTTACTTACTCTCTTGGCAGTCAAAAGACTCCAACTACCTTGTTGCAGCCTTTAAAATCTTGATGAAGCTTCCAAATCAGTACATCTCGCACCAGATGTAAGAGACAAGTATTTCCAGCTTTCACTTTTTCATCTTTTTTCCCACCATACTCAGTCATCCATGAGCCTAGCAGGAAGTGATTGCAGGTAATCCTACAGTCCAGGTCCATACATTAGGGTGAAGGCAGAGTGTCCTTCCATCGAGGTACGTCTTTTTTTCCTACATGATTTTCATTTTCTCCTATATATTTTTCCTACTGATGTTTTCATGCACGCAGGTTATTGTAGTACAATCTAAGCAGGGAGTCTTCTCTGTTGTCTCAGTTTCACCTAGGTAGCGCTTGAGTTGTTGAGAATTGTGTAGGGTCTTGAAAACCTCCATTTCTCAGGGGTTAAACCAACTGCAGCCTATTGTACTAATGACTGTCAATTTCATCTTATTAAAAATCTTTTGGGCATATCTAAATATTTCCTCCACCTTATTTTAGATCCTTGATGTAGTTCTTTATTCTTTCTTTTTTTCATTCTGCAAAACTGTATATTATGTGCATAAGAACGGTAAATATTATTATCTTTTATTTTTATTTGTATTCTTTATGTTTGCTAACAAATTCTACAAATTATGACTTTTAACATTAAGTCAGCATACTTTCCAACACTGCAATTTTTAGAACATAAGTACTTGTCTAGTCTAGTTTTGAACTGTTTTTCATTTTATACAATCACCCGATCAATTTCCAGTGAGGGACTTGTCCTCAAAAGTGAACTGAATGTAATAAATATGTTGCATTAATAGCTGATATTTTCTACATTAATGAACTCATAATTTTAATTGCATTTAAAAATTGCAGATGTGAATGTAATGACAACTTTTCTTTTGTGCATTACTGATATTTTGTTTTTGTAGTTTCAGAGACTAATCTATTCAATCAAAATAATAATACAGTAAAAAATGCAGATCATAATGGAAATTCTACGAACAGAATGTAGCAGAGAGAGAGTTAACACCTGCCCCTCAGGGGAATTCAGGCTTTTACAGTGAAATTGATCCTCCCTGTAGAAGGGAAAACATAGTGATAGCAAAATTAAGAGTGTTAAAGAAAAAAAACTGAGTATAACTGATGTGATAAACAGGTAAGTCTAAACCCAACATGACCATGACAAAAACAAAAGACACAAGAACCATGGAACCTGGACTTAAGGCTTGGAGGGAATATCATCCTCGATAGGAACCCCAAAGTCGAATATGAGCTATGAATTTGGTTGTCCATCCATTGGGGGAGCAGGTGGTTTGACATATTTTTGGCCACCGTCTTTACCGGGACTCTTAGCGTCGTTGCTAGTGTCCTCTTCACTGCTAGTAGCATCCTCGCTACTGGAGGGATTCCACTTAACCGGGAGCGGTTCTGTTTTCCTATACTGTGTCGCAAGGTTGATGGTTGTTTTACCCTGCATTATGCTTGCTATGGTCCTCGAAGGAGGATGCGGTTGTTCTATGTCCATGGGAGTTGCAGAAGGATTCGAAGAGGGAACCAAGGGATCATTCTGGGAGCCTGTGAGATGAAGGATAAGCCAAGCCAAAATGTTTTTGACCACCCAAAAATTGCGCCTACGGAGGACCGTCTAATTTGTCACAGAATGTGAACCCATGAGCTCGTCCTCCCAGACATCCATGAGCTGGCGAAGATAATATGGGATTTCAACATCATAGCCTTCTATATTGGCATGATTTGTGAGACTTCTAGTGTGCTCATGGCATTACCACAGCCACCACATCCCTTCCTTGGTGTAGCACGTAATCTGCGAGACATCTTTAGATGAGTCGGAGGCACAGAGTAGTAAGGATTCTAAACGTCGACAGAGAGGGTAGGTGTAGGAGACTCAAAGATGGCTCGCTTCTTAGTTGCCACGGGCTCTGCAAAATGTTCGGCCTTCACACTATTGCACAAGGGAGAGAAAATAAGGTAAAAGCAAATGAACAAGATCCCCATAAGAGGGATACACCGAGCTTGGGGCGCATTTAATATTTTCATAACTCTGCATGGAGGGGCGTAGTACCGGGTGACGGAGGAGAAGTCACCACTCATCATTAACTAAGATAACCCATGTAGATTGAGGTGGAAGAAGTCATATATCATTAAGAACCTAATGATGATGAGTCAAGGGAGTGACGTCAGGGGACAGTTGTGTGTCCCAGCAGCTGCTCCCTCTCCTCTTTGTGACACGTGACCACCCACATCCTGGTTTGTGCATTAATAGATTATTTTCTAATCTACTTAGACATTAAAAGAGTACAAATTATTGATGCAATTTTGCTACCATACTAGGGAAACAATATCCCTAATTATCTCTTTGTAGCAGTTGTGAAGAAGGCATTTTGTACCTATTCAATCATTTTTGAAAACTAATAAGATCGGTCCTTATTGGAGCTAGATCCGAAGACGTATCCTAGGAGGAGTGAACTCCGTTATCATTTGTTGTCTACAAATTTCATGGTTTGCATCACTTTTATGTGTTTATGTGCTTCAATTATGCTCTTTAAATTTTTAATTTAAAGCCTTTTAATGAGTTTAATCATTCAAATTTCCACATGCAAGTTAATGGTTATAAAGGTCCTATAATTTTTGGATCATTGTGTTTCCTACTTTCTATTGCCACCTTCCCTAAGCCAATTTCATCCTCTTTTTCCCTCTCCCTTCTTTGGGTAAGATTTACTACTTTACATGCTCCAAGCCCATAAGGAAGGCCCAAGAAATGGCCCTTAACGTGGTAGTATATGCTCTTGAACTCAATCTTGCAAAATTTACAAGTCCAAACCACATTCCCTCCCCCAGCCAACTTTTTCCCTAGGCATTGGTTTCCTTATTACATACTTCCACAAGGGGTATTTCTTCTCTTGGGCATGTTGTCTTGCAAAATCAGAGTTATTTGTAGAATTAACAACTCCACTCGCTGCAAATGGAGCACTAGCAGAATGAGAGACATATAGACTTGGATTTTGAGGAGAAGAGGAGACACCAGTAGGGACATTCTTCCCTTTCATTTTCCCTCTACCAACAACCCTTGCTGACTGATCCATCGTTCTTGGGAATGAGTGCATAACACTATTGTTGTTGGAAAATTTCTCAAGTCTGGTATCTAAATATGCCTTCAAATCACTTAAAATCCCTTTCAAATCTACTATTACCATGCACCTGCAAAAAAAACATGCTTGAGAGCTCAACATTTGCTAGAAAAGTGGTAAATGAGAGTTAGAAATTTGATTTAGGTGGTATGTGATTCAATTTTACACATGTCCTAGAATCGGGACACGTCCAAGGAACATGTTAGCATGTGTTTTAGGCATGTCCTATTTAAGGACACATCCAAAACATGTGTCTGACATGTGTCCTAGACGTGTATGTGTCCAACACTCAGAACGTGGACACAAGGGCCCATTTGGACATGTCATTTTGCATAGCTTGCAAGTGAACTTTGTCCATTTTTTTAAGTGCTCTCGGTGTTTTCTCCTACTTTTTCCTCTTCAAAATTGGAGTTGTAGTTGCAGGTACAAGCCATGAATCTTCTATATCATCTTTACCATGCTTAGGTTTTAAAATTTTATTTAATGTCAAAATCTAGTTTGACTTTTGGTATACTAATCGGATATTTGGTTAGTATGTACTCTATAAAACTACAAACTTGTATACATGTAATAGGCATAATGTGTTGGTTGATTTGGATACCAGGGTTTATTATTGCACAAAAGGTAAAAAAAAAGAAACTAGAGAAAATGGCCAATGGAGTGATTCATCATGTTTATGTAGCCTTGTAATGGTGCTTTGAGTATAGGCATCATCCCAAATCCATTTAAACAAAGGTTTGATATGCATATCCAAGTTGCAAAGTTCAATGACAAATTTCTTAAATTCATATATACCTCTAATGTATCAAACATTGCAAATTAAAATATGCAATGCCAAGCTTTCAAACTAGAGGTGGTTATTAGACGACAGTATCAGTAGGTCTGAGCCAGTTTGTAATCTTCTTCAAAAATACCAAATCAAACTCTGATTCAAGATAGGGTTCAATTTATGGCGCCAAGAGGCACTCTTCAACCTAGTATGGGGGAGATGTTGTCTCGTAACGCGTACTATACATGAACATGTCGGCTCAAAAGAAAAATAAATAAATAAAATCAAAATTCCAATATGAGGAAGATGATGTCTTCCTCTTAAAAGAAAAAGGAAATAAAAATAAATAAACAAAAAAAATCAAAAAATCAAAATTCCAAATATGAGGGAGATGTCAGTAATATAGTGTTATGCACCAAAAAATTAATAAACATTAAATTGATATAAAAAAATTAGAAAAAAAATAAAAGAGTAATTAAAATAATATCTACTTAAATTTAATAATATATACAAAATTTTTACACCAAAATCTCATTTATTACTATCATAAATAAATAAATATGGTAAAAGTCTTACAATTACATAACTATATATAAGAATTATTAATGCTCATTGAAGAATTAAACTTTCTTTAATGAATCAAATTCCAATAATTAAAATTTAATAATTTCTTAAGTTAGTTTTAGTCATTTAAAAAAAATGTATATATACTCTTAAGTTGCTAAATTAAAATTTATAGAAAGTGATTATCATAATTAAAATAAATTAAAAGAGTAATTAAATTGATGTCGTCTAAAATTTAAGAATACATATAAAACTTTTACACAATTTCAAATGTAATGTTGTCTCCAAGAAGTAATTTAAGAATCTAAACAAAATTATTTCAGGAAAATTTAATTGTTCAATGTGTAGTAATAATTCTAATTTATTATTATCCTAAATAAATAAAAATCTTAAAATTTTTACAAATATATGAGAATTATTAGTGCCCATTGAAAAATTAAACTTCTCTTTAATAAAATCAATTATGAATAATTAGAATTTAATAATTTCTTAAATTAATTTTAGTCATGTAGAAAAATGTTTGTATATACTTTAAAGTTCATAAATTAAGATTTATAGCAAGTGTTTATGGTACATATTAGATAATTGTTTAGTAAAAAGGGCTACCTAGGGTTGAATCAGTGATTTCTTTTCAAATTGAGTTACAACAGAATTTATTCACTTTTCAAATTGAGTTACAATAGAATTTATTAAAAATATGATGGTAATAGGAGTGAGTTAAGAATGAAATAAAAATATTTAATTATGGATTGTACTAGGAGGGAGTTTAGCATGTATTTAGTTATGGATTATAATAGGAGTGAATTAATAATTAGTTAATAATGTATTTAGTTATGGATTGTAATAGGAGTAAGTTAAAAATGTATTGTAAGAGGGTGAGTTAAAAGGTTAATAATTTTAGGGTTACATTTAAAAATGTATATAATATTAGTTGGTAGTGAGAGGGTTAGTAATATTTTTTTTAACAAAAACTGGAAAATAGTGTATATTACAAGGGTTGTGCATAGTCATTCGTACAAAATTACAGCAGCTGAAAGATGAATACTAGAAGAGAGTGTCTACAACCAAAGCAGGCCAAAGGGAGAGCCTTCTAATGCCGTTATAGTAGTTCATATTCTGAATTATAACAGTAGTAGTGTAGATTCGAACAAACTATTGATTTAAAATTATAAAAAAAAACATCTACTAGTAGGAGGAAGTCATTTGGGTTTGCCTGGAAACCCCACGGGCTGGGTGACAGAAAGTTCATCCACTTTCTGAGCAGCTTCTCCTTGATTATCTTGAACGTGATTGCCCTGGTTCATCTGCAATCATTTTTTAAGGTCTTCTGGGATGCGGTCGATTGTACCCATCAACTCTCTGAGATCCCTGTCATGATCATCTATTCGTGAGTCATGGCAGCTGGTCTGGTAGGAGACGTGGCGCACATCTGCCATCAATTGCTTGACATCCTTCGTCGTCTCCCTATTATTAGTTATTCCTACAGCCATGAAGTCTGCCAAACGATGGATGTTTTTTTTCAAGTCATTGAAGCCTTCCTTAACGATGCGTTGATCTAAACCCATACCTCTGTGCTCCATGCCAACAGAATGAAGGAGATTGCTACTGCTGATTCTCTAAATAATCTTGACTGGGAAGACAAGGGGCCTGTCAACAAAGAGAGGGAACCTTCTGCTGAAACCACGAAGGAAATAACTGCTATCTCAAAGCGCACTAACAGAGTGAAGAAATGGCGAACAAGCTCTTCTATGACAGGTTCCGAAAGCAGAGTAAAAGAGGGTCGAGAGAGACTCGGTAATGGGGGTATCGTGGGTAAAGGCCACCCAAAAGGGGGTCGAGAGAGATACTGCAGAGAATACTAATTAGACTCAGCACCTGGAGGAGGGAGCTCATAACCAGTTAAGAGGAAATGCTTAAGCGATGGAGGAATACGGGGGGTATTCGAAGCCCATTGAGAATCCATTATGCGTGTGAAGGGAATGACGAAGGCGTGGGAGAAGGATAAGAATTGAAGTGTGGTGAGGATAGAAATAAAGAGGAAGGATAGGTAGAAATGAAGGGAGGGAGTGGGAGGGTGCAACGCGGGCTGTCGAGGAGGGGAAGTAGATCCAAAGCGAAGGGACAAGTGAGCACCGGCAAGGTGAGGCCAAATGGGGGTGAGGGAGAAGGCCCAAGGAAAAAATTAGGGGATGGGTTTAAAAAATACATCTAGACTATTGAAGGATATGGAGCCTTAGGGGAGACATGCACCTTTATTTTCCAAATTGACAGCCTTAGCGTTATTCGCTCTTAGAATGTGGTAGTAGGAAATGTTGGGGGGGTGAGGTAGATGAGAAATCCTATCATGGTACTTCCTGCAGTTTTTGGAGCCAGTTGAATAATCTGTACGCGTCTTTAGGATAACGTGGTGAGAGTCCCTGAAGACTAGAAGGCTTGAGATGGTTCCTCGATCTACCATTTCCAGGCCTTGAAGAAGCTCCAACCACTCAGCCTCACTATTGGTCTTATGTCCCAGTCCCCACACAAAGGTCTTTATTGTTTGTCCTCTAGGGTCAAGGATGACCCCTCCCGCACTTGCCTCCCCTAAGAGGTTTAGTAATATTAAGGTTATAGGGTCAATGATTTATCAATAGGAAATATTACAATTAATAATATTGGTCCACAATAATACTATGGCTATTGATAAGTACATTTCATTGATTTCAGTATTATTTGACTTAATTCAATTGACTATGGTTCTTGATTGACTACAATGCATTGATTTCATTGTTATCCGGTTTATTTCAATTGACTATGGCTCTTGATTGAGTACAGTGCATTGATTTCAGTTTTATTCTATTCATTTCAATTGACTATACCTCTTGATTGTGTATAGTGCATTGATTTTGATTCAATGAAATTGACTATGGCTCTTTTTTTTCCAAGTAAAACCATATGGTTCATAGACCTCTTGGCCATACATTTCACAAAAAAAATTATGAACTGATATGCCCAATAGGCCTATATTTAGTTGAGTGTAACTATCATACTGCATACAAGAACATCTAGAGTATCATGTAACATCACAAAGACAAAAACATATAAAAGATCCTAGAAACGAGAACGTCCCAAATACATCAAGGATCCCTCAGACATATCCCATTTGTCCATAAAAACTGTCGGCAAGAGAAGGCATTTCTTAGAGAGCAGGTCAACCTCTAAGTTGTTCTCCCTGAAAGTGTGCTGAAAGACGAGTCGATTGAATAGAGGTCTAACCATGTCGATGTCCTCATAATAAGGAAGAAGAAAAATATCCCATGGAGGTTTACTCAGCTTGAGATAATCAATCACCAGTTTGGAGTCACCAATAATCTGAAGATGTTGCACCCCGTATGAGAGAGAGAGCCTCAAAAGGATGAGTAAAGTTGTAAATTCAGCTATGGTGTTCGTCACATCACCCAAACCGGTTGCAAAATGGATGGAAAACAAGTTGTATAGATGGAGAAGCCCGTCGGCACCTCTAACCCGAGGCCTATCTTGTGAGGCCCCATCCACAAATGCCCATGGGAAGGATGCATCCACAATAGGAATAGTAATGGAATGTACAGGTTTAATAGTGGCCAACCAAGGAAAAGCTTTAAAGATACCAAAATAGTGACCTGCAATTAACTAAGCTGGAATTAAGATACCATCAAAAATTACCTTGTTCCTGGAAAGCCAGATTCCCTAAGCAGCGAATGCAGGAAGGGTTGCATAATAACTATTGTGTGGCCATGTCATCCAAGCATTAATGACATTGTTGCCACTCCATACTTCACGGGCATAATGACAAAAAATAAAAAGATGATCAATAGACTCGGCTTTCATCTCGCATAAAGGACACCTGCTAGGTCCATTGATGTATCTGTGGACCAATTTGTCCTATACCGGAACTTTACCATCCATTATAAGCCAGATAAATATCTGGATTTTAAGCGGGCAGTTCATTTTCCAAATACTATGACACCACCAGGATGGAGCGATAGCGGCTTTCTCCTCTATGATCACCAAATAACCCAGATTTGGAGAGCATGTACCTCCTTTAGCACTTTTGATCCATTTAAGGGAGTCTGGTTAGTTGTTTAAACAAACTAGGTTGTTATGTAATATGTTGATATATCGGTCCCAAATAAGAGTCTTCTCAGTCGATAACTCGAGGTCTACAGCCGACATCCAAGACTGTGAAAGCGAAGGATTATTCGGTTTCCTAATCTGATGTAAATGGGAGTAACCACGGTCAATCAGATTATGTGACATAATAGCAGGAAAACATACAAAGTCCTTGCCGCCAATCCATGGGCCCTGTCCAATGCAAACAGACTTCCCGTTCCTTATTTTCCATGCCAGCCAACCGTCGATAAGGTTAACAGACTTCTCGTTCCTTATCGTCTTCCACATGATGGAAGAGTTCAAAGAGTGCTTATCAGAAGCTCGAATCCATTCATTGATGGAGAGAGGAGCTATATATTTAATATATATTATGTGATTCCATAATCCAACTTCGATGATATTGTGCCATACATATTTTGCAATTGACTATGGCTCTTGATTGAGTACAATGCATTGATTTCAGTGTTATCCAATTAAATTCAACTGACTATGGTTCTTGATTGAATACAATGCATCAATTTCAGTGTTATTTGATTCAATTCAATTGATTACGCCTCTTGATTGAGTACAATGCATCGATTTCAATGTTATTTGATTCACTTCAATTGATTATGTCTCTTGATTGAGTGTAGTGCATTGATTTTAGTGTTATTTGATTCAATTCAATGGATTGTGGTTCTTGATTGAGTACATTGCATTGATTTCAATGTTATCCACTTCAACACAATTGACTATGGTTCTTGATTGAGTACAATGTTTTTATTTCGGTTTTATTTGATTCAATAAAATTAACTATGGTGCTCGATTGTGGTACAGTAATTCATGATATCATGTCTTCCCATAATGGATATATGGATGATGTGGATGTTGAGGAAATAAGAAGATAGACGTGAGAACGTGTTAGGGTACATAGAAAGAAGTTATCAGATATCACTGGTGAACAAAAGGAAGAACGAAGAAGGGAAAAAATGAACAACAAAGAGCACAACGACAAATTCAATCAAAGCAAATGACACCTAACCAAAAGAAGGAAGAGAGAAATAGAGAGCATTTTTTCAAAAATGACCACAATAAATGGAAGTTGACTAACAACAAGAACAATTATGATAGCTATGCTAGAGTTGAACATGTAACTGTCAGATAGGATAATGATAGAAGAAATGTTGAGATAGCTCCAACAAAGTAAAATCAAAATTATGATAATATACGATATCATTTGCATATAATCTATTTCTCATTGAGTATACACATCCTCTTTCTTTCTTACTATTCACTTGTCTCGTCATTCAACATTGTTATTCACCTTATTTCTCATTTAACTATTGAAGTTATCTTTTACATGCTTCATATGATGCGAGAAATGCTGAGATAGCCCCAATAAAATAGATTCAAAATGAGAATAATGTATCGATAACATTTGCATATATGCTACCGTTAGCATTTACAGATGATCTATTTCTCATTGATTCTACACATCCTCTTACTTTCTCACTATTCACATGTTTCATCATTCAACATTGTTATTCACCTTATTTTTCATTTAACTATTGAAGTTACTTTTTACATACTTCATATGCATAATTATGATCATCTGTGAATTTAATGTGATTGTCCCAGACCGCAAAAAGCTTAGATCCATCTAAACTCCAGATCTACCATGCGCCGAGAGGGATCAAATCCTTTGAAGTGCAAACCTATCCAACAGGTGGTTGAGAATAAAAAAGGTTTGCACCTCAAAGGATTTGATCCCTCTCATTGCATGGTAGATCCAGAGTTTAGATGGATCTAGGCTAATGTGTCTTGTTTCTTTCTCATACTGTTAAAACTCACATGCACTTGATACGTTGGTTGTTCAGTTTGCATCAGAGTCCATAGTTGTTTGTTGCTTCATCAAAACATTGTCATATAACTAAGGATGCACGTTTCAAATTGAATTGCATACAAGAGACACAAGCAACAGGTTTTGACGGGTGTTTTGAAAAGGTCCAGATTCTGACTCTGCACTAAATTAGATGGCTTATGTTTTTTAAATGTCTTCTAATTCATGGCATAGTTTTGGGATTTTTTAAAAGATGGCAACATCCTTCAAAAGATTACACCATGTGAAATACACAGTGAACAAGCACATATTATGTAATATATGTACAGCCTATTACACATATAGAAAGTTTTCAAGAGAAGAGTAGCCAGTATATTAAAATAATGCTCTGAATTAACGGAAAAACAATGGCAGAAGAGAATCCTTACAAATTCATGAATAAATACAACAAATGCCTAAGACTTTTGTAGGTCATGTATCTACAGTTATGCATACAAATATGAAAATTTTGAATCAATTTACATTTTGTTTTGATCGTTTAGTACATCTTACATTTCAAAATGTATTTGAATGGCAATTTAGGTTTAAGCCCAAAACACTGATTCATTTATGGTGTGAAAAATGCAGCATTGCCGGAACTTAGTCTGTAGTATTATGCCAATTACATGAGAAAAGAGAGAACCATTGCAGTAAAAAGAACCAACAATTCAATTTGCTAAACAATTATAGAGTCCTGTGGGGATCAACTCAATATTCCATGTCAAAGTTCCAAGTTTCATGAAATTTGAAGAAAATGGTGGTATATAATTTCATTCAATTCATTTATCGTGTCAAAAATGCAGCATTGCCACAGCTTAGTCTGTAGTATTATGCCAATTACATGAGAAAAGAGAGAACCATTGCAGTAAAAAGAACCAACAATTCAATTTGCTAAACAATTATAGAGTCCTGTGGGGATCAACTCAATATTCCATGTCAAAGTTCCAAGTTTCATGAAATTTGAAGAAAATGGTGGTATATAATTTCATTCAATTCATTTATCGTGTCAAAAATGCAGCATTGCCACAGCTTAGTCTGTAGTATTATGCCAATTACATGAGAAAATAGAGAACCATTGCAGTAAAAAGAACTAAACAATTATAGAGCCCTGTGAATCAACTCAACATTCCATGTTGAAGTTCCAAGTTTCATGAAATTTGAAAAAAATGGTGGTATATAATTTCATTTAATTTTTGCGCTAATGAGGGTTCAGACGTTCCTTTGTGTTTATTAGGTACCTACCTGTGAATCACTCAACTTTCCATGTTGAAGTTCAAAAGATTCATTAAATTTTTAGAGAACGGTGATGCATAATTTGATCTTTTAATTTTGTCCTGATGAGAGCTCAAACGTTCCTCTATGCTTATTAGGCACCTAATGTTCTGCAGCTTTAAAAAAAATCATAATTGCTTTTGGTACAATCTTTTGCTTGAAGCGTCGTCACAGCTTAGTCTGCGGTATTAGACCGGCTACATGAGAAAAGAGAAGCATTGCAGTAGAACAATTATAGAGCCCTATGAATTAACTCAACATAACATGTCAAAGTTGAAAATTTCATGAAATATTAATAGAATTGTGTATATGATTATCTTTTTATTTTGAGCTGACGAGAGCTTAAACAAAATACTGAGCTTATTTAGTATGTTCTCAGCACAGCTTGGAATGCCTGCACCAGCAGCTTACAAAAAAATCATGACCATTCAGCAAATTTTTTGTTACATGTAGTAGAGAACTTTCAAAATAAAAAAAGGGTGTTTTGCAAAAGGTCCGGATTCTGACTCTGCACTAAATTAGATGGTTTATGTTTTTTAAATGTCCTCTAAATTCATGGCATAGTTTTGGGATTTTTTAAAAAATTGGCAACATCCTTCAGAAGGTACAGCCTATTACACAGTGAACAAGCACATATGTAAAGCCTATTACATATAGAAAGTTTTCAGCCAGTATATTAAAATAATGCTCTGAATTAACAGAAAAACAATGGCAGAAGAGAATCCTTACAAATTCATGAATAAATACAACAAATGCCTAAGACTTTTGTAGGCCATATAGCTACAGTTATGCATACAACTCAAATCTAAATCCCAGCGTCCGGAGCAAGATGGCGTCACACATGAATGCAAGAACAAATTTAAGTCACAACCATGGCTTATTTGCCATGCCCAAAAAAGGTATGTCTATAGGTCACCACAAGACCAAGATCGATTCAAATTCAATTTCTGCACCTTGCCTTTCCTCTTAAAACGAATCATAGTAGTCTTTGCTACAAATCTGAAATTTGAATCTGACTGACCCATCTTCACACTCTACAGAAATCCCCAACTGTCTTTGCAAGTAGTCAGGGATTTCTATTGGACAGGACAGTTTAGCCAAAAAGTATTCCCCAGGAAATCAGAAAGCTTCCTAACAATGTAGCTACACCGGCATTGATAGATGAACCTGATGCTTTTTCATCATTTGCATGGGACTGTGGCCTGCAGATGACCAATAAGCATTAGACATAGAGAAAAGCATTTTAAAAGGGTAAACAGTACTCCAAAGGACAAGAAGATGTAATCACAATTCAAAAGAGTTGGGTTTAGACTTTACTTCTGCATGCGCGAGAGGGCACCACAGTAAAGAGCATTGCTGGGCAGAGGCAACTCAGTTTTGTTATTGATCTCTGGATTCACAACCCTTACATATGTTTCCTGACCTAGATACCAGGTATCTAGATTTTCAGCACGAATATTCCACATGCCAACATTATCTAGAGATACTAGAATGGCTGTCCAGGCATTGGGGAAAACCTGTTACCCCAATTAAAATCATTCAGTATGAGTGTGGTTCATCTAAACCCTTGTATTGTACAGAAGAAAAAGGGTACACATTGTTAAGTTTCCCAATATACCTGTGCTGTGGAACGAGCAACTCCATCCCATTTGTTGTAAGTTCCTCTGCTGTTTTCAGTCCAATCTCCATAGTCCATCCTGCAACAAATGTTTCCTGTTAGACTTGATAGAAAACCTCGTATCCTATTTAAGGTATCATGTGTGAATGAACAGTTATAAAAGAACATACCCGACAACGAAAAAAGCATAGCCATCCATGTGATAACTTTGCACAGTTGTATCATTATTCTGTAGAATGATTTCCATAAATCCTTTATAGGTGCCATTAATTATCGACGTATCAAGCTTTGGTGTCCTGTTCATTGGTCTTTCTGGAAAATCAAGTTTGAAGACTCCAGTTAGATTAAAACGATCAGCAAGCTTGAGGGGAGTTGCAGGAGCTTGGTAAGAGATCCCATTCAAAGTGCACCGCCTTTTTCCATTGATCAATTCTGGTGGCCTGTTTTTCAACACATAGACCTGAGTGACATTGATCTGTCCATATTTGAAAGAGCCTTGTGGATTAGGCCTAGCAGCCCCAGCGGATACATTCCACCTGTTTCAAAAGACAAAGAGAACAAAAGCAGTCAGGTGTTGCGCATCAAACATGAATATCAGCATTTGAATGAGATACAAGTAAAAATTTACCTGATAGATCTTGCCTGGTTCATAGAGAAGTACTTGTCATAATAATCATCCGGACCATCTGGAAGAGGCCCTTTTGCTTTACCTTTAGAATTGGAATAATGCAGTATTGCCACACCCGTGACATTGGACCAAATAGTGGTATTAACAAAGCGAGCACTTGCCACCATGTAATAATCACTGCTTGCATTCTGGTCCATTGTTACAAGGAACGAGTAAGACTGACCAACATGAATATCTAAGTTCGTGTAATTTTGTTGTGATGCGTAGGACCCTTCTGTCTCGACAAGAAGGAGATTATGATTCTGAATTCTGAAATTCAACGAAGTTGAAATCCCAATATTGTGTACCCTGACACGATAGGTTTTGCCTGTGTCAAAGAAAACATCCACCAATCACTCTGCAGAACCTTGTGTATAATTAGAAAAAACAAGTGGAATAAAGAACCTTGTACACACTATGAACATACCAGGCTGAACATTGAATGTCTCATAGTCAATTCCAGTGGGGACCGAATCATTGTAACGGTAGGGGCCTTTCCCATTAAAGAGCACTCCATCAGGCATTCCAAGGTCCTTGCCAGCATCAAGGGCTGCTCGCAGATCCTGCCACAACAGGAAAAATTCAAAAAAAATAGCCAATTTACATCATTATCAATCATTGATTCCAGTTGCATAAGTACAGTCCTGACTTGTGTGTGGTGAAGCTACACTCACTTTGTGACTCCTTGTATACCAGTCACCAATAAAGATTGTGAAATCTCCATCCGGAGTCCCAAAGGGAACGGGAATCACTACACGATTGTTCACAATAACTCCTCCAAACCCTCCTGCTGCCCTCTGAAAGTGAAGGGAAGGGAAGTAAAAGAAGCTACCAATTTGATCCTTTGCCTGAAAAGTATAGGTCCAGTTCCATCCTACAGGAATGGGGCAATTGGTCCCAGATACACCATCTTGCCAGGAGTTTCTTCGATTCTGTAAACCATTCCTGCAGCAGAGAAAATATCATATTGTCAGAAACACGTTCTTTTTCCTTGAACACAGCCATTCAAAATCATATTAGAGATTTGTATCCACATAACTCAGAACTGCATTAAGTATCATAAATTGGGCAATGCATTTGCAACAACATTTATAGTAAGCAGAAGAAATTCATACCAAGTCATCAGAAGTGGCTCGTCCAAATTGTTAATAACATTCACTACGGCATTCCAATTGGTTGTTAAGTTGACCAAAGGTCCAGGAAACTGCCCATTAACTGCAATCACCTGCAAGCCGACCAGACATTGCCTAGCAAGTTCAGTTCAGATAAAAGCACAACATCTTCACAATACCCATATCCCAATGCTCTTCATCTAATATAAGGACAAGGAAAAAATATTCCAAGCAAACTCCCAAATAAAGAATTCCAAAAGGCATCTATGAAATTCTGCATATAACAACCTTGGAAAAATGCAGATGAACAAAACAGATTTATGTCAGAGGAGGCAAGAGAACAAATGAGTTTTTAAAAGAGGTGGCCATACAACTATTGGTACCCAATTCACAACGTGTTTTGCATTCAATACTGGAGTCTGAGTCTTAAAAAATTCTGAAGTCTCAGCAAAAGAATTTAGCCAACTTGCTTTCCAAGAAAGAGGCTACAGTTGGTTCACAGCTAGCTGCAGTAAGGACTGTTGATGTGGTTTTCTACTGAGAAGCAACCAATAAATAGTCTGTATCAGTGAATACACTATTTCCATCCCATTAATAATAAATACTTTGATACATTTGATACCTTTGGGCATATGCATTGGTTGTTATGATCAAATTATGAGTTGGTTCTTATTCCCCTTAATACTGATGATGTATATCTCTACTGAGAAACAACCAACAAATAGGCCGTCTCACTGAATACACTATTTCCATGTCCTTAATAATAAATATTCGATATATTCTATGCCTTGGGGTATATGCAGTAGTTCTTGTTATAATCGAATTATTTCGATGATTTCAGAGAATGCCCATTGACTCATTGAACAGTCCAATCACAATGTGATTCTGATTCTGAAACAATGAAAGTTATATATTTTATAATACCCCCACACATCACATGGCTGTGTTCAAGATTTTCATTTATTTTGAGTTGGTGAAAGCTCAGGGATAAATCATACCATGCTTGTGCACCCATGTTTTCACTGTGGGCTTGGAGCATGTGCGTTGGGAAACAAGGCCTCAAAGTTAGGGCCACTGACTGAAGGGCATTCTTGCTCAGTGGATCCTGCGGCATGCTCCCAGTTTCCTAGTGTAGCAATGAGAATCTTTGCAATAGTGAGGCTTGACACTGTCAAAATCCACATCAAGTTCCCCCAGGTTCCCCCCAATCAAAATCCAGCAAAGTTACACAGGCTCGTTCACTCATTGAATAGTTCAATCCAATTTTATAACGATTCTAAATCAACAGACTCAAAGATCGAATACAACACCCTACACTCTGGCATGACTTGGGGGATATGCATCTGGTATCAAGGCCTCCGAACCTGCTACTAGAGGAGCTGACAACAAAGGCATCCTTGTTCATGGATCCCTTGGCTTGCTCTTAGCTTCTAGTGTGAGTGCATCTACATATAATGTGGTGCAGCGCCAGGTCCAGGTCCAGCCTTGCTGCAGCAAGAACCCCTCACAGAATACCAGCAACACACCACTTTCTTAAAACGTGGCCCTTCCATTCAACTCTAGGACCAGAATGGGAACACCATCATTAATGGCCATCATCACTCAAATGAGCAGCCTATAGTGATGTGCTGCTACATCAAAAGCTACACTACTCAACTCTGTCCATTTAGAGGGCTATCACAGTAACAAAGGTAAAAAAATACCAATAACAGGAAAACTCGTTGCACAGATGCTTCATTGCCCCAATTTAACATCCAAGACAAGGAGAAATCAGGCAACTGGGAGAGTTCCAACAAACCTGGATCACTCTAGCATGCCAGCATGGCTTGGGTCATATGCATCAGGTATCAAGGCCTCAGAACGTGCTATTAGAGGAGCTAACACTAAGGGCCATTTTGTCTAGTGGACCCCTTTTGCTTGCTCTTAGTTTCGAGTCCCATGAGTCCATCAGTGAGGTGCATGGGCTGGTCCAGGCCCAGTCTTGCTGCAGTAACTCTACCTTCACAGAATGCCAGCAATACAACATTTCATCAAAACCCATTCCAATCAACTAGATCCCTGATTGGAACAACATCATTAAGGGCTGCCACACTCAAAGGAGAAGCCCATACTGATGTGCTAAAGGGGTCAATAGGTTGCTACATCAAAAGCTACCCTACTCAACTCTATGTCCAATTAGAGGCCTACCACAATAACAAAAGCTGCCACACTCAAAGGAGAAGACCATACTAATGTGCTAAAGGGGTCAATAGGTTGCTACATTAAAAGCCACCCTACTCAACTCTATGTCCAATTAGAGGGCTACCACAATAACAAAAACAGGAAAATAGCAGTAATGGCAAAACTCATTGCACAGATGTTTCAATGCCCCATTCAAAAAACCAAGACAAGGAGAAGTTTGGCAGCTGAGGAGCTCCTACACCAGGAAAACTCTAGCATTCTAACATGGCTTGGGGCATATATATCCACTATCAAGGCCTAGGAACCTGCTACGAGTAGAGCTGACACTCAGGGCATTCTAGTTAAGTGGATACATTGTCTTGCTCTTAGTTTCTAGTCCCGTGAGTGCATCCACATATAGTGAGGGGCGGTCTAAGATCCAGGTCCAGGCTTGTCGCAGCAAAGTCCCCTCACAGATAACCAGCAATACACCGCTTCATCAAAATTCACTCCAATCACTCTAGATCACTGATTGGAACACCATCATTATGGGGTGGGGGGATCAATATGTTGCTAAATCAAAAGCTACCCTCCTCGACTATACATCCAATTAGAGGGCTAGCAGAGTAACAAGGGCAGAAATATACAACCGCAACTCACTGCACGGATGCTACGTTGCCGCATTGAACATCCAAGAGAAGGAGAAGTTAGGCAACTGGGGGGGGAGCTCCAACAAAACTGGAGCCACAAACCCACCCATGGAACTCCAACTCCAGCTTGCATTTCAACTACAGAGCAACAAAAGCTCGGAGCCATGGCATAGTGTACTGACTGTGGCATTGTTCCAAGAAGTTAGGAACTCCGACAAATCTCGAGCCCCTACACCCTACCCCGTGACCTCAACTTGCATTTAAGCTACAGAGACACAAAAGCCCACAATAGACTGCAATGACAGTCGTATTGTTCCAAGAAGTTAGATACTATCACTGCTAATGAACCCGTGCTGTTTTCCATCCAGTAGCACCCTAACCACCACTTCCAATACGCAGGAAACAAATAACACCTAAGTAGAACACTGCCATTGCTCTGAGAAGTTAGAAACTGTAACTATAAATGAAACCATATTGTATTCCATTCAATGGCACCTTACCCACCACGGTGAACAAATAAAAACCAAAAGCAAAAAACATCTTCTAAAAAAAAACCCAATATAGCAGATCTATAATACAATACAACAGATCTGTAACAGAAGCAATTACCTGCTGCTTCACACCCAGAGGGGCAGCCTCAATGTAAGAAACATTCCAATCATAAAACACAAATGGGTCTCCACAGTAGGCCTCTCTGACTAGAAGCAAAACAACCATGAGCAGCAACAATCTCAGGTACTCCCCCATGGCTATTTTCTTCTTCTTCGGACAAGCTTTGTTCTGCAAAAATGCAAGCTTCTGTATATGATAAAAACCCTACAGAGCCTCAAACTTACATTTTGCAAAACGGGTGTTAGGGAAACAGCATTATGTGGCTGGAAAGCTTGTCTGGGAACTCAAAGACCACTCTGCATGCACTCGCTGAGCTATTTACGCGGAGAACGCGCATGTTGTTTCTGTAAAGGCGGGGGTGTCCACGTTTTTTAACCTGTCGGAGCTCTCGGTCACGTAGGCCCCGGAATAAGCGCCCGGCAATGTGACCGTCGCTTCTGGCGCACTATTAGCCGTTGAAAGGCTGACCAGACAGCCGCTAAAAATAATATAATAATTTGGCAGTTGGGATACCTGGCTGCTATATTGGACTGTCGCCAGCTCATCTGATAAATTTGGAGTCAGAAAAAAGCCTCCAAATGAGTGCGCAGCACATGTCGTTACCCATGTGGGACCCATCTGCTTTACAGACGCCTGAAATTTAGGGGACGGTGTCTAACAAATGTTAAACTTTATGACGGGTAGGATAATCTTTTTTTTAATTGAGAGTTCTTCTAAACTATTTTTTAAGTATTTAATTATCATTATATTTTTTTTTGGATTTGATGATAAAGAATTGACTAGCAACAGATTGGTGTGACTATAAAAGGTTTAAGACTGCAAGTATATTTTTGTTTGAATAATTTTTTTTTATTAATTTGTTTTGTTATTAGGTTAATGTATCCTTGGATTCTACTACCTGCTACTCAAAAGTTTCTTTGCAGTTGTATTTGTTAATATTTATTGAAAGTTGTTGTAATGGTGTGTTGACTGGTTTTATTTGTGGAAAATAAAACGAATGGTTTTAATAGAATTTTATTTATTTATTTAAGAATGGTAAGTTCGAAGTCAAGGGAATATGGTATGAATGTATTTATAAGTTTTTTTGGATGTAGTTTGGGTGGTTGGGAGGAATGAATGTTACCCTCCCCACCCAGGTTCTACTCTTGTAAGTAATATGTTGCTCTTTAGAGCCCTTTGTAATAAATATTGTGATTGATGAGCTGACCATACCTTAATTTAGTTTGAATATCAGGTATTGGAATTTTTGGTGTAGTAGCCCTCTAACAAATGGTGAACCACATTTTAAAAAAAAATTCTATAAATCAAAAAAATTAAAAAAATTAAATATATATACTGTTATTTTAAATAATAAAATTATTGTGAAAAATGTTTTTATTATTAAAAAATTATATTAATTTTGATAATAGTTATCATTCATTTAAATTAATTTTGGTCTATTAATCTCTATGAAACTATTAATTATGAAATTATTCAAATTAATGGGAAATTTAATAATCATCAATGCAAGGTTAAGGTTTAGTCCATACGCATGTGGCTCATTGGCGGTTCTGTTGTTATGAAGTCACTTGTTGTAAATTGGAGGTCATGAGATCAATCCCGCCCGAGTTTACCTGTGTCCCATGTCTTGCGATGGGTGTGGGGCACCTAGGGTTATAATGGTAGCGGGAATGGATCCCTGGACCCCATGTCACGCGAGTACCAGCCAAGCCCCAGTTGCTGATTTCCCTTGTCAAAACAAAATGCAAGGTTAAGGTTTGGATGGCTTTATAAGAGGATTTAATGATGTAGTGTTTAGCTTATTATGTGGGTATGCTCTCTCTCTCTCTCTCTCTCTCTCTCTCTCTCATGGGGTTGAGGTGAGGAGTCGGCGGTGAGGTCTGATGGTTGCCCCAATGGAAGCTCGGTTTGGATTCCTGCGGGGGAGGTGTAGTAAAAACATACTGCACCCCAGAAAAAGTTCGTGTGACTGTAGTGGTGGTGGTGGTACTTGTCGTGTCATGTGTTCTTGCCAATATTTACCCTGGCCCCGGGCCGTGAGTTTGGTATCTAGGTGGTGCAATTGACAATGCCCGTTGGGTGGCTTGTAAAAGTTCTCATGGTTATATATATATATATATTATTTTTCAGATGAAAAAAGCACTCCTTGGTATTCAATTGAATCAAAGGAATTGTGTACATCATCAAGAATTCTCAGAACCAAACAAGTGGCCTCTAACAGCTAACATCCAGCCAGAAAATACGGCTAACATCAATAGCAAATACAAAGAAAATGTGTTCCTTCAGAACCTGCTACTGACAATACCAGACATTATTTACCAGAAATGTTCCTCTCATAAACTCAATAGCTATCAGCCAAGTATGTCCCTAAAGAAGATAATAAGAGCCCAGAGGCATTAACCAAGTCAAGGCTAGGGTCATCTCTCATAGTCAAATGTCATGACTAATCAACAACAAATAAACTTTCACATATAGGAGCCAAAACCAAAAAGTCAAAAGACGAGCAGGCCTATGGCATATCAGAGCAATGCTCTCAAAATAGTTGAAATCTCACTTCCTCCAAATGCTCACCTTCACATATTTCAATAAAGGTAAGATGGCCTGATACCATATTAAGCCCTGCCTTAGATAATGTATCTGCCCTCTTATTATATTCCCTATAGACATGGTTGGGTATGTACTTACAAACTATATATATAAGAGACTACATGTGATCCCTTCATTTATTTATTTTATTCTCAGGATAATGCCTGGCATGCCTTGTGTATAACCTTCGTTATTCTAATATAAATTACATCCTTTCGGTGAGTGAGTGTTTTGGCACCATTCATTCTTCTTCGCCTTTATTCTATTGAGCGTTAGCGCACCAACTCTGTCCATTGGTTGTCGCTTGAGTGGTTGGGAGAAAATATTGTTACCCTCCCTACCCACTTTCAATTCTTATAAGTGACATGTTTGCTCTTATTGAGCCCCTTTGTAATAATGAGTGGACTCTGTAATATGGCTATATCTTGATTCTGGTGTTAGAATAGCAAGTGGAGTAGCCCTCTAACAAATGGTGAACCACCTTTCAAAAAAATTTAAAAAAACATGTAAAACTCCTATATGTATAAGACCCGCAAATTTTTGAACAATGTGTTATGTTTTACATTAATAGATTAAGAAATTACTTATATAATATAACTAATTTTTACAAATTACATTTATATTAATTATTCAAAACATATTATACTTTATAACATATTTAATAAAAAATAGCTTCAAACTTTCTACCTTAAAATTTTTAAATATTATCTAAATACCTTTTTTAAAATAAAGAAAATACAATTAATAAAAAATACAATATCAGAAAGACAAATCAAATTCTTACCATTTTCAAAATACTTAAAATATTTCAAATTTATTTTAAAAAAACACATTTAATAAGAGATACACCATCAAATCCGCCAACTATGTTAAGGGTTGGTGCGGTGTCCGATGCGGATGATTTTGAGAGCTTAGATACCCCTTGTTCATGGTTTCTTAGCCAATGGCAACCCTGCTAGTTAGAGGGGTTCCACCACTTTACCAACAAACAAACAAAAAGAGATACGCCATCAAAAAAGACAAATCAAATTCATAAAAATCTACTCATCACTATAGCATATAATGCAGGTTAGCATCATCAAAAGAGACAACTTAGTTTCTCAAACATATAGACAACTTAGTTTCTCAAAAATATATTCTTATAACATATTTAATGAGACTTGGAACATCAATTATTTTTTTAATTTTAATTTTTTTTGGTGATTTTTCAACTACATATTTAAAAAACCAAAATTTTATCGATTAGTTGTCTCAAAAATATATTCTTATAACATATTTAATGAGGCCATCAAAAAGGAGTTCACTTTTGAACCGACCATTTGCACCGATCCGACGACCGCGGTAGTCGGACGTGACCGCTCACGCGAGCGGGGTCGTGTGACCAAGGACAGGTGTGATATCTAGGTGATTTTGACAGCTTAGATGCCCCTAGGTCATAGTTTCTTAAACCAAAGGCCACTCTTTCACGTCAAGAAAATTATCGCAAACAAAAAATAGTTATATTTCAATTTTATTGATCATTTTTGTTGTGATTTATTTATTTTTGTAATTTTAGGATTTGTTTTTGTATATTAAATTTTTATAGAATTGTTTAATCTTCTAACAAAACTCTCTTTATTTGTAATAGTGTTACAATATATGAACTAAAAATTCTCATTAATCAAACTCTACAACTATCTTGATTTCTTCAAAATTAGCCAAAATTCTTAAAAGTATTGTTACACCATATACAATACTTGTAAAACTATCTTGATTCTTCAAAATTAGCCAAAATCCTTAAAAGTATTGTTACACCATATACAAAACTTAAATCATGGTAGAACTTTAATCATGTTAAAAATATCTATCAATTTTATATGGGATATGTCATCACATAAATGATCTTTTATTGCGATATTAACTTATATAATTTTTAATACATAAACTTTAAATAAACTATGACAAATTAGTTATTTGGAAATGAATGATTTTCTTAAAACTTTTCTTAAGCTCATATCAAAGATGGTTGTAATGGACGTTAATAACTATCATCCCTTTTTTTCCCAAGAAAAAAAAGTTTTACATTTAAAAAGATAAATATACATTGTGTAATTCCTCAGAGCAAACTAAATTGTCTAAAGGTTGGGAACAAAAAGTGGCCCATGGACTTCCAAACCAAAATCAAAGATCACTCCAAAAAAACAAGAGTACAAACCAACAAAAACACCTACTTCAACCATTACAAAACAAGGCAATGAGCTCACCACTCAAAAGGCATATTAAATCTATGAATGAGTCCAAACAAAAAGAGAAACCAAATTTACCAAAACTATCAAGACCCATACCAATGAATTTAAGACAAAGGGTGAAGAACCTCTATTGTGAATCTGATGTTTCCATTTGAGAAGACTTGTTCTACCATCAGGCCGGGTATAAACTCCAAAGCTTGTTTAAACTAAGGATATGCTTCTGAGTTGAAGTCTCTTAAAACATGCATGAAACAAACCTAGTCGAATTCCTCCATCAATGCCTTTATCAACTTCTTTAAACCTGGGAAACCAATATTGCTCGAAGCATAATTTTGTAACGCCCAATAAACATCAATTTTAGATTCTCCTAAAACCTATAGGCTCTTGAATCCATTCAGTCTTGCTACATATTAGAGCAACCAAAGAGCAATGAATTCTACCTTGCTATTGCTTGCTCTTCCCATTGCATTTTTTTTTGACAAACAAATAGTTTTGTTACAAAATTACTCCTACACCAATAGCTAGATATCCTTGGTTATCCCTTTCAAAGAATCCCAATGGAATGTAATTTTGGCATCTTTCCTTCTTTTTTCCTGTTTTGTTTAGATGAGTCTTTATAATCTAGACATGGCATGTGTATATAAGATGCACATAAACTTATAGAAGGATCAAATGATCCTAAAAAAAAATTGGTATATTCCATGCCCTCCATAAACCATCAAACCATAAGCATAAAAAAGCTTTGAAAATTATTATTTGCTTATCTCACTACCATAATTGTATAACATTTTTTTTTTAGGGAATCGCCTTTCCAAAGAATTTTTGGATTCAATTCCTTTGAAACTTGGAACCACACAACCTTTACATAATCGCAATTAAACATTAAATAGAAAATAGGCTCACCTTTTTTTTCTGAAGAAAAAGTCAGTTCCTTGATATTCTATTGAATCAAAGATAACAGAAAAACATACATGATACAATGTATCATTCTAAGTTACAAGGAAACCCGTCAACATATAACATAGCCATATCCAAACATGATTGGCTAAATACAACATCCCCACTCAAATCTCTCCGAGAAAGACATTCCACACAATCCAAAAGCAGCACAATAAGAGCCCTGAGAACATATCCAAAGGAAGCACTGGAGGGGAAAGTGGATACCCCTTGATACACGGCCACTAAAGTGCCAAAAAATAAAACATCTCAAACCAAAGAAACAGATGGTAAAATAAAGACTTTAATCTTTCAAGGAAAGACAAGTAAGCCATCGTCGCACAAAGCAAATCAAAAGAATTTTATATTTCCATGTCCATTCACCTCTCCCTCCAAGTACTCAATGAAGGGGAGGTTCCCCATATCCAGGGACAGTGCTTCCTTTGATCGGCCTTCAACGCTTGAATTGTGCTCCCTATAGATGTGCTGAAGTCTAATGGAGAGAAAGGAGTCCATGATTGTTCTAATGTCTGCATACCAATGCTCAAGCTCGATCATCTCAAGGCGGGGCTTTTNTGCTCCCTATAGATGTGCTGAAGTCTAATGGAGAGAAAGGAGTCCATGATTGTTCTAATGTCTGCATACCAATGCTCAAGCTCGATCATCTCAAGGCGGGTCTTTTGGTTTGCCCAGTTAATGATGACCTGGAAGTCCCCAAAAATAGAGAGAGTGGGAATACCAATAGAAGCTGCGAGAAAATATGCTCACCTTCTCCTTTGCATAGCACATAACGGTTTGCTCCATCTATCCTCTTTTCTATCCATTATCTCATAACTATCATCATCATTTTCAATAAATAATTATTATTAAACTAAATATTCGATAAAATTATATATATATTAAATGAGAAAATATCACTACTTTCTTTTTTAATTAATAATAATAATTATTATTATTATTATTCGGGGAGGGCACCAACAATTTCTCAGAACTAATTAGCCTTAAGTTGCTGCTGGTGTTTGCCTTAGAAAAGGGATGCAACAACCTGAACTTTTTGGGAGATTCACTGAATGTAATTAATTGGATCAACGAAACTCAAGAATGCAGACAGTTGAGATTGGCACACATTTTATCTGCTATCAGACTTCTTCTCCAGCATTTTGACTCGTTTTCTTGCCGGCATGTATACAGGGAAAATAACAAAGAAGCGGACAAAGCTTCCAAGGAAGGGCTCAGGCTGGCAACGGGCTCTTGGACAGTGAAAGTGCTTGAAGGCAGATCACAGGCCCTTTATAGAAGATTTCTGAACACTACTTTGCACTCTATCTTTTTGGAACAGCTGATATTTATGCAGATTATAAACTGTATAACGATTTCTGGCAGCATACTTTTGTATATTTTTGAGAGAGGGACAGTTAGTTATGCAACGAATGAGTATTTGTGTATGTAGTAGATGAATTACTTTTTTGAAACCTTCACAGACTCATGACAGTCACCAGAACTTTGGGTTTTTTGGATATTCACGAGAAGTGAATCTATAGAATGTAATTTTGATCTCGAAAGATGAATGAAATTACGCTTTTTTTTCTTGGAAAAAAAAATTATTATTATTATTATAAATAATAATAATAATTATTATAATTATAATTATTATTAAATAATAATAATAATAATTATTATTATTATTATTATTTTCTTTTTAGCTTTATGAAAAAAATAATTTTAAACTTTTAGAATTTCCTTCTTAATTGATTTTCTTTATAGTTATTTTTATTTTTTTAAATATATTTAATGTTAAAATGGTTTTTAAACAATTTTGGAAATAATGGTAAATAAAGCTATAATTTTAAATGTGAAGACGGCATTACATGAGATTATTTATTAAGAGCTATTTTCTTAGAAATGTAAGTGTAAATTTTAAGTGATTTTGACGACTTACAACCATGTTTATGTTATTGGTTTTCATTTTACATATACAAGTCTTTATAGTGTTCAACTACTTTGCACTAACTACCATGTTTTTATCTTCAATTTAAAGAAGCACATTGGTGCGGCTAGGGTTTGATACGGTTACATGGACATGATTTTTTCGGAGAAATGGTGCGGTCCGGCTAGGATTTGATGCTGTTACAGACGGCCCTGTGTCTGTGTTTTGTTTGGACGTCGTCGTCTGCTGCTTATTTCCAACCTTTCGCTGATGATTTTGGCTGTTTGAGAGTTTTTGTTCTTTCTGGTGCCTTGTTGAGTTTTTAGTGCTCGGGCTCAGGGGTTTGTTGACCACCTTTGGCTCCCTCCAGCATGCACATTTTGCTGGCGTTTTGACCCAGTTTTTGCGTGAATTTTGTCCACTCTCTTGGGCAGGTGGTTTGTGTGGTTTATCTGACTGTCGTAACCACTTGGATGGGCTTTTCTCTGCATGATTTCGGTTATGATGGAAGCTGTCGCCGTGGTTGACTTGCGAATCGACTACTCACATGATATTGATGCCCTCATGACCAAGTACTCTCCACTTTTCCCCGATTTTTTAATTCTACTTCTTGTCGGGGACTTGGGTTTTCGTTTGTTTTCACTATGGTTCCCGGGTTTTTCTCTGACCATACCACATGGAGTCCACCCTCGTCTCTGAGGGTTAGTACCAACCATGTTTAAAAAAAGTGGGAATTCCTCAGGGTTTATGGGTTCCTGTCAATAGCGTCAGTAGGGTCTTAGCTCTTTGTTTGTCTGTGGCTCTGTTCTACTGAGCCTTTGTCTCTGTTGGACTGGCTTGTCATGTGGAGTATGTCCATTTCTCTGTCTTCTTGTTGTTTACCTTGGTATTAGTACTCGGGCTTTTGGGCGCTCCATTCATGGAGCTGCGCTTTTCTACCTTGGGTTGAGGCTGTGTGGTTTTTCCTACGTGTGCTTTCTTGTATCTTGGACTGGGTGGTTTTCACGTTCTGCTGGTTTTTTGTCTTACCTGTGGTCCACTTGGAACTTATGTCGTCATCGGGTAATCCACCCATTTCCCAGTCGACTGGTGGGGGGCCTAATAGGAACTGCTCTCTTAACCCTAGTCGTGCCTGCCAGAAGGATAAGTCTCTGAGGGCTTTATCCCTTAAACGTCAATTTGTTATGGGTCATGATGTTTATTTGGACAAGGTTGATACCCGATGTTGTCGTGCCCTTATCGGTAGACAGGAATACTGCTCGTTGACTAAGGACGAATGGGTTGAATGGGCTACCATCCATTGGAAACCCGTGATACACTATGTCCCTACTATTAGTCTTCTAGCAAATAACTGGTTGGTATTTGTGTTTTTAGAAGAGTCTGATGCTATCTGTATTTTGGGGTCACTGTGGACCATTCAGAGGGGTTCCCTTGTTTTAAATCGCTGGCACTTTGGCTTTGATCGGCTGACGGAGCGTGTATCAATATGACACTTGTGGGTTCTTCTGTCTGCGTTACCCTTCCCTCTGTGGAACAAGGATATCCTTACCGGATTGGCCAATTTGATGGGACGTTTCGTATCCTTGGAAAAAGACTTTCACTTGTTGTTTGACAAGAGGACTGCTAAAGTTCTTGTGGAGCTCGATATCTCCCATGGGTTGCTCCTTGAAATTGAGATTGTTTGTGGGGATCGCGTGATTACTCAGAAGCTTGATTACTTGAACATGCCCTTTCGCTGTAACTATTGCCATGAGACTGGGCATCTGTGCAACTCCTGTGCTCTTCTCCTTAATGGTCGACTTGTGAAGAGGGGTTTTGTGCCTTGTCATAGTCCTGTGTAGGGATCTACCTCTCCTTCTCCTGTTGATTGTGCCCCTTCCCAGGAACCCTTAGCTGGCATCTTGGATGACATTTATGCATCTTCATCACCTACCCCCTTTGAAGGTCTGTCTAAGGGTGAGCTCATGTATATTGAGTGTAAATTTGAGCATATAGATCTGTAGACAAACACACAACTCACAAAGAAGATCTCACAATTTACTCAGCCATTGAAGAATGAAACAGTGCAAAAGGCTTGCAGCTGTGAATGCTTTCATTAATCAAAAAAAGTAATCCAGATAATAATTACAATGATGTAAAATGGCTTTAATAGCCACAAGCAATTCGAATCCACATGAGGAAGTTCGAATTGATGACTCTACTTGACTGTAGGTAACCAAGACTTGTCTAAATCACAATTGGAGTTCTAAAACACAACCAACTGTTACATTTAGTATTAAATAATGGTTAACTGACTGTGGTAGGTGAGAAAAGCACCCCACATGTGTGCAATTAATTAAACCATTATTTAACTAAATGTAGAGAGCTAGAACTGAATGTAACTGACTCCTAACTTGGCTTGACTAGTCATCAACTGAAGTTAAGGACTCAGTAGTTAACTGTCCTTGTCTAAATCATAACCGGAGTTCTAAAACACAACCAACTGTTACATTTAGTATTAAATAATGGTTAACTGACTGTGGTAGGTGAGAAAAGCACCCCACATGTGTGCAATTAATTAAACCATTATTTAACTAAATGTAGAGAGCTAGAACTGAATGTAACTGACTCCTAACTTGGCTTGACTAGTCATCAACTGAAGTTAAGGACTCAGTAGTTAACTGTCCTTGTCTAAATCATAACCGGAGTTCTAAAACACAACCAACTGTTACATTTAGTATTAAATAATGGTTAACTGACTGTGGTAGGTGAGAAAAGCACCCCACATGTGTGCAATTAATTAAACCATTATTTAACTAAATGTAGAGAGCTAGAACTGAATGTAACTGACTCCTAACTTGGCTTGACTAGTCATCAACTGAAGTTAAGGACTCAGTAGTTAACTGTCCTTGTCTAAATCATAACCGGAGTTCTAAAACACAACCAACTGTTACATTTAGTATTAAATAATGGTTAACTGACTGTGGTAGGTGAGAAAAGCACCCCACATGTGTGCAATTAATTAAACCATTATTTAACTAAATGTAGAGAGCTAGAACTGAATGTAACTGACTCCTAACTTGGCTTGACTAGTCATCAACTGAAGTTAAGGACTCAGTAGTTAACTGTCCTTGTCTAAATCATAACCGGAGTTCTAAAACACAACCAACTGTTACATTTAGTATTAAATAATGGTTAACTGACTGTGGTAGGTGAGAAAAGCACCCCACATGTGTGCAATTAATTAAACCATTATTTAACTAAATGTAGAGAGCTAGAACTGAATGTAACTGACTCCTAACTTGGCTTAACTAGTCATCAACTGAAGTTAACTGACCTTGGCTGGTTTCGGCACTCCCAGTTGCTTCCTAAATTGTAGGGATTGATCTAGGAGACTCCTAAACTTATGCAATCAAGTGCAATAAGTGGCAGTGAGCCTCAATTAGTGTTCCCCACACTTTGGTAACTGAAACATGTGCCCCAATTAGGTTAAGTTTAACCAATGGTGCTAATGACTATAAATAGACTGGATGGACTCCCGATTTAGACATGACTCCCGATTTAGACATATGACCAAATTTGGACAAGGGAGGATTAATAATCCTAACATTGAGGACATTGAAGTATCCACATTCTGAAAAAGGAATCAAATAAAATTAATTTATCATGATCATTGTTTTCAAAATACATTAACATATATTTTATATTTTAAAATATGTATGTATATAATTAATGAGAAGAAGATCAATGAACGACTAGAAATGGAAGGTAAGGAGCCTAAAGGACAAGCAGGTTTTAGAAGGAATCATTCAACCACAGACCATCTCGTTACACTTAGGATCATTGCAAAGGAATGTCATAATAATAAGTCTGGCCTATTTTGTTGCTTTGTGGATTTTAGAAAAGCTTTTGATACAGTGCCTAGAAATAACCTGTGGAATAGGCTAGAGGAGCTTAAGGATCCTTTTGAGTTGAGAGCTGTCGTGATAAGGTTATCCGAAAAGGTCATTGCCAAGTTTAAGAATAATGAGGGGTGGACAACGTATATAAATTGTAATATTGGAGTTAAACAAGGTTTCTCCCTCTCCCCTACCCTTTTTGGCATTTACATTGATAAGCTAGAAAAGTGTTTAGAAGAAGCAAGTTGCGCTGATACAATCTTAGTTGTGATAGTTATAATCCCCTACTTTATGCTGATGATATTGTTCTTATGGAAATGTGTCCTTCTAATCTCGATAAGCAATTAAGAATTCTTAAAGATTTTTTCTCTAACATGGGTATGACGATTAACACTGACAAGACATAAATCATGATTATAAAATCTAAGAAAGACACCTGTGCAAATTTAATTTATGATAATAGGAATCTAGAGGAAGTGACTTCTTACGAGTATCTTGGAATTGGTATTCATCACAAGCTCAATTGGAACTATAGCATTGAGAAAATGATTAATTGAGGGTGGACAACTTTTTTTGGTCTTGAAAATAGCTGTAAATCAGTCAATCTGGTCATGTGGGATAAAAATAAATTCCTCTTTGAAACTCTTGTCATCCCTGTTATCTTGTATGGTTGTGAAGTATGGGGACGCATAATCTCTAGAGAACCTTGGAGGAAGATTGAGCAAATCCAGAAACGATTTATAATTTATATCCTCAAAATTAAAAGCAATATGCCTTATCCTATTCTCCTCATAAAAGCGGGTCTTTCCCCCATCAAGAGCATGGTTATGACTAGGTACCTGATGTACAATCATACAATAAATAACATGAGAAACAAGAGACTTCCTAAAATTGCTTTAAACTCAAGTCAAAACCAACTATGCTTCAAGCGGTGTTGGTGGAAAGATACCATGGCTTGGTTAAACTATCGGGACATTGATGAAAACCACATTTTGCAGAACATTGATAATGCCAAAAATATTATTACTTCTAAGTTTAAAGAGAAATTATGGTGTGAGAATAATTTAGCGGTTAAGAGAAAATTAAGATACTATAAGGAGGTCATTAATCCGAACTTGGAAGATCAGAAGTATCTCTAGGTAGTAACTAGCTCACGGAAGAAAATAATATAACCAAGATTCTCATGAACTCTCATGAACTCCATAGTGAAACAAGGCATCGGTCTATTCCTAAAACTACATGGGCGGAAAGGCTTTGCCATCCATGTGAGACTATGAGCGTTGATGATGAAAATCACTTTCTATTAGAGTGCCTTGCTTACACCCACATTAGATCTGAGTTTCATAGTATTTGGTACAATACAAACCTTTATAACCTCCTAACTTGCCAAAACTATAGTGAGCTTGAAAAGCTTCCTGGCAAGCTTTTTGAGCACAAGAACAAGATTTTAAAATAAACCAAATATTATCCTTCTTAAAATTCGATAGGCCAAAATTAGTCTCAATAAACATTAATCATCGTCATAAAAACATATATATAATTAATATTAAACTTTTCAATCCTATCTTAATTTAATGTATGCATTGGACTGATTTTTTTATATAATTAAAACTCAAAAATATAACAATATGTTAAATTGTAAGTTCCACTTACGTTCCATGTATTAATTCTACCATTCTCTAAGAGTCAATCCCAGTCTCAAGAGTCAATCCTAGTCTGAACACATTCTACCATTCTCAAGAGTCAATCACCTAATCCAAACATGGGAAGCTGTAAAAACATAATGATAACACATGCTTCAACAATAAATCCACGGTTCCATAAATCATGCTTCAACCATTCAATAGTCTCTTCCATTCATGTGCACCATGTGCCCCCACATCTTTTTTCTTTTTCTAAAAGTTTAAAAGCGAGTTGGGTCCTATAAACTAATGAAGCACAATATGTCCACTTGTCACTTTGAACATTTTTCCCATTGAAAGCAATAGCTAATTAAAAGCCATCATGAGATATCCTCAAGACATCATTTTAGCCACAAATGCCATTGCCATGTTTATACATAAGCGAATGGAAAGTGGAAATTTGATTTTATTGGTTTTTAATTTTGATAAAATATATTTATAAAATAGTAAAAAAATATTTTTATTAATTAGTTAATTTTGTTTTCAAAAATGTAGATGGATAGATAAAAAAGTGAATTTATATGACATATTATAAAAAGTTATAAGTTTAAATTTTAATTAGCTTATATTTTATGATTTGTTTTTTATATGTGTTTTACAGGTGTCATGGGTTATATAAACCAAAAGAACATATACTTATTATTCACAAAAAATCAAGGTATCTCAATGTCCATCATAACATGTGACAAGTTTGATTGAATCTAGGTAGGGAATATCACAATCAATGCTCCCAACCACCCAATCCATTATAACAATATCGCAATATTATAATTCATTCTTGTTACTTATATAGATACATCTAAAAATATAATAATAGTTAAAAAAATTAATAATATTTAAAAAAAATTGTTTTCTTCATACACCTCTTCTAAAAAAATATTTTAGATATAAATAATTGAAATAAACTCACATAACACCTACACAAACATATATACAATAAACTCACATTGCCCAATGCCCCAAATGCATGATTTGGTAGGGCATGCCCTCTCTCCTATGTAAGATAGAAGGACCATGCCCTCTTCCCCATGTAAGCACTAGGAAGGTGAGCCAATAAACTTTTGTCGTTGACATTCTTTCAAAAGAAGTTTAGAATATATTACATAGTATGGTGACTTGGAATTCACTAAAGTACAATATGGTCATATTTCAAATGCCCTTGTGCTAATCTTTATATTGGTAGGGCATGTCATATTTTTCTTCTGAAAAAATATATTGGTAGGGTATGCCATATTTCTGTTACATGTGAAGTAAAATTATGAACTTTATCGTTGACTAATGTTATATGAAATTTCAAATAGGGTTTTCATATTAGTTTTATATGAAATTTCAAATAGGGTTTTCAAATATTTATTTGTGTGAATAAGTTTTAATAATTATATTGTTTATTTAAAAAAAAATAGAAGCATGCTATAGAGATTCCTATTACCATATACTTATAAATAAGGTAAACAACTAAAGGAACAATCATGCTTCATTGCTTATCATATTAGTAAATATTCAACTATGCACTATGACTATGACTATGATTGCATGGAGGAGTGGTGAGCATTGGGGTGCCTTTTATGGATACAGTTAAAAACAATTTTAATACTCTTAATGCTTTGAGGTATTAACATATTTATAGTGCCTTGGAGCATGTTGAAGAGGCACTCATGTAAAGATGTTAATGTTAGAGGTTAACCATTTACATTTATTTTATGAAAAAGATGTAGTCATTTCTAAATTTAATGGGTATTGGCCTTCTACTTCGACTCTATATAGTCGGTTCATTTATCTTGGACAAAGATATGTGAGATATCTATTTGTTCCAACGAGGTTTTTCATTTTTCATTTTTTTATCATGTTGTTTATCAAACGTTTTTTAGGAGGTCCTTGGTTTTTGAAGAAACACGAGACTTTTTTTAAGTCATTGGTTCCCAAATTTTGATCCTAACTATGTGGCAATTACTAGAATGTCAATTTGGTTTCGTCTCTTAATCTACCATTACATTTTTTACATTTACCATTTTTTTAGGAGACTGTGAATTCTTTGGGAACTTACATCAAATGAAAATTTGAGAGAGATTAAACGGGATTATGTACATATGCTCACATTTGTGTAGAGATATACCTTAGCAAGGGTTGTCAAAACAAAGTGCTTCTTGAAGTGGAAAAAATCTCATTACAAACAAATAATGAAAACATGACATTTCATTGTCCAGTATGTCATCTGCTAGGACATTTACATGCTTCTTGTCCCCATGTTCATGCTTATCTTGCAAGAAAAAACAGACAAAACTAAAATAAAAAGTTGAATATTTTAGAAAATAATGATGATCAGAATGAGGATCAACAATCACAAATGTTCATAAGGGAGGCCATTTCTTCTTTAGAAACTAATGTAAAAGACATAGGTACCCAACTTTCCACCCCGAAGGAGTTAGTTGTTCTATAAGCCTTTTTAAGTTGAATAAATAAACTCCATGAAATTGATCATTTAAATAAAAATTCAATTCCCTCTATAAATTTCAGACTACTACCTTCAAGCTTACAATTAGTCAATGTGAATCCTTTATAATAATAAAAAAAGATGACAACCAATAATACATAATTAATATATATATTAAAAATAAATAAAACAATAATATAAATATATATAGAAAGTTTATTCTAAGTTCAATGTGCATTTAAACTTTGCATTTCACTTAAACTTTGTAAATACCGCTAGTAGCACATGTACTTACTCTTTTGTATTATGTCATAAACATGTAATGAATGTGATTTTACATTATACAATTGATGTAGCCTCTTAAATACAATATAAACACATGCCTACATTGAACTTTGAGTCACTAAATTACTTTAGCAAGTGGAGTTGAGTCGCTAAATTCCTTTGGCAAGTGGAGTGACAAAGTGGATGTGGATTAAAATGTAAAAGGTTTATACTAAAATCATGCAAAAAGAGTGTTAAATATAAAATTGATGGTTTATATCGATGGGCTTAAAAGAAAGGGACATGGTGTTGATGTGCATGATGATAGTTTATGGATTAGTATGTTTTTTTAGAAGAAAAAAGGTTGACTTTATTATCAATAGAGAATTAAAGGACATCAGATATACATCTCGACACTGGGGCACTGTCATAACATGTCATGGCATGAAATCCGCCATACATAGCCAAATACAACCTTACAAACTATGTCATGGATTAGTATGTTTTACATATGATTATTTACATAGAGTGGTTTTGAAGCATTTTTTAGGCGATCATTAATTAGTCTATGACAAAGTATTGATTGTTGCCATAAGCTTATGGCTTACCATTGGACCTTAGTATTTTGAGATTCAACCATCATTAATAAGCCTGCAGTAATAATAATTAATATAAGGCTGATTAATTGTCACCCACTTTATACAAGCAAAAATATAAAGGACAATAACATGATATATAATATAATTATTTACTTAGAGTGATCTTGAAGCACTTTATAAAAGCAAATAGATTGAGTACAATAAAATGACATATAAGGCAAGATGCTACAACAATTTTTCCCTTTCTTGAAGTTTTTTTATTCTTAATTATACATCTTTAATTATCACAATGTTTATTCTTATGGATTGGACTTTGAAGTGTCCAAAGTTTTTAGGAAAAATATTGTATATTGTAATTATGTTATAGTACTTTAAAGTTTTATAATTAATGTTTATTTATTTGAAACGATAATATAAATATATAAAATAGGTTGAAAGTTAGTAATATAAATATGAAAATTGTATTATAGGTTTAAAATCAAAATAATAAAAAAAATAAAATTTTAAAAGCTAATTACTTTTTAATTATAAATTTAAATTAAAAAAAGTAAAGTATGTGTATTGTCTTAGATTAAATATTCAAGTGGTTATGAGAAGGAATCAGATTATCATATATTAATTTAATTGATGATTAAAATATATTTGGAAACAAATATATTATTATTAAAAAAATGTAAGTTAAATTATTTTATTAAAATTAAATTAAAAATAATATATAATGAAAAAAATAGTTGTAAGTTAAGTAAAGAATAAAGAAAAAGAAAAGTAAACTAAGTGAACCTCAAAGGGTTAAATGAAGAGTCTAAAATGAAGAAAATGAAATTATAAATAGGTTAAATGAAGAGTCTAAACTAAATAAATGAAATAAGAAATATAAAATAAATATGTACGAAAACTAAGAAAATGAAATATTAAAAAATAAATATTTGAGAAAACTAAATAATAAGATGGGATTTTGAAATAAACAATTCATAAAAACATTGTGAAATTAAATGATAATAAAATTGAAATAAAGAAAGGAGTATGTTAGAGTTAATTGATTAAAAGGGGTTATATAACTAACTCTATTAAATGGTTAAGTTAAAAGCTTATGACAAAGAAAATGAAGGTAATAGTTAAGATGTGTGTTTTTTTTAACAGAAACCTGAGAACATATTGTATTTAAATAAAAAGGCGGTTCACAACCATGCTTACAAAAAAGGGCAGAGCTTGCATTTCAAACTATTTATCCACACAAGACCTGGACTGTCTATTCTAGATACAATGAGCAAAAATTGCTTTTGTGCCAAAAAAAACAACTTACTCCCTTTGTAGGGTATATATGGACAAACTTGCCTAAAAGCAAAATATAGTAGAACATAAATAACCATTTAGACTTTAGTTACTTCTACTGCTTTTCAACTGGAACTTCCCCTAGTTGCACTACTGATGTCTCCTCCATTGGGTGGTCTCTTGAATGAGAGTCTTGGCAATGGGTGCACTGGTTCATATTAACCAACTTTTGCACATCTTCCTTAATGTTATCGACAGTCCCCATGAGCTCATGTAAGTCCCTATGGTTGTCTTCAATTCTGGAATCGTGATTTCCCATTTGGTTCGCCATCCATTTCACCTCCTCTATGGTTGCACTACCTTCCTTGACCCCCCTGTTCATAATATCATAAATCCAGCGCATATGCTGCTTAATGTCCAACAAGGTTTCCCGCAAGTCATTCAAGGTAATGTCCCTATCATTGTCTTCCATTGGAACTCGAGAAAAGAACAAACACGTGTGTGATGTGGGAGCAGGCTATGTCGTATGGATGCCAGGAATCCCTCCCTTTTCATCAATGTTGAGAAGGTTGAGAGGTAACGCCTGTATCATCTCTACAGAAAGATTAAGAGAAGGTGCTTCATCAAGTCGCAATAGGAAGCAAACTAAGCGTGAGGAGTCTTCAAGCCGATGCCATTCATGACTCGTGTGAGGGATCTCATCAGACAGCCAAGGGGCAGGATGCCTGGCCTGGAAATTATGCCCATCACATGGCCTTCGACGCCACCTATGAGGAATTGAGAACAATTGCTCATCAAACAATGTGAGAGTTGTCGGATGCTAGAAGGCCAAGAAAGGTGGACACCCATCCTTGAGCAAGTGGATAAATGTCTATGGGACATAAAAAAATAAATTAATTGACCCTTAACTATTGATAAACCAATTTTTAACTTATCTCCTTGGTTTGCTAAGTTGTCTGCTTCAAAGTTAGTGATTTGCATATTTGCAGAGACTTGTCGAACTTGCTCATAAATTCTTATAATTTTGACTGCGCCTTAATTGTATCCTGAGTTCATTTTATGAATGACTTGTTTAGAATCTCTTATGATTAAGTCTTTTGTGATCTTATTTTGCTTAACCAGATCCAACCCAAAGAGAAGCGCAAGCCACTACGCTTCATTATTGGTTCTGTGACAAAGACCCCAGGCGTATGTTGAAACTATATTTCCTTGGGATCATAGATAATCCCACCTGCACCTGCCTTCCTAGAGTTAAGATGTGTTACAAATAATACTTGTGAAAGTTGTTTATGGTTATAGATGTAATTTATGACGGGATCTTGATTTTTTTAATTTTTTTTTAACATCCTTAACTAAGATGACTATTTCACACAAACCTTGATTTTTGATGTTAAATAATTTTGTTTTGTATTTAATCACTTGTCATGAGTTCTGGATAAATTAAAATATACAAGACATCTATATGCATAATTATATACTTCATAATTCGTCCAACATGTATAATTTTATCTTGATATGCACTTCTCCAAAATTGTCAAACGTGTAAACAAAAACTAGAAATTGTTATTATTGGAAGCTTATAGCATTCATTTGAGGATATATTAAAGAAATATGAGTATTTTTATTTGTATTATACCTAGGACACTCTAGCATGATGGTGGTGGTTATTAACGTCTATTAAGACCAACTTTGGTCCATCAGACCTTAAAAAAGGTAAGGAATCAATTTGTTTTCTTTAGAATTTTATTTTTGTGCTCGAGAATCTTTAAGAGAATCCTTTCCATAATACCATAGTTGTGATGAGTTAAAAGGTCAAGAAGGTTAGTCATTGTAATAAATGTTTTGAAATTACAAGCTGATGTGGGTGTAATTAGACATTCTAATAGAAAGTGATTTTTATCTTCAACCCTCTTAGTGTCACAAAGATGACAAATTCTTTCATCCTGTGACATTTTAGGAACTATCCAACAACCTATTTCACTATGGATCCCTTGAGAATTTTATTTTATTTTAGCAATGTTGATTCTCTTCTTTATGCTAGTTAAAACTGAGAGATGTTTTTGATCTCCTAGATTAGGGTTGATCACCTCCTTATAATATCTTAATTTGATCTTATCATATAATTATTTTTCACACCACAAGTTCTCCTTAAATTAGATGTAAGAATACTTTTAATATTAGTATTGGTATTGTACAAAGTGGCCTCTTCCTCAACACCTCAATGACTTGGCCAAAACTTGGAATCTTTATGTCAACCTCCCTTAAGTCGCACAATGGTTTTGACTGGAGTTTGAAGCAATCTTCGAGAGCCTCGTGTCTCCCATGTTGTTTATCTTTTTTTTGTGCATTAGGTATCTAGTCATATCCATTCTCTTAATTAGGGTGGGGGGTTCACTTCTATGAGGATAGGATAGCTGGTGTATTGCCCTTAATTTTGAGATTCTATGTTATAAAATTCTTTTGGATCTTCTCTATCCTTCTCCATGATTCTCTAGAGATGTTGCAGCCCCAAACTTCATATCCGTGTAAGATAACATAGCGGAAAGAGTATAAAAGAGGAGTTTATTCTTATCTCAAATCCAAAGATATGCTTATTTACACATGTTTTCATGTCCATAATAATCTCCCTACCTTCTATTAATCGTTTTCTCAAAGCTATGCTTGTGATAATTTGATGAAACTCAATTTTGAGATATTCACTTCATCCAAGTCATTGTTGTCATACATGGGATTATCAAAGTGATATTTTTGGATTTGATTATCGTAACCTTTGTTTTGTCAATGTTAATAGTCATACATGCACTAGAGAAAAAATCCTTAAGGATTTTTAGTTTCTTGTCAAGATCATAGGGATTCCTTTCCACAAGAACAATATCATTTACGTAGAGAAGAATGATGATGACTATACCAACTAGATTCATGTTGAGGCAACATGATTCTTCTAAAAAAACCTCTAACTTGTCACTTTATATTTACCAAAAAGGGTAGGGAAAAGGGTCAACCTTGATCGATTCCTATATTACTATTAAGTTCTTCTGACCATCGATTAGAGTTCCTAAACTTGACAATAATATTCTCATACAATCTTGTTGAAACAACTCTCAACCTGAAAGGAACTTTTAGCTCTTATAATCTATTCCAAAGATTAGTTCTAGGAACTATGTCAAATGCTCTTCTAAATTCAACAAAGCAACACAAAACATTTGTTTTGTTATTGTGACACTCCTAAAAAAAGGTCCTAAGGGTAACAAGGCGGTCCACTATTGAATGATAATTCCTAATTTATGCATAGACTTTTTCTCCTTTTCCATGAATTTCTAGTCATATGTTAATCTTATTTTCCATACTAATTCCATATAACTTGGCTAAAAGAAATGTAATTGTAATGGTCCTAAAATTAGATATTTTTTTTAAACTAGTCTATCATGTATTAATGGGAGAGAAAATATACAAGAATTTTAGGAGGCTCGTCTGCTACTAGGGAAACCAAACTAATCGCGGAACAAAATGTCATCATCCTTACTCCATCTAAGTCCATTATCGATGACTATATAAGTTATGATTGTATGATACATGGAATTAACAATCTATCCTGGGTATCTATTATAATAAAAAAATATACTAGCATAACCCATGTTAACAACTAAAGACCGATTTAAAAACCATCTAATAAAACTATTTATTGTCAGAAATGAAGATGGTGGGCACCTAAAGATCTTGTGGACCCATATTCTTTGGCTTATTTGCAGTGGTTTCCTTGAATACAATTAGTGTAGTGGCCTTTTCCAGGAATTTGATTTTTGCATCTAGTGTAGATGTTGCTTTGGAAATCAAAGTAAACCTAACATTCACACCTTGGATCTTATCTTAAACCTTGCCCATCTACAGAATTATTTCTTCCCTCTGCTCCTTACTATCCATCAACACCTTCCTAAGCAATTACTTGATATGGCAGGAGAGGAATAATTTTTTCATATTTGGTCTACCTAGTTTAGGAGTTGCTGCTATCAGGTACCCAACACCCCATATCCTATTGTAAATTCTCAGCACTAAAAATTTCCTACCCCTTCTTCACCCATTCATTTGCTTCCTCAATTTCCTTATAGAAGGAAAAATAGTATGTTTTTAAAATGTTGTTGACAATTATGCTTTGTGTCGAACTCAAGGTATATGGGTGTATTCTATGCTACTATGACACATACACCCTTTACCCATGCTAAATATTATGCAAGTTCTTACCTTAATGTGTGTTACCAAAACAAGATGTAGCCCTTTAACGCTACACACCAATCCCTAGTATCTTCCCTCTACAATTTGCCTCACCTTAGACTTAGCATGGTTTTGTGACCCCTTATCACATATATTCAACAACAAGAAGGTAAAATTTATTCCTTGTATCAATTTTCACTCAATTGAGCCGATCATACCAGACTTTCTCATAATTGCAAGATTCATCATGAGAGCTTCCTCTGGTGTCATGGCTGCAAATGGTTCATGCAAAGTCCTCATATTCTCCTTGGTCTTCATCGCCATAATTGTCTAGCTAGGAATCCTCTCCTCATTTTCATCGCTCGTCAATTATGTCGACACGTGAGGGGTGTACGATCATATGTTAGTTGTCCCACTCCACACCATCTATCTTCTCTCCCCTTACATGTGGCACACTTCTATCCGCATTTCAACTAGGTCTATTAAGTGCCCCCTCTCCCTTCTCTATCACCACATCTAGGATTTGGGCATCCCTTTGGGACAAGCTTGAGAAATCATCCACCAACGGTGAGGAGGCCATCTAAAACTACATTGAGTCCAAGTCCTCATTGTGTCGACTCACTCCTTGATTAGCTAATATTCCCTCAACTTTGTTTGTTGAGCGTCTAACCTAAGAGGGGAAGAGAACATGTACATTCGTTGGAATATATGCCACCATTTTAATTTAAACTTGAGTTGTTATTTGCTTGATAATTTGTTGATCGGAGCACCACTCTATAGTTTTCTAAGTATATTAACGACTATCTAGGAGTCTCCTTCGATCACTAGCTTTGTGAAACATTCTCAATTAGCTATCTAGATATTGTAAGAATGTGCATGCAATTTTGTGGCATTATTGTATCCATCCCAAGAAAATTGCATATATTCGTTGAATTTATCCATATTTATTCATGAATACTTCACCAAATCTTATCAGGCCTAAGTTCCCATTGTAATCCTTGTCAAATTTTAGCTTGAGGAAATTGTCCAGGGGAAGGGACCATGTACTTGGGCTAGAGGTTCTGGGTTGATTCTAGACAGGTGGCGCTATTGTTCATGAATTCACCAATCCCATGCTTTCATGATGGGTTGCTTTGATTTCGATGATAGTCATGCCTACATCTCCAATTTATAGGATTGAGGAGTTTCTCGGATGTCCAATTCAATTCTACCCCAAACTATATGATTGTTTTTATCTTGACTTTTAAAAATAAGAACAATAAGGCTTTGTGTCCAAGGATTAGGGAAACCATGTTTGACTACTAGATTGAAGAGCTTATGGATGTAAGGGATGAGGGTATGCCCATCATTTTTTAAGTTTTATGTCTGGTATACTTTGATGTCTTTATCTTTCTCTTTTGTGAGCCGCTTAACCCAAAAATCAAATTCTTCTAAGGAAAAGAATATTCCTTTGTAGTAAGGGTTTGAATGTTGTCCTCGACATCAAGGGATTCATAAAACTTTTCAAAGTACAAATTCCAATCCCTCAAGGGAAACATATTATTTTCTTTAGTTTTACAACTTAGAACTTGCCTCTATAATTTCTTAGGATCTAGCTTAGAAAGGTGCAAAAGATTCTATTGCTTTCTATTTATATAGTACATAATTTTCCTTTGATTTAGGGCTGTGTACATATATTGTTATATTTTAAGGAGTTATTAGAAGCATCCCTAATGGATTTTCTAGTATGCTTGCACTATTTATCAAACCAAGGTTTAGTCATTCTATTTTCCTTTTTACACAACACCTCAATATAGAACTTGTTAATGGAAGTAGAGAGGATTGTGGTAAAATTATGATATATGTCTTCAATATTGTCCTTATTTAATAGTAGTTTTAATAAATTATTTATATCCCTTACAAAATCAGTTTAGTTTTATCGAAGATCAAGTGCTTTTAGTTCTTAGAATTCTATGTTATGGGGCTTATGTGCTTGACAAATTTTAGAGTTAGTAAAGGTCAATGGTCATAATCGGCTCGTGGTTTTCTTCAAGAAATCACATTGACGTGATTTCCTTGTAATACAAAAGGCCATGTCAAGATGATTTGTATTTCTTTGACAAGACAACATATTTTTCTTATATTGTTATGATAGTATTTTTTTTAATCAAGATTCAAAATATAGTCATATGGAAAGGTCAATCACGAGGAATACTCATCAACGTGAAAATAATATAGATTTAATTGAAGCTTGGGCATCCATTTTAGTAAAACCGATCAAAATTGGTCAAAAGAGTGAAAATGATGATTTTGCAGGTCGGCCACATGCATTTGAAGAATAATAGGATTCAAAGTGGAAAGTTGACCAAGGAATTTTTTCCCATGGGCTATATTTACATTTTTTTCCCGAAAAAAAAGATTCACCAATTCCCATTTTCTCCAATTATTCACCCAAATTTTAAAGATAAAATTATTTTACTCTAAAAATTGCCAAAAAAGGTTAGAAACTATATAAAATCCTTAGAAACTTGAATAAATTTACAAAACATCAGCAAACATTTTAGGGTTGGCATTTTAAGACTTAGTAACATTCACCAATGTTTCTACACTTTAAGATAAGTATGGGTCCTTAAAATTTTCTCCTGTGAAAATTTTATTCTATTGTTTTTTAAAATTTGTTTTTAAAGAATACATGTTTGCAAAAAAATTGTTTTTAATGTGTGTGTAAAACAAGAATGATTATATCTTGCAAGTAAAATGCCCTTGCGTCCATCTTTATATTTGTAGGGCATGTAATCTTTCCATTACAGAGCATGTATAATTGAAATAATGAACTTTATAGTTGACTAGTTTTTACAAGAAATTTCAAATAGATTCTTTCATAAAAACAAAAAAACGGCTTGAAATAATTTATAAAGATATTTCAAAACAAAAGTTATAAAGTTGATGCAGACTTGGAAAGTTAGAGGCCTACATTTAGTTAATGGATTTAGATAGTATAGTTCCTCTAGCGAGTGGGAGTGACGGAGTGCTTGTTGATAAAAAGTAAAATGTAAAAAAATCACTAAAATCATACAAACATAAAAGAGATGTTTTACATTGCTTATTTTGAAAGGCAAAGGACATGTTATTTATGTATGTCTTCTTATTCTAGAAGATGTTATGATGTAAATACTTCTTCCAAATTTGTTTGTAAGGCTTTATCAAAAGAAAATGTTTTACATTGTTTATTTGAAAAAGGGAAAGGATATGTTATTGATCTATATGTCCTTATATGTCCTTATTCTAGATGTTATGATGTAATTACTTGCTATAGAGTTGTCTAAAAGTCTTTTATCAAAAGCAAATAGAACAAGGGGTAGCGTGGCAGCAAGTAGGTATTGAATCTCTGCAGTTTATTTCCATCTGTTATTGGATGGGTTTTAATCCCTGCTTTTTAGAACATCATGAGCTACATGCTCAAAGATGAGTTAGACTCAATCTCTGTTCAAAGTAATAAACAAACAGTGTAAGAAAGCACTCGCCTCTTACTTAGTGACGGGGACACTAAACGAACCTATCCTTCTTCTTATGTTTCTTACTTCGCATAAAGCTGCTTTAGCCTTTGTAGCTCTCCCTCCTTCGTCCGACGACTAAGTAGGTCTTTGTGTATACAAATGCATTCAAGTTTTGTTCAAGTCTCTGAAGATAGCGCCATAAACCATAATTCTAAAGGTAATGTCATGAACCCTATTCCAATGGTAACATTTCAAATTCTAGTTCTCTTAACCCTAATTCTAATTCTGGCGAGTCTTTGGAATCAAATCTGATGTCTGTGGAAAGAGCTGCGATCGATCCATTCCTGAATAGCCCAGGTACCTTGCTGGAGTTGTAATGCTTCCATTGAAAGTAGATATGCTTCTTAGTTATTTTCTCTAAAGAGGCTAATTGTGGTATCTAGAATGAAGTGAAACAACGTCATTGTTTCTTCTACTATATTGGATGCTCTTGGTGGTTATGGATATGGAATAGAGCTAAGGGAAGTTGTGTGGTATGAGTGTTGATCTGGATCTTGATGGCAAACAGTATAAACATATGCTTTTAACTACCTAAAGTTGGCCCTGCTACTGTAGGATCTATAGGAAGGGTTGCAAGCTATGGGTATATATATGGGTATGGAAGGGATACTATTGAAGCGCTCTATCAACAACTTGATCAATGATTGAATCATTTGCTTCTATAATTGGAAGGGATGCATCTTGGCCTCGATAAAATGGAACTGGGTAAACCGGATCTATTATAAAGATCCCTTTGGTGACCACGTAGATATCAAGTGGCAACCTCCTTCTTTTCAATTACAACTATCTTCTTGTTGTAATTTTCATCGAATTGATATTTGTTTATACAAATGTTTGTATTCATAGGATTGGGTCACCCAAATTGGACAAGTAACTATAATATCATAAGTTAGACTGCAATATTGTAGATGCAAATGAAGATTATTTTATTTGTAGCAGTACTTTGTAATATGTACCGAGTTAGAGCATAATTTATTTTGTTTCATAATATGGACATTCAAAAGGTTGAAATTGCATTATATTTAAGAAATACAATAAAGAATCTTACCGATTACAAGGAAAAGTTATTTTCTATAATTAAATCTAATTCAAAATTATAATTATGCCTCTAAAACTTGAAACCATTGTTTAGATTGAATACATGTTTCAAGCTTGAAATTAGGCTAGTTGGAGGGCAAGCTTCTTCAACAACCTACAATGAAATTTTTAGTAGACTTAAAATTATGGATAGGTTTATCTAATGTAGTCTATGACTCTTGTTGATTTTATGGAGGTGCAAAGTATATCACCTATAGAGCAAAAGCAAGCATACAAAGCATATATGAATGAAAACAAAAGTAAATGTGTAATAGAAATTGAATACTCAAAACTTGCACATGATGAAAATGGGAAATATTATAATGAACACTTTGGGCCTACAAATATAGAAAAATATGCTTTGATAATCCTCCTAAATGTGCTCAAGCCTAAATTGAGGAAATCTCACTTAGAAACATGGTTTATGAAACCAAAAAAAGAAGAATACATGACAATAATCCAAAATAGTTTGAAGGATTGAGAATGATTACTAGGCATAATACTTGATGACAAAGGACATAGAACAAGCCAATGCAAACTTGGGTATGGTCTTATTGAGGAGAAGGTTTATGAAAAAATAGTACATAATTAACACCTTAAGCACTACTTTGCAACAACAAAATATTGAGCAAGAAAAATTACAGGTTATAAATAACACAATATAGTTGGAGGTCCACAAGTAGAATGCATGAAAGTAACACTTTTAGTTTAGTATGAACGACATATTCAAATCAACCATATAGGCCAAGAAACATCCAAGAAACTACACAAATAATTAGAAGATTTTTTCAAGATGCAAATAACCTTGTTAGAGACACACAAAACCTAAAGTACAAAAATTAGAATATTGATAAAACTAGTTTAATCTTTGCAATAGAAAATAAAGACCTAAAAGTATTGGTATCTAACCTAAAGTACAATGAAGAGAGAAAGAAGAAGAGATATATATCAATTAGATTTGTAATTAGTATAGGAAAAGGTTAAGAAAAAAATAAGAAAGACAACTATTTAGCATTTTATTGGAACAAGAGATAAGTGTGAAATACCATAAATCATGAAGGACAACTAGAAATGATCATGAGATAACTCTTAACTGTTGTTGAGTTTCCAATGGTCACACGTTAACTCATAATATTAGGGTTTCCATGACAACTAGATTAGGTTTAAGTTTTCCATGACAACTAGATTAGGTTTAGATTTCAAGTTCATAAGATCCTTTGACCAAAAAAATCCTCCATATAGACAAAGTTTGTAACCAAGTTGGAGAATGATTCACCCTCAACAAGGAACGATGAAGTTAAACCCAACATAAGTGTTGGGAATTGAAATGAAGGTAGGTTGGGTGTTAAATTCCATGGTTCTTCATGGTGGATCGGGCTCCACAAATCATGTCTTTGAGAGAAATTTAAGTTCATGAGTATGATGAGGGGCGATCCATGAATGACAATTCTCAAGTTGATGTTGTAGAACTCAATGGCCATTACATGTACTGATCATAACTCAACTAAGCATACGATCTTCACAATTTTCAATTTCAGTGGCCAATGAATAATATATACAATTAGCCTTGGATATCAGTTTGAAGTGATCAATACACTTAATTATATGTCTTGTCAAGAAGCCCATTTTTTTATCTTTGACTTATACTCATTAAGTAGCGTCGTGTGATGATGTTACAAAGCTAGACACATGGGTGACAATATGTATTTATTTGGTTCCTTTATATTATTCCAATATTTTGATAGAGAAGCTTAGTGCATCATTGTTACTTTGTATTGACTATATGTAATTAGATATGATCCTTTATTTATTATTTGTAGTTACACTTAGATTGAATACATAATCTAGTTGTTCAATAAGATATCATTATTGTGATGTGAGTTTCCAAACTAGAAATTGTTGAGCCTAGTTGTAGTGACTCATAGTTTCATATTGATATGTTATATATCAATCATAATTTTATATGTGTACCAGTTATTTATAAAATCTACATCACATGGTGGGTAAAATGGATCTACTATAAATATCTCTTTGGTGACCACATATATATCAAGTGGCTACATCCTTCTTCTCAATTAAAACTACCTTCTGGTTGTAATTGGACAAGTAGCTTCGATACCAGAAATACACAAATTGTTCATTTCTCATATCATGATGGACAACACTATAATATCATAAGTTATATTGCAACATCATAAGTTCAGCTAGTTCATTGCACTTCATGTCCACAAAAGTGGAGTAATAACGAAGGTCCAAGTGCCTAGCAAGTCATAGATCTAGAAGGATTTGATAAGTTGGTTCGTCTCCTTAGTGGAGTCACCAATATGATAGTTCTAACACTTCATATTCATGCATGATCATATCCAACTCTGGCATGCTAACTCATTATATTAGGTTTCTATAACAATTAGATATGTTAGCTCATTATATTAGGGTTTCTATGACAATTAGATTATGTTTAGGGTTTTTGTTAGGTTTTATGGTTAACTCATAATATTAGGGTTTCCATGACAACTAGATTAGGTTTAGGTTTTCTATGACATCTAGATTAGGTTCAAGTTTTCTATGGATTGCGTCTAGATTTCAAGTTCATTGGATCCTTCCACCGAAAAAAATCCTCCATATGGACAAATTCTGCAACCATAAGAAACGATGTTGTCAGTTCTGTCTGAGCAGTGCAGTCTGTCATGATTATGAAGTAGTATCTCTTTGTAAGTTTATGACAAAACCTGTTGAAACCGGTCTTTTAATAGCATAACTCTTTGGCGGGTTCTTTTTGTGGAGACAATCTTAAAGAGTATCAATTTTATTGCCACACTGATCAATGATGTTATGGATTTTTCTAGTCTTGAGGATGAGATATTTCAGCTTCACCATGTTTCATGGATGGTAGAATATGATAAAGCCAATCACAAATGTGAAAAAGTTAAGAGTGTCAACGAGCTCGGATCCTGATGACCAGAATATTATGTTGGTGAATCACAAATGTGAAAAAGTTAGTAGTGTCAACGAGCTTGGCTCCTGATGACCAGAATAACTAAAGTAGTGAATCCTCTTCATTGCATTTATTATATCAACTATTTGATCAACATGCCCAATTCAATAATTCTTCTCTAGTGGGCAAAGACTATTCATGACCCAAGGCCGAGGGCAAATACTACAATAGTAGGTTTGCTAAAGCAGTAGCTGCTGGCACAAGAAAACTCGTCAAGGGTCTGGGTTTTGTTAGCGGCGCTTATTCTTCTCAGGTCAAAAAAGGTAGGAAACTCCTTATGGATCACATGAATCCAAATATCAGGAAGAGCTCGGAGATACATCCTCGATTCATGAAAAGCACTCAGAGGCAAATTTAATTTAATTTATTTGCTTTATTGTTTTGTTTTCTGATTTAGGTTTGTTCTGTTGCAATCTAACCCCGCTAGGATGGGTGGAGTATTTGTGTCGTTTTGTATTTGTACATGCATGACTAGGGTTAAAAGGTTATCAAAGGCGAAAGAGAACATTAGCGAGAACGCGCTGAAGAGGATACACAATTTAACAACTTATGTAATGAAAAAAATCTTCAAAACAGTCCAAGTTTGGAAAAATGTCTTCGAGTCGCTACCGGGAGAATCGCTTCTTGTTTCATGGGAATCTTTCAGTACGTGAATAACAGTTTTGTTTCCTTAAGAAATAGGTTTTCATCGGTAGGTATTTGGTATGATTTGCTTTGCGTTTGTAAATTGCAGACAAAATTATGGAAGTATGATTTGATATCTACTTCTGTGGTGGCAACTGACATTGTTAAGCACACTGTGTGTGAACAAACATTTGGAGAAATCGCCATTGTTGAAGCATTGCAGTTGTAAATTGAAATAAAACAGTTTTGAATTTGAATATGGTATACGTTGTTTATTCGTGGGTGTGTATTGAATGCATGTATGGGGAGAAAGTAGGTGAGGTTGCTAAAGACACTTTGGTTATTGCTGGCCATATTGTGTCTACTGCAATGAACATAACCGAAATTCGGAATGTCAACGTTCCTGCTTCGCTAGGCATGAAAAATCTAGGAAAAACTGTAAAGAAAAGCCTCTGATCCTTGACTACGGTAGCTTTGAAATCCATGAATACATTTTATTTGAGATCCATGACTAGGGTAGGTTTGCGAGGAAGTACTGACATAAACTTGAAATCATTGAATTATTGACTACGGTAGGTTTGAGATCCATGAATACATTTTATTTGAGATCCATGACTAGGGTAGGTTTGCGAGGAAGTACTGACATAAACTTGAAATTATTGAATTATTGGCTTCATGGGAGTGCATGTTGTTAATTCATATGAGTGATTGGTTTTGATTTCTGTGAGGATTGATTTAAAATGTAAAGGTTTAAGGTTTGAGATCCATGAATACATTTTATTTGAGATCCATGACTAGGGTAGGTTTGCGAGGAAGTACTGACATAAACTTGAAATTATTGAATTATTGGCTTCATGGGAGTGCATGTTGTTAATTCATATGAGTGATTGGTTTTGATTTCTGTGAGGATTGATTTAAAATGTAAAGGTTTACATGGATAGTTACAAGAAATAGTACTTAGTGAGCATATTTATTACCTTCTAACTATAACTATGGGCATATGTATTACCCACCAATTAGCAAGTGAGCTTATTCACTTTGTATTTATTATCTCATTGGGTACTTCCCAAGGTACCCCATATTATCAACATGGGAGGAAACCATACAATAGGATCTACTACTGAATGTATCCAATTGGTAACAAGCATGAGCATCCATCCATTCTAGTGAAATGTGAACATGGTGTCCAATTACTTCCTTTCCACCTTGATCTTCCTCATTTGGTTCCATGTTGTTGCTATGCTACTCTGATATCTCCATACATTATTGTTAGTCCTCCAAGTGCCTCCACATTCATTCATTTTTTCTCTTTTCCATGTTTGTTGATGCTCCCAACCATGATGGTTATTGTTTCTCATGACAACGTGGGTGGGAATATACCACAACCTTAGCCATTGGTTCTTCTTTCTTTGAATATGCAACCTATAGCTCCTTAGATTCCTTTTCATTTGATTCCCTTCATTAGATTTATCTTCATGTGTTTATGTATCCTTTTCTTTTCTTATGGTTCAATTTCAAACTCTTAATTTGATATGTCAATAGTTTTCGCAAACTTATTCATGTGCCACCTTGGTCCCTTTAGCAATCTAGATATCACAAAATGTGATTTATTTTTCTTGTACCAAAGCTTGAAAAACTTCGTTTACACATTAATATAAATTTCACCAACCGAGTTCATCGAAGGATATCCTAAAACAATTATTGCAATTGTAAATTGAAATAAAATAGTTTTAAACTTGAATATGGTATACGTTGTTTATTCGTGGGTGTGTGTTGAATGCAAGTATGGGGAGAAAGTCAGTGAGGTTGTTGAAGACACTTTGGTTGTTGTTGGCCATATTGTGTCTGCTGCAATGAATATAGCCAAAATTCAGAATGTCACCGTTCCTGCTTCGCTAGGCATGAAAAATCTAGGAAAAAACGTAAGGAAAAGCCTCTAATCCTTGACTACGGTAGGTTTGAGATCCATGAATACATTTTATTTGAGATCCATGACTAGGGTAGGTTTGCGAGGAAGTACCGACTTAAACTTCAAATCATTGAATTATTGGCTTCATTTCTTAATATTCATGGGAGTGAATGATGTTAATTCATGTGAGTGATTGGTTTTGATTTCTTTGAGTGATTGATTTAAAATGTAAAGGTTTACATGGATAGCTACAAGAAATAGTACTAGTGGGAATATTTATTACCTGCTAACTATGAGAATATTTATTACCCACCAATTATCAAGTGATTTTATTCACTTTGTACTCGTTATCCCCTTGGGTAGTTCCCAAGGTACCCCATATTATCAACATGGGAGGAAACCATACAATAGGATCTATTACGGAATGTATCCAATTGGTAACAAGCATGAGCATCCATCCATTCTAGTGAAATGTGAACATGGTGTCCAATTACTTCCTTTCCACCTCAATCTTCCTTCTTGTTGCTTCTTTGGTTCCATGTTGTTGCTATGCTACTATGATATCTCCATACATTATTGTTAGTCCTCTAATTGCCTCCATATTGGTTTCATTTTTTCTCTTTTTCATGTTAGTTGATGCTCTTAACCATGATGGTTATTGTTTCTCATGACATCGTGGGTGGGAATATACCACAACCTTAGCCATCGTTCTTCTTTCTTTGAATATGCAACCTATATCTCCTTAGATTCTTCTTCATTAGATTTATCTTCATGTGTTTATGTATCCTTTTCTTCTTATGGTTCAATTTCAAACTCTTAATTTGATATGTCAATATTTTTTGCAAAAACTTATTCATGTGCCACCTTGGTCCCTTTAGCAATGTAAATATCATGGAATGTGATTTATTTTTCTTGTACCAAAGCTTGAAAAAGTTCGTTTACACATTAATATTAATTTCACCAACCGATTTCATCCAAGGATATCCTAAAACAATTATTGCAATTGTAATTTTGAAATAATACATTATTGCTGCAATTGTAAATTAATACATTATTACAATTGTAAATTGAAATAAAATACTTCTGAATTTGAATATGGTATACGTTGTTTATCCGTGGGTGTGTATTGAATGCAGATATGAAGAGAAAGTCGGTGAGGTTGTTGAAGACACTTTGGTTGTTGTTGGCCATACTGTGTCTGCTGCAATGAATATAGCCAAAATTCGGAATGTCATCCTTCCTGCTTCGCTAGGCATGAAAAATCTAGGAAAAAACGTAAGGAAAAGCCTATAATACTTGACTACGGTAGGTTTGAGATCCATGAATACATTTTATTTGAGATCCATGACTAGGGTAGGTTTGCGAGGAAGTACTCACTTAAAATTCAAATCATTGAATTATTGGCTTCATTTCTTCATATTCATGGGAGTGCATGATGTTAATTCATGTGAGTGATTGGTTTTGATTTCTTTGAGTGATTAATTTAAAATGTAAAGGTTTATATGGGTAGTTACAAGAAATAGTACCTAGTGGGCATATTTATTACCCGCTAACTATGAGCATATTTATTACCCACCAATTATCAAGTGATTTTATTCACTTTGTACTCATTATCACCTTGGGTAGTTCCCAAGGTATCCCATATTATCAACATGGGAGGAAACCATACAATAGGATCTACTACAGAATGTATCCAATTGGTAACAAGCATGAGCATCCATCCATCCTAGTGAAATGTGAACATGGTGTCCAATTACTTCCTTTCCACCTCGATCTTCTGTCGGGTTGCTCCTTTGGTTTCATGTTGTTGATATGCTACTCTAATATCTCCATACATTACGGTTAGTCTTCCAAGTGCCTCCCTATTGGTTTCCTTTTTTCTCTTTTCCATGTTTGTTGATGCTCCCAACCATGCTTGATGTTTATTGTTTCTCATGGCAGCGTGGGTGGGAATATACCACAACCTTAGCCATCGGTTCTTCTTTCTTTGAATCTGCAACCTATAGCTCCTTATATCTTTCTTCATTTGATTCCCTTCATTATATTTTTCTTCATGTGTTTATATATCATTTTCTTCTTATGATTCAATTTCAAACTCTTAATTTGATATGTCAATAGGTGTTGCAAAAACTTATTCATGTGCCACCTTAGTCCTTTTAGCCACGCAAATAAGATGGAATGTGATTTATTTTTCTTGTACCAAAGCTTGAAAATATTCTTTTACACATTAATATTAATTGTACCAACCGAGTTCATCCAAGGATATCCTAAAACAATATCTACACCATTCATATGTATAACATGAAAATATGAATGCAACATATATTTATCCATGGTAATCTTCAAATGTTTAAAAAGTTGAGCATTCTCATCCTCAACTTGTGTACTTTGCTTATGTTTTGTAGGGAATTGCAACCTTTTTTTCCCAAATAAACATTGATAAAATTAAGATTTCTACTAGGGTTTGTAGAAACAATGACATTCTCTATGCTAACTACCCCTTATTATTATATTATTTCTTCTAACTACATAGTGGGCATATGTATTACCCTCCAACTATAAAGTGGGATCGTTCGCATTACATTTATTATCCCCCTATGTACTCCATATTAACCTCTTTAAGTACATTACAACATAAAATTGCAAACGTATATGTATGTGAGCCAAATTTGATCACTATTTATGAGAAAGCGAATCTACAATGTGTACCTTTTTTTTAAAAGAAACATGAAACAATTTTTGTATTAATAAAGGAAAGTATCAAATACAAGGAGAAAATAGATCTTTCAAAATATCAAAACCTGAAATAGAGTATTTCTCGGATATCCTATCATTATACTGATCTATATCAAAATCATAACTACTAGACTGAGGATTTCCTATACTACTCCCTCTGATAGAGTAAACTCCGATATATTATTTACAGAGCAATAGACAAAAAAAAATTCAAAAATACAAAGAAAGAGTATTGGTTCTTCATTCTTGGTTTGGCATATTCATTGGATCCTAAAGGTTCACATCATCCTCGAGAGCTGAAGAGATTTCTTCCATTGGAGAATCTTAATACTGCTGCCCCAGAATGTCCAAGTTGATTGGTATTCCATTCATGTCATCCTAGATGTCGTTTAAGTATGCTTGAACTTCATTAATAGACTCCTTCAACTAGACAAAGCGTTGCTCATAACAGTGTGTGCTAGCCATGATATTCTCTTGGAGCATGCTCTTAAAACCCGCAAGAAAAATCCAAGTACTCCCAAAATTATTAGCATACACTTTCTCCATTATCTGCAATGTCCTATTTATTTCTTCTATATCACCCACTTGGACCTTGGAGCTGATTTCTACATCTTCTAACCTAGAATCAAAACATGAGATCTCAAGCTCGGTATGGTGTTTCCAATCATAGATTGGAAAAACCACCTCAAATTCACAGGAGAGCATTTTCTTGAATTCGACCATATATCTCTTAAACTCTTTAAAACCACCTAAAAACATATCCAATTCCAAAGAATAGGCTAAGTTTCCCTGCATTCTGCTAGTATCACAAGTCGAAACCAAGTCTAGCGAGAGGGAATCACTTATGGGACTGGGAAAGAAAGCCTTTAAAACTACGATCTTCGTTTCTATATTTTCACGACATCGTCTAAAAAACACCTTTAGTCTCAAATTTATGTTATGAACACAAGGTTCCATCTTCTAGACCTTTCCTAAAATGATAAAACTCAAATCGTGTGAGATTTCAGGACAACAAACCACATTAATCACCATCACGTGGATCATTACATGCTTAATCAATGTGGAGGGATGGAAAACTAAGGAGTAATGAATGCATGCAGTCCTGATTATTCGCCACCCATATGTCCCTTTATACGCGCTCCTAGGGTGACTTAAAATTTTGAAAATAAACAAGGATGCTTCATGAAGAAGTCGAGAACCCTCCTCCTTTCCTTTCATACCATAGCAAAACCTAGTTAAGCAAAAAAACAAGAGGTCCTCCTTTCCTTTCATACCATAGCAAAACCTAGTTAAGCAAAAAAACAAGAGGTCTATTTAATGGTTTTGATGGATTTATCGATGACTAATTCTCTTTCTTTGAGTCGTGCATCAATGTTAGTTAGACGGTGTGATTCTTGATTGTTATGTCATTTTATAGGAGTTACCTTTCCACCCGACCATTTGCACCAATCGGATGACCTAGCTTGCGTGAGCTTTCACATCACACATTGTTGGTCGTCCAATTGGTGCAAATGGTCGGGTGGAAAGCTAACTCCCATTTCATATGGAAGAAATGAAGTTTGGAAAGGTATGAAATGTGAACCAGGATCCTCTTCTGCACCCTTCCTACTACTTCTTTTTTATTCATCTGAAGCTTTCTCATCTTTTGAATGACGATCCAAGAATCCCTAAAGACTTTAAGGAGTCCACGTTTAAATATTTCAGAGCTTCTAATCCTTGCATTAAGGCTTCCCATTTAGCTTGATTATTTGTTCTCTTTCCCAATCCCCAAGATAAAGATAAGATCTTATTTCTTCATGGGTGAAAAAAAACCCTCTCAGCACCTGCAGCCCCTAGTCTACAATGTCTATATTAATAAACAAAAAAAATATTAATTATTTTAATGTTAAATTTTATGCTGGAGTTTCGTGGAGCACTTTTTTATGTGATTAATGCTATCTGATTTATTTTTTATTTTACAATTATTGTTTTTTCATCTTTGTGAGAATTTTTAATGGACATGTCCAATATTTTGATAAATTCCCTTCCAATTGTTGGTTTTACAATATAGGGAGTTAAAATTCCCATTGGTCCAAAATTTTGATGGATTTTTCGACGATGCGGGTTGCTTTAAAATTAGGAAAATCGCCTAAAGTAATTGTTACACAATGTAAAGAACTTAGATCATGATAGAGCTCTAGTAATGTCTACATTTTTAATCAAATTCTTCTAGTATTTGTAACTAAAAAATAAATAGTTTATCTATAAAATTAGATTATTCTTGTTTTAATGTAATTATTTTAAAGTATACTATTCATACTTAGGAGGAACTAGTCATGAACAAATAAGTCATAGTAAATGACTAAGTGTTAAATACTCCATAGAACCCTAAAAAAAAAATAGTGTTTCATATTGTAAATGAGAAAATAATATTGCATTATAAAGCAATATATATATATATATAACATTTTGGAATTGACCTTCATCACAAGCTTAATTGGAACTAAAGCATTGACAAAATAATCAATGGAGGTTGAAAAACTTATTATGGATGTGAAAACAGTTGTAAATCAACAAACCTCTGGCTTAGGGACAGGAAGAAACTCCCTTTAGAGAATCTCATCATTCATGAAACTCTCGCCACTCATGTTATCTTATATGGATGTGAAGTTTGGGGCTGAAACATCTCTAGAGAATCATGGAGAATGATAGAAAAAATCCAAAAGCACTTTATAGCATATTATCCCAACATTAAAGGCAATACACCCTATCCTACACTCCTCATAGAAGTGAGTGTCTCCTTGATTGAGAGCATGGCTATGACTAGGTACCTAATGTACAAGAACATGATAAACATCATGGGAGTCAAAAGTTTTCTTAAGATTGCTTCATACTCTAGTCAAAATCGCCTACGACTTAAGTGAGGATGGCATAAAGACATCAATTCTTGGCTAAATCATTGGCGGGGGNAAAAGTTTTCTTAAGATTGCTTCATACTCTAGTCAAAATCGCCTACGACTTAAGTGAGGATGGCATAAAGACATCAATTCTTGGCTAAATCATTGGCGGGGTGAAGGAAGAGGTCACTCTACATGATAGTGATAATATTAAAAGTAATATACATCTAAATATAAGGAGAATATGTTGTGTGATACATAGTTAGAGAGTAAGAGAAAATTAAGATATTATAAGGAGGTGATCAACCCTAAACTAGATGATAAAAAATATATCTTTGTTTTAACTAGTGTAGAGAAGAAAATCAACATTGTTAAATAAGAACAAACTCTCACAAGCTCCATAGTGAATTAGGGCGTTGGACAATTCCTACAACGCCATGGGATAAAAGAATTTTTCATCTTCGTGGAAATAAGAGGGTTGAAGATGAAAATTACTTTCTCATAGAATTTGTACACCTAGATTAAAGTGTAGTTTCAAAATATTTGCTATAATAATGACCTTCATAACATTTTAACTCATTAAAATTATGTTGATTTAGGAATGCTTCTTTTGAAGCTTTTCGAAAATAGAATAAAAAATTCTAAAGAAAACCAAGTGATTCCTTACCTTTTAAAGGTCCAATAAACCAAAGTTTGTCTTAGTGGATGCTAATAACTACCATCATCGTCATCATTAAAACTCAATTCCGCAATATTTGTATTATTATAGTCTTTATAATATATTAATCATAAAAATAAAAATAAAGTAATAAAATCCTTATGAAATATTCTTTTATCATTTAAGCAAAATGTCGAATCACATTTATTTATCATTAATTTCTTAAATTTTATTAAATGAAAGTTAATCTCAACAATTAATAATAATCATCTTTATATTCGGGGAGGTAGGTGTGGGGGGATCCTTTTGGATCCCGAAGGAAATTCAGTATTAACTTTTGAATGTGGTATAGGTATGACCACAAATAATCAAGCTAAGTGTTACGCTCTCTATCAAGATATTGTGAACATTGTTTCCCTTGGAATCTAATCGATTTCCATCATTAATTGGAGATTCTTTATTGATCATTTCTCTAACAAGGAAAAAAAGGACCTTGGAAACATGTTAGCTAATAGGTTGCAAAAGCGCATCAATAGGCTTCTCAATCAAATCTCCAATGCTTAGTTATTTATTGTGAAATGAGAAAACAATCAACAAGCAGATCATTTTTCAAATAAGGCATCTCACGTAACAATCGAGAACTTGATCCCAAATGGGGGTTTACAAAAGTTCATATGTTGGCTCCCTGAAGGATTCTAGAGGCACATTGACCCCCTAAGGTTGAAGCTAAGTGTTATTTGATGGGTTTGGGTGTGGTCTGAATTTTTATGAGGTTGGTCCCATCCTTCGTAAATGGGCATAACCATCAACCTTCGGTGTTAATGTAAGCTTCTAGGTGTCATTTCTCCTCTCATGTGGAGGATCCTTTAGGGTGCACGAGGGGAAGAAGTGTGGTGTATGTTTCATCTTGGTGATGATGTTGTAGGAAGTTGTTGATATAATCACCTTCCTCTATGCCTCGGGGGCAAGGGATTTTGGATGTAGATTATGTTGGGCTTGAGGATGATATCGTACATAACATTATTTTTAGGTATGGTTCTAGCACTACCTTGTCTATAATTTAGAAATCCTAGGATTTAGGAGCTTTGAAGGGTTTGCTCTATCTAACTATTATGAATCATGCAATATATTTTGAGGAAAAATTGTAGGATCTCTCACATGGAATTCAAGAAGCTTGCGCATACATTCATGGCATCTGAAGTCACTTACGGTGGATGAAATCACAAATCAAGGGCATGCTTATTGTTTTTCTCTAGATAAAAACATAAGTGCCTTCATTGGATTCCCGCCTGGAAGATGTTAAATAGGTTGTCCTTCAACTCACATCTCATGCATCATGTTTAGATTCTCGTCTTGATGGTGTGTAGGGAAATGTCGATACCCATGAAACACAAGTTGAGGCAATTGAGGTCATTCTAGAGAATCGTGATGCTCTTCTTGTAGCTAAGCGATCCCAAATTTATAATTCTAGAAGCAAAGAAATTGATGGTACCATGATCTATCAGCCTATCAATGCAATTGTTAATATTTCTAGCTCTGACGGCCACAATGAGGAAAACGATGAGGATAGTCATGGAACTCAGGCTATGGACAATGAGGAGAGCACTAAAGACAACCATAAGCTACGGGAGGAAGTTGTTGAAGACAACCACGTAGAAGATGTTGATGACAGTAAAGATTTCCAGGTCATGGACAGTGATCCCAGTTCCATTTAATTTTGCTTTCATACAAAGTTGTTTTGCAAGCTGCTTCTAGGATAATGTGTTAGGAGTTAGAACAACTTAGGAGAAGATGTTTTTTTTTGTCTAAGACTTATATTTTCATGGATGACTATAACAAACTAAATAATGCTCATAGACTTCAAATACCTTGTTTGAAATTTTGTATTATTTTGCTAAATTTATTTTCAGCGTTTTATATATGCAAATATAATCGTTTTCATTAAAAAATAACAAATATCATCTTTATATTAACACAAAATATTTCATTAAAAGATTTTACATGATAAAAAAAGACAATATATTATTTTGTAAAAACATATTATAAATAAAAAAATTCAATACTTCATAATTTAATATACATATATTGTATATGTTTCTTTTTAATGTTGTCTAAGTTCAAATCCCCAATAAAATATGTTACAAGTTCAAATCCCCAATAAAATATTAACATAGTATGATAGAGTTAAAAAGATAAACAACATTTTAAATATAACTTCATTTTAAATATATAAACATCTCAACTCTTACTATGTAATGTGTTATTGACATATCTAACTTGTAAGTTATTGCATATACTTTTAATCAATCAAAATAATCCCAACCAATTATCAACCTTTATAATTTAAAAAATATATATATAACAAAAACATAATAACTATACATGCTTCAACCATATATTCACATGTCATTACCTATCACTTTATCATGCAAAACCATTCTCTAACCTTTTCAACCATATATATTGACATGTCATTACCTATCACTTTATCATGCAAAACCATTCTCTAACCTTTTCAACCATATATATTGGCCTGTCATTACCTATCACTTTATATATATATATATATATATATATATATATATATAACAACAACATAATAACTATACATGCTTCAACCATATATTCACATGTCATTACCTATCACTTTATCATGCAAAACCATTCTCTAACCTTTTCAACCATATATATTGACATGTCATTACCTATCACTTTATCATGCAAAACCATTCTCTAACCTTTTCAACCATATATTCACATGTCATTACCTATCACTTTATCATGCAAAACCATTCTCTAACCTTCCCCATCCATGTGTCTAATGTGACCCCACAACTCTTCATTTCTTGTAAAAGCGATTTGAGTCCTCAAAACTGGATGAATTATGCTTTAATCACCTCACAAAACATAGTAGACTATTTGGAAAATTAAATTTCTCCATTCATTTGTCTCGTGTACCCCCAGACATAGTATACTATTTGGAAAATTAAATTTCTCCATTCATTTGTCTCGTGTACCCCCCACAACTCTTCCTTTCTTGTAAGAGTGATGGGAGTCATGCAAAGTGGATGAATTATGACCAGACAAAAGATATCATACTATTTGGAAAAATAAATTTGGTTGGTGCTAGTGTGTACAATAATACTTTAATGATAAGACAAAAATATATCAACGAATCGAATTTTAAGAAACCCTATAAAACTTTTATTTCCCATATCTTCACCCTTCTCGTACTCAAAAATTGAGTAGAGTTTTGCTCCCCATAATCCTACACATGACCCATCAGCTTGATAGGTTGATGCCCTCAAATTAATGTACGAATTAAACTGATGTATAAATTAGGAAGGGTTTTTATCTTAAATATAATAAATAATAAAGATAAGTTAATAAACTTTATCGTTGACTTACATTCATAAGAAGTGGGTCTTTATCCCATCAAAAATATTGTTATGACTAAATACTTGATGTACACGCATAAGATAAATAACATGGAAAACGAGAGACTTCTTAAAATTGCTTACTCAAGTCAAAGCCAACTATGTCTCAAGTGGTGTTGGTGTAAAGATACCATGGCTTGGTTAAACCATTGGAGCATTAATGAAAGCGACATTTTGCAGAACATCGATAATGTCAAAAATATTATTACTTCTAAGTTTAAAGAGAAATTATAGTGTAGAAAAATTTAACAGTTAAGAAAAAAATAAGATACTATAAGGAGGCCGTTAATCTTAACTTGGAAGATCAAAAGTATCTCTCGGTAGTAACTAACTCACGAAAGAAAATTAATATAGCCAAGATTAAAACGAACTCTCATGAACTCTATAACGAAACAAGGCGTTGGTTTATCCCTAAAACTCCATGGGCGAAAAGGGTTTGCCATCTATGTGATTCTACGAGCATTGAGGATGAAAATCACTTTCTCTTAGAGTGTCTTGCTTACTTACACCCATATTAAATCTGAGTTTCATAGTATAGTATTGGTACAATACAAACCTTTATAACCTCCTAACTTGCCAAAACTATAATGACCTTGAAAAGCTTTTTGAGTACACAAACAATATTTTAAAATAAACCAAGTATTATCTTTCTTAAAATCCGATAAACCAAAATTGGTTTCATCAATGAACATTCATCATCAACATTATCATCAATACATTTAAAATAAATTTTCTATAAATATTAATCTCTGAAATTTACTGAAGTTAATAATTCATATACCTTTATATTAATCTCTAAAAGTGAAAAATTGAGATTGATGAGATTTTTTAAATTTTTATAAGAAATATGAAAGGGATTTTATTTATTTATCAATACAATTGTTTTATCTGTGATTGGTAAATACATTTTGTTTTAGTTGTGATTGGTAAATGCATTTGTTCCAAATGTGAATGATGTGATTGGTATATTATTTTCTTATGTTGCTTTTGGAAAAGAATATCTTGTATTACGGAAATAATACTCAGATATTTAGTAGTAATGTAATTTGAACCGTACTTATATTCACATTATGCACATTAACGTGTCTTTAGTCAATTCAATGGTCTCCCTTTGAAATTTATGTTATCAAATGTGTAAATGTGTAAGTTTAAGAATTGAGAAAATATTATTGTTTTTCATTATTTATAGAAATAACTCATAAATTATATATATTTCATAACATTTATAGGAGAATGTCTAATTTGAAAATAGAGGGAATATATGGAAAACATGAAATTGAAAGAATAGAGAACTTAAGCTAAACTTGAAATGGTTAATTTATTTACTAGATGTAAGCCAAGCAAAAGTGTTTCATTAATGTGTGGAGTGTTGGTATTATGTTAATGTGTTGAGCACAAGCTTTATGTTAACCTATAATTAAAGAAACTAAATATTCGAAGAAAAATTGAAAGTATTCTATATATTTCATAACATATATAACATAATGTTTAATTGGAAAATAGACGAAATACAACGAAAATTTGGAATTAAAAGAACAAAAAGTTCAAGTTAAATTTGAAATAGTGTGTTCATTTCCTAGAAGGATGTAACACCCATCCGTGACATATTGCATTAGTGATAGGGAGCATACATGGGTTAAAGTGTAGGCGTGGGACACACTCGTGATGGCCAACACAAGTGAGTCATATCCCTGCACTATAACCCATGCATACCCCCTAGCACTAATGCAATATGTGATAACACTAATGCAATATGTGACACAGAGGTGTTACAAAGGAGGCTAAGCATAACTGTTTTGTCAATGTGTTGAGCAATAATATTCTATTAATGTGCTAAGCAGAAGTATTATGGTAACCTACGATTCAAAGAAACAAAGGGTTCAAGCTAAAATCAAAGGTCTTTAGTCGAGGTTGTTGAGCAGGAGATATATATTGATACAACAAATCTCAGAAATTGAAAAAAAAGAATTGATGCATGTTTGTGACGTGGATAACTAACAAGTTGTAATTGAGGGAAGATGATCCTCTTCGATAATCACTTCCTATTTCCTTAACAACATTTTGATGAACCATTAAAAAAGTTTAGATGAGGATGACACCTACAAAATTTATGTTTTCTTGAAATTCTCCATAAAAAAAAATCTTTATCCGTCTACAACTATCTCAAATAAAGGTGTGGATGCAACATCGCTTCCACTTTAACTCTGGATCCACTTTCCATCGCTTAGGGTTTGAGCGTCGTATACAAAACCTATTAATGGTGGCTAGGGATATGTCCCTAGCTGGCCCCCTTCTTCTTTGAAAGTCTGATGGATTATGCAGCTTGAGGGATGGCGGATTTCCTGTGTGGATGCAAGTCTCTGCACGATAACCTGTATATGAGAGGAACCTTACGGTTCGTCTGCGATGGTGGTGGCAACGACGAGTATGGGGAAGCTTTGGTGTATGGTCGCGATGTCGACGGTGGTGTGTGCTGCGATGGAGGTGGCATGGCGTGTGCAGGGGTGGTGGTGGTAGTATGGATGTAGTGAGGTGGTCTCAGTTGCGTTGCCGTCACGGGTCTTAGTTGAGTCCGTCCTATAGGCGTGCCAAACCCGGTCTCCTATGTCAGTGGCCTTCCCAGTTCACATTGTGCTCTTTGGCCTTCTTGACAGGTATCATTGATGGTTTTTGTGTTTCTCTTTCTTGGGATTATGGTGAAATATGTGAAGTGATCTTCCACTGCCATGAATGGGGTTTGGAACAATTCCTACAGTGATTATGTGTTGGGATTTGTACATGAGAGTTTTTGGGAAGAAGGTTTATCTTGTTCTAAGTTGGCTTAAGCTTTTGGCTCTTTCTACTTTTCATGCTCTAAAGCAGTTTTTTGTATATGCTTTTTCGGTGCATGTTTTTTGGATGCCCTGTAATGGGGTTTTATACTTAATTCTACCCAGTCTTTGAGCAGAGTTAGAAGCAGCAATAGTTTATGCCCATACATACAACATTTTATGTACATCATTTATGTCAATAAACAATATCGTTTAGTTTTTTTAGAAATAAAAAATATAAATTACGATTTTTTTTCGGTGTAAAATAAAACTTCACAAATAAAAGTAAAAATATAAACGTTTATCAACATAATAAATATAAAATTTCATAAATTATTTATATAAAATTTAAAAAACATCCCCAAAATTATCATAAATAATGTATATAACTTCTAAACATACAAATAAACATGAATAAAAAAAAGATAGATGCTTGCATTGAACTTTGGGCCCCTAAATTACTATTAAAAGTGGAAGATTGGGTGTTGATTAAAATGTAAAAGATTTAAGAAATTCATGCAACATAAAGGAAGTGAAGTTCTTCAAAATTGTTGTCTTACATGGCTTACCTTAAAAGGAAAGAACATATACATGTCTATTGATGTATATGTCCTTGTCCTATTATGTCATGATTAGAGTTGTCTTGAGGCACTTTCTCAAAAGCAGAAGCAGAACTATTAAGGAAGGACAATAACAGAATATCTACAAAAGCAAATGGATTAAGGACACTAACAGAATATATACAAAAGCACTTTATAGAATATATAAAAAAGAATATTATAAAAAACAAATGGATTAAGGACAATAACAGAATATATACAAAATCACTTTGTAGAATATATAAAAAAGCACATTATAAAAAACAAATGGATTGAGGACATTAAGGTAAGGCAATAGCATAATATATATGGTACAATTCTATTTTATTGGAAGTTGTAAATACTTTATGGTGTACCATTTCTAATTAATTAAAAAATTAACTAGTCAAAGTTTTCAAGGTTGGATTTTTTAAATTATGCCGGGAGAACAATATATAGAGAATCATATGATGTAAGACATAAATTTTATTAAATTAAAAATAATTATAATTATACAATTGAATTAATGATTTAATTAAAATAAAATTTTGATTATTTGTTTGAAATTTAAAATTTAAATAAATAAATTAAACTAATAAATTAAATCAAATAAAAAATAAGAGATATGTGATTAATAAATATAGAATAATAATTAAAGAATTTAAATAAAGAAAAATAAATTTTAAAAAATTGAAATTATAATTATAGATGAAATTAAATATTTTAGTAAAAAATATTAGAAAATAAAAATAGGATAAAGAAAATGATAGAGTGCTTAACTAATGAGTGTTAAAAAATTAAATTCATACAATGGTTATATAAGTATAGATAGAGAATAAAAAGTTCATGACAAAGAACGACCTTTTAAATGGGTGGGGAGACATGATTAGGTGAACGGAATGTTAAGTGAGAGATGATATGTGTTATTAATAAGAGTAATGAAAGTATTTTATAATTATGTGTGATTAAAATTGGGATGCAAAGTTTGACCAAATATGTAATTATCATCATGGTTAATGTTATTCATTCTTTTTTTTTTGCTTTTCTAATGAGCCTAGAAATAGAATGTTGAGCTTTTGCTAGGATCTTGTTTTCTTTTTGAAAAAGTCCATTCAAATCTGGCTGAGTAGTTAAATATCATTAAGAAGTTCCCCAGGATGTTCAGTTCTGAAGATGGTGAATATATTAGTTCAGTTGTTACTAAGGAGGAGGTAAAACATGTTCTAAGTCAATGTGTTAAGGCCAAAAGTCCAGGATCGAATGGTTGGACGGTAGAATTTTTTCTACACTTTTTCAAGTAGGTTGGGAAGGATTTAGTGGAGATAGTGGAGGAGTCTTGAAGGAATGGATATGTTCTAGATAATTTGAATTCTACCTACAATGATCTTATTCCCAAAATGGATAAGTTTGGGTATTTCAATGACTATATGACCATTTCCTTATGCAACCTAGTCTATAAGGTGATTAGTACGATTATATCTAACATGATCAAACCTATTTTGGAGTTGAAGATTGCTAAGGAATGGTTTGGATTTTTATCCAGCATACAACTCTTGGATGCGATTGGGGTAGCACATGAATGCCTTCATTCTATTAAATCTAGAAACATCCAGGCCTTTATACTGAAAATGGATTTGATTAAGGCTTATGATCAAGTAGATTGGTCCTTTCTGCACTTTGTTCTCATTCATATTGGGCTTCCTATCGAGGTTGTATATTGGATAACGACTTGTATCTCGAGTGCAAATTACGTATCGTTGGTTAATGGTCATCCTACTTCTTTTTTCAAAGGAAAAAGAGGGTTGCAACAAGGGTGTCCTCTTTCACGTCAAATTTCGATAGAGAAAATGGTCGAGAGGGGTTTTGTTTGCTTGGTGGCCCAGGATCAAACCCGCTGCTCCTGGAATGCGACATTTAAATCCAACCATGCTAAGGGTTGGTGCGGCTAGGCCGGGTGCAATCCCCAAGTGATTTTGACGGCTTAGATGCCCCTGGATCGTGGTTTCTCAGACCAAAGGTTCGCCCAACAAGTCACAGGGCACTTAACCAAAAAAAAAAAGGTGTCCTCTTTCACTTTTGTTGTTCCTTTAATCATCCAATGGATAATGTTGTTTGCAAAGAAGAACAAAGGTACCAGTTTTCCTCCCAGCCTTCATATTACTCACCTTTTATTTGTGGACGATGTCCTCATCTTTGGTAAGGGATCAATTTGGGAATGGGAAGAGTATTCAACCTTAATTATATCCTTGTGTGCAACTACAAGCATGGTAGTAAGTGATAGCAAGTCCATGTTATTTTATAATTGTTCGGACCAAGGGTCATGTGACCAGGTATCAAACTTATTCCCTTATTAGACGATCAAATTAGATGGAGGATTTAAATATCTTGGGTACTTTCTAAAACCCAATTGTTATAAAAAAAGATGATTGGGTCTATCTATTTAAAAAAGTTTAGAAAAGGATTAGTAATTGGACATTTAGGTATTTATCCCTTAATGGAAGACTAGTGCTAGTAAATTTTGTGTTGCAGAGTATACCTCTGTACTGGATTTCCTTGACAATGATCCCAAATTCTGTAATTGATGGATTGAGAAAGCATATTTTTCAGTTTCTCTGGTCTAGAAGTGGTTCTCCTAAGTTCCATTTGTCCTCCTAGAAAAGCATATCTCTCCCGAAGAATTTGGGAGGATGGGGACTAAAACAACTATTTTGATTTGGGGAAGCTTTAAGTGCTAAAAGTCTTTGGAGGGTTATTTTTGGAGATAGTCTATGGAGTAATGTTATTAAGTGCAAATACATCAAATGTTATTATGTATCCGAGAGGATTCGTAATCCTAAAATTGCAAGTTCTAATTCCTCGCTAATATGGAGAGGTATTGCTAGATCTATTCCAATTTTGAAAAAGAGAATTAGTTGGTTAGTTGGAAGAGGAACACATATATTTATTGGTATCGACCCTATTGTGGGAATAGGTGATGGTTTCAAATTATCTCAGCAGTTAGTTTCTCGTCTTCATTCCATGAATATTATGGTTCTTTCCCAAGCAAGAAGACGGGTTGAAGCTGAAACTTGTTTATCTTATTGGATTCTTTCATCGGATTTCAAGCTTAATGACAATTTAGCAGCTGAATGGAATTCCTATGTTTTCTCTCTTAATTTTGCAGGGATCATATTGAATGATCATAAGGATGTTTTGGTTTGGGATCAATCTAATTCCAACAATATAATTATTGCTAAAAAATATTTTGATTTTATTAATGAAGAGAATGTGCAGATATCTTATAAATGGTGGGTAGGGAGGTTATGGAAGTAGAGGATCCCAACTAAATTGAGATGTTTTATTTGGTTATGATTGGTTAACAAAATTCTAACTTGAGATAATATACTTAAAATGGGCTTTAAAGGCCTAGGTATTTTCTCTCTTTGTAAAGCTAGAGAAGAAACAATTTCACATATCTTTGTTTCTTCCTCTTTCTTCAATCGTGTATGGGATTGCTACTATGGTTTCCTAAATTTTTGCAAAAAATGGCAGTTAGATTGTTTTCTGGATAGTATGCTAGCTTGGTTTACTAAAAAGGTAAAATGCAAAGAATTACCTCTTTTTGTCATCTGCGAAGTATGGAAGTCAAGAAGTAGGTGTATTATTTAAGAAAACAAACCCTCAAATAATTTGGTAAGCTCCAGATCCATAAGTTTATTTCTTGAGTATCACAAGGAGAAGATACATAAAAATATAGAAAAATTTATCTCCCTCAGTTGGATTATTCTAATTATGTGGGATTTGTTGACGGGGAACATAATGGAGGCTTATGTGGACAGGTTTTATTCTCCAAATAAAAAGGATTGCAGTATTAGGCTTAAATTTGGAGCTGGTACAGGTTCTAAAACTAAAGTTGAGCTTCTATCATTATGGCGACTATTATGGTATACTAAAAGAAGAGGGGTTCAACATATACAAATTGTTGGCGATTCAAAATCCATCATTGATTGGGCAAAGGGAAATTCCAGCCTTTGTGTTATGTAGTTGGCACATTGGAAGAGTAGAATTAAGGAGCTAATAAAGTATTTCCCAGTTATTTCCTTCGCTCATATATTTTGGGAATTCAATTCTAAAGTTGATCGACTATCAAAATAAGTTGTTGGGACTATGACTGATTGTATTTATTTTAAGGAATTAGTTGAGGGTTCAATCCCACTCTTTTAGTCTTCATATATTCTTCTAATTTTGTAATATGCTTCTATCAGTCTTTTGTCGAAGGTCAATCTCATATATTATGTTAATGGTTAGTTAGTTGTTTTGTGGGACTATTGAGATACGCTTTTTCACCAAGGATTGGTGATTTTCAAGACAATACAGATTTTGTTTGGACTATTTTGGGGAAAGATGCTTGTAAATGCTTCTCTTTCTGTGCAATGATGGTGTAACTTTGATTCTATGAATAACAAGTTACTTTTTTCGGCTTGAAAAAGTGTGGTATTTGGTTTAGTTCGAATTATCGATAATAGTTGATTTCGTGAAGGATTTTGGTTCGTGTTTGTAACGTGTTTTTTGAGTCTCATGTTTTTAAATCTACCTGTTTTGTCAATGTATGACTTTATATGTACAAGCAATCTCATAACTTCTTTAGTGAAGGAGAGACTTGGTTTTGTCTTTTACTTTATTAAAGGAGTTCTTCAATGTTTTATGAAGTTCAAATATGATTTTGGTATTCTTTTGATTGAGGATTTGGTAATCATAGAAGTAACTCCAAGGGTAAATTTAGGTACATGTAGACATCACTTGGTTGATTTAGTGAGAGGTACAGAATTGGATTGCTCACTTTGTCGCTATATCTATCAATTTGAATGTTGGAGTAGTCATTATTTTGATCGGATTTTCTTAGATGATATTTTCATATATATATATGGTTCTAATATGAGATGCAGAGATCCCTTGTGGCTAACATGTTGAGAAGAACACATTATTGGGAAAGGTGGTGGTGAAACTATGGCTTAATTGTAGGCATGAATGTATGTGTCATTATGGATTTTATTTTTAGAACTTGATGTGATAGGGAACATATATTTCTTCAATTATCGATACATTAAGGAAAGGGATGCTATTGTTGGTTTGGATCTCCATTGTCAATTGCATGTCTCATATCATTTCAATAACTAAGGATAGAATAAGAGAAAATAACTTAGTTATTTTATATTTCTCTTATCTTTGGTTCCACATAGAAATACACTTAAGATAGTTTATAATGTGATTAAGAAGGGTATACCCGCAAAACCAAAATACATATGTATGATCAAGAAAATGATAATGACATTTTTGGTTTTAGGGTTAACCACTAAATATCTTTTCTAAATGTTTCATGCATGTATTAGCTATGCCATGAAATATGAGCAGCACATGGCTATGCTTCTATTTGTTTCGTGAAGATGGGTGAAGTATTTGCTTGAAATGTTGACCTTAAAGCTCACATAATTTTCACCAAAGCTCCCAACACAAAATGTGAAATCATGTAAACCTACATTCTAATATTATTAAAAGTTTGGATAACATTCTCTTTAAAAAGTATAACTAAAGGTTTAAATTATTATTTAATTTATATTTTTGAAATTTGTTTAATGTATTATTTTCCAAGTAAAAATTCACAAAATCTTTCCCTCTTCTTGGAATATTTAAATGGAGGGTGGCTCAATAGCCAACTACAATAATGACTAGTAGCTTCAAGGGACTCATCTGGATGTAAACCTATAAAATATTTCCTCTTCATCGGAAACACGTCGTGATTATATGATTTAGTTATTTGAGTTAATCCTTAAAGCTTAATTGTGTGTGTGTGTGTCTTACTTGTGATAATGTTTAGGGAGCAATGGGGGATGCAAAAATTAGGGTTTCAGGTGAGTGTTCTTTGACGAGGTTTGTTGGTNAGCCCCCCCCCCCCCTAAAAAAAATGATGTTTTCAAATTTGTGATGGTGGAAAGAGGAATGACCTATATATTGAGTGGATTTTGGAGGGAATCAACTTGATGTAGGATCATGTTCTTTATGGATATTTTTGTGGGAAAATCCTCACTTCATCGGCTATGAATCTACTGAGGTGAATTTTAAGGGGCAATATTTCTTGGTAAGGTTAAAGTTTCCCCTTTAAAGAGAGGCTTGTACTATTTTTATTTTTGAGCACTCAAAGGATCAAGATGTTTTACTACAAAATGGACCCTAGTGATTCGATGAAGTAAGTTTGGTTCTCCATCCATAAGTTGAGCATTTTGATTCAGCTATGGAATTTTGGTATTTGTAATTACTATCAGTACGCTTGGAAATTTCTCCTCCACATATTGTTAGTCCCAAGGTTTTGCATGCAATGGGGATTCCATTAGTGAATACCAGTGAGTTTCCCTAGATTCCTTAGCTAGGGAGGGGGGTCCTCACTTACTATTTCTAATGGAAATGAATGACAACCTTCTTGAGAAGGTTTCCCTGGTGGTTGATTCTTGTACTTATTATTGGCATTTCCCCCCATTATTACATGTCCCACTCACTGGCCTACATTGGGCATGACTAACCCATTGGATTTTCCATGAGTGCATTGGGGACCTTAAATGGCTACCCATAGGCCCAAGTTCAAAGTGATTAATCAATTTTCAATTGGAGGTGGTAGTGAGACAACAACTTCTTGTAGTAACATGAACAATGGTTTCACCCATGGATCCTTAGAAGTTTTCCACTAAACTTTACCACGCCATATTTTGACATGCTTAAAGAAAGCCATGTTGATATTACTAATAATCAATATGACATTATTTAAAATCCGTTTAAAGAGAAAAAAATGTGTAGGTGAATTACCTCTAGAATCTATTATAATCAAGGCCTTGGTGAAGAATTTTTGGGAGCCCCATCATTGTCATACTTGCATAAATCCCATATTCTTAACCAGAGATTCTATATGTTCTCTTTTTTCTGGTAATGTTCATTCCTTTTCCATTGCTTCTCGCGGTCCTAGGTATTAAAAAAGACTAGTTAATTTTTCTCCTTGGATAAAAGGATTCTCATTGAGTTCCTTAATCTACCGATGTAATTTTGGTCATTTATACAATGCATCTTAGCTATCTAAGGACTTGAAGGAATATGTCCTCATTTTGATCAAGGATAAAATGACAAAAAAATCTATTAAGTACATCAAATAATTGAATGCTTGTTTTTAGTTTTAGATAAGTTTAGGTCATAAAATATATGATTTTACCATCATGTTGTAGCTACACCCACTATCGCTCTTGTCACACATGCCATCTAGACCTAAACCCAACTTCCCAATCTAGCAATGATCCTAAGGGAGGTTTAGTGCAAGTAGCACATAATAACAATCAAAACAATTTAAAGTTGACTATGGTGTTGAAGGTATAGTCTCCTATGACAATATGCCATGAGATCGAGATTTACTAAACAACTATATTAGTAATAGATAAGGAAGAGGTGAACAACTTGCTATTTACATTGTCTCAAAGGAAGGTATAAGGGCATAGTCTGCAACCCTATTTCTCAACTTCTAGGAAGATGAAGTTTCAAAATATTCCCAAAATAAGCCGAAAGTCTATACACTAAAGCAATTGTAGCATGCAACTGCATTATAAACCCTTGTGATTTTGAATCCCTATAGTATCTTGAAAATTTGGATGAGAATGTGGATAGAGATGACATGAACTCCATTCCCACTAGTGCCTAATGAATGATGATTCATCTAATTTAAGGGGTTTAATGGAACCCTACCAAAACCATATGGTCCTAAAGATAGGAATTATATTCAAAGATAATGATATCTTTGGATTAAATGGAGTTAAAATTGTTAGTTTTTTTATTGAAAATACCATTAAATTAGGTTTTTCCAAAAGCCTCTACATTTGAAATCAAGAATGGAAAAGGAAATAGTGGTGTAACAATGTTAGTTTCATTCCAATTGTCCTTGGTTTTTATTGATTTTGGAACTAATATTATGAAATAGTGGTATGTATTTCACTTATCTTGGATGGTTGTTTATTGGGATTAACCAATGTTTATGCATTATGATAGGGAGAAGGGACTCACCTTTTGGAGATGGATTATTTACAATGATTTGTCATAGGCCCCATAGTTAATCTATGGTAACTTTAGAATGGAGGAAAAGGATAGAGAAGACACATTGCTTGTATGAATACTACACAAAGAGAAGGTGGTACCAAGAAACATCCATTTATTCAAGGAATTTGAAAAAACAATGATCGTAGGATCTCATTTATGAAGGTTATTCAATGAAGATTTTCATGCAAGTGGCAGGCACAAGTTTTTGTGGAACTTGAATTTTGATGCAACAAATTATCTTTTCCACACAAGTATACTTCATCGATTGACACATTGATGCTATTATTTTAAACATGAAAAACAAATGGTCAAGACACAAAATCACTTCCTTCCCATCAATTTTTTCCAAGACACAAATGCATCACAAAAAAACCTTGCTCTAAAACTATAACATAATGGTGTTATTTTGTTAATATGTCACATTGTACACACTACTCCATAATTATTATAGTGAATCATATAGAGCATCCACAGGACCCATTTATTACCATGCACGATCAAGATGCACATAATAATTTAAGATGCACCATAATTCTTTTGGTTGCATTGTGACGCGTTATCACTGAATAGAATGTTAGATTTTGGGTTGCTCCAAAAGTGTTTACACCATAATATGGGTCAAATTCATGCAATGTGAGGTGCATGGTGAAACCCTATCCCCTTTTTGTATCTTACACCATTTTGATGATGGTCATTTGATGAGATTAGTACAAGTGGATCATTGTCCTGAAGATATGAGCTATATGAGACGCACTCCTTATGGAGGTGGTTGACTTATTTGACAATCAGAATTTTCTACATCTATGCATGTTGAGGAGGATGGTTTCTTGGCATATGAACTTTACCAATCATGCACATGAGCACAACACATGAGGAGGAAGGTCATTTGTATTGAATTTTTCTCATATATAAATAGAAATCAATCTTTCGATCTTGATAATTACTTCCTAATGATTTTCAAATATTGATTTTATCCCACTATTATTATTAATTATACACTGAAAATTTCAACTTCAAATTTCAATAGAAACACAAGATCATATAAGGACAACCATGCAAAATAGACACAAAGATTTTACCCTAGGAAACCCAATCTTGGGAGAAAACCCAACTAACTTTTCTTAGAAGAAATCAGTCCAATTCAAGTACATTACCAATCATGAAGAAACCCTAGCATAGATAGTAAATCTCCTTCATGAGGAAACCATAGTAAGGGTAACAAACCTCTATAGATGATAAGAAACCCCAATAATTTATCCTTATGCCTTTGCTATGCCTTCTTGGAAAGTGCACACAATAAACTTTGATTCACTTTTATTTCACCTCTGGGCCAATTTGTACTTTTGATGGGCCAGACTCTCCCTTCTCTTCCAGGTCCAACTTGTCTTCTTTTATTCAATTTTATCTAGGACTTATTCAATGGTATGACTTGTTTTCTTGGTTATTTCTTATTTACTATAAAAGTTGTCCATGTTGATGATCATCTCCACACATCCACACCTATTCACACATAGAGCTCTAATATTTATTTAATCCACTAAGAAGTCTCGGAAACTTCTTAGAGTCTATGCCAATTCAACATTAGACTAGACTTGTATATTCCACAAGGGGATGAAACACCCTATTAAATAATGAATTCAAATCTCTAATATAGAATAGATCACTCCATTACGTAGTAGACAATGTGAGAGAACCTTCAGGACAATCTCCCCACACCATACGACTCAGGACAATGGGAGATTGTTTGCCCATACCTGGACAATTCACCATTATCCAAATTGACATGGCCATTTCCCGCAGATGAATGCATCATTCCCCTTTGGTCAAATCATCCTAACCAATATGGGAGAATGTATGTCCAATGTTGCAACCTGGAGAAACATCAACAATTTGACCCTAGGAGCATCGATATTATGGGGCACATGAGTTTTGATATGTTGTTATTTTGAAGTTTCTACATAGTTTTAAAATTGATGTGACTGAGTTTTCTCTCTTGGTGAAAATGGAGTTGAATATTTTAGTTGTTTTGTTCCTAGGAGAGGAGCTTGATTTCTAATATGTTGTTGGGTGTGAATCCCTAGAGTGTTTTTATTGAACCCTAGAACTGTTATCTACTTGATTTGTTGTTGATTTTTCTTCAACATGTGCTTTTGATTCATAAGTATGACCACTCTTGGTCTTAGATATTGTGATAGATTGGAAAGTGCTTCCAATTTTACACCTTAGAAGTACATGATTCAATTACTATTGGAAGAGGTTAACTTTTGCGATCATGTTAAGAAAGATATCACTATACTTACCGATCCAAAACAAGTGGTCAATATTAATAAAAAGGATGTCGAGGCAAAGAGAATTCTTGATTTAGTGAAGGATCATTTGATAAATCACATTGTAGAGAAGAAGATTGACAAGTAAATGTCTGATTATTTGAATGCATTGTACAAGAGTGTGGAATTCTTTAGGAAAATTCTCTTGAGAAACAAACTCTTATCCATATGCATGAGTGATGTAAGTTTAGTGGCTAGCTACTTGGGGAGGATCAAAGAGTTGAGAGATCAATTATCTACCATAGGGTAAAAAGTGTAGAGTGAGCAGTTTTTGCCCATTACTTTGAATGTGTTTACTCAATGTTGGAAACCCTTTGTCCAAGGTATTTGTGTCTATGAGAAGCAACCGCCTTTTGTGAAACTCCAAGACAACTTTGTGTTGATAGAGACAAGGTTAGAATCCATTTTAGCGAGACAATGTGATGTGGAATACTTATCCCTCTTGGGAAGGATGAGGAGGGTAAGCAATAAATGACGTGAGAAGGGTAAGAAGGAATAATTAAACCAATATGAGAAGGATTTGAGTCATGTGAAGTTCCTTTTGTCACTAGAAGGAATATTCTCCTACCTGATGTTCATGTAAGAACCAAAGGAGGCCCAAGCGCTAGGTTCCAAGGAGTGTAGAGATTATAGCTATAGTGGATGAGCTAGCATCCAATCTTGAGACCACCTTATCCATGATATATTATATATCTAACAACATTGTATTAGGTATTGGGTAGTATGTTCATAGTGGTGCATAGAAACATGATTTATGACAAGAAACTATTCATCATGTTTCAAAGCAAGAGCAAGAAATGGGGAAGGAATTGGGATATGCTACCACTTATTTTATGAAAGAATTCATATTTGTTTACTTTCTATATTCCATAAGTGATGTTCTTGAGTTCAATGATGTTTTGTTTGTCCTAGTTTGAAGAATAACTTAATTCAAATTTTTGTATCACATATTTTGAGTGTATATTTGTAATTGAAAGACAACATTGCACTACCAATTATTGCAATCTAGTAAGTCTGGAGACTTTAGCTAGAGGCATGTGGGATGGTGGCCATTACAAGTTAATAGTTGATCCTATGGCACTTTGTACATGACAGCATAAAAAATGAATTGTCCTTACAAAGTTGAGGAAGCATATACAAAGCATGCGTGGAAGGATTCCATGAAGATAGGTTAAAAAACTATTATGGAATTAACAATTGGTTCCATGCTTGTAGATGATGGAAGTATACAGACTCACGAGAACTAAATTTTGGATTTTCTCGTAAACAAAGATTTGACATTGATGAGACTCTTACTCTAATTACAAAAGTATTTTCTTGGAAAGAGGGAATTGAGCTTATTGAAGGTATTTCTTGAGTGGAGGGGCATGGGTGAGATGCCCATGTTTAGAGGCTATTAGAGGCCCTATGCAGAATATTGGTTACACTATTATCATGGTATTTTGGGATGGATGAGACTTGTGTATATTTTTATCTTTGGTTTATTCCATTTACCTTTTTCTTGTGTATATATTGGATTATATTTGTAGAGAATTTTTAACACTTGTTATGAATTTTGGTAGGTTGTTGATGCTGCAAGGTTGTGTTCCTTCCAACTCATAAGTGTCCAATCCCACGGCATAGGGAAGGTTCAATATATCGGTATGGAACCTTGGGTTGTTGAAAAATATTTTGGGGGATCAATGATTGATTTCGAGACTACAACAATTTAAAATTTACAAAAAGTGGATTTGGTTGAGATTAAAAAGGAGAAGACCAATGTTGTTGAAAACACTTCCTCTAAAAGGAGGGAGTTTTAACTTTTGGGTTGTAACATACTTGAAAACATAATTCTATTGTCGAGACCACAAGGTACCCAAATCTAGATGCAAATTCTTCCATTGATACCAAATTTGAATTTGTTTTTCCATTGAATTGTAAAAATACCAATTTTAATAGTGGAAGTAATACATTTATATAGCAGTAAAATATCCAAAATACATATTCTATTTTATTGGATTATTCCTACCACGAATGCATTCAAACCATGCTCAATACTTCATACATAGAAATAATTCTAATTGAAACAAACACATAACATAAATAAAATCCATGGCATTCACTCATACACCATTAAGAAACGTATCTTTTAAATGTCCTCCAACAAGATACAAGTGCAGGGAATTCTACCCAATTGTAGGCACCCTATCAAGCCTTCTCTTTCTTTAACGGATACCACCCCAAGATGGGGCTATCAATCCACAAGGGGAAAATTCCCAATTATTTCACTCAATCACACTCAAAATACCCAAAGGTTCTTACACAACAAAAAGGTGCAAAAACCCCCTCCATAGTTGTCCCCACCCCTACAATCATTCCCCATCAACCTACACAAAACAAGGGATGTTACCCCCTTATTTGATCTTTAGTCTCTTAAGTTGTCCCCTTCCCCTTCCAATGCTCCATCACAAGCCGATCGAGAACCCTTTGTGTTATGGTTCCAAGAAGCTCATTTGCATACCAAGTATTTCTCACATGGGCACCAAGCCCATTCACACTGGTTTATCAAGGTTGCACCCATTTATCGATGCATTTTCGTGTGATAGGTTGTGAAAACCCCAATCTTCCTTTTGTTTACCAACTAGAATTACTACCATAGCATGGATGATCCCCTTGATGAATGATGGAATGAATTATTATTGAATGAGTTTCTAACAAGATATATGCATGACTATGACTTGGCAAGAGGCTTCCCCATAAGTGACCACTTTCCCCCCTTTTAATCTCACTTAGGATAACCAATCCCATAATTAATTAAAGTGACACTCAAAATAAAGTTAACGAACTTTCGTTAAAAAGGTTAATGAAGACTAAGGACATTAGCTAAGGTCAACACCCCTTAGACCCTATAACTTTCCCTGTTTGTGGAATCATAACCCCCATATCTTCTTCGTCCCTATCCACTTGCAGTTGTCATGGATTTTTATATGAACAAGTGTATACAATGTTTAGATTATCCATGGTCTCTTGGACCATATAAGTTTGGCATCTAGCCTTTGTTTCATTGCATACATATTCACATCTTGGGCTCAAAACATGGTGTTATATTCCCCTCCCCATTATTTTATACCATCCTTGGTGCATGAACTATGTACATGTACAAAACTGTATAACAAAATTGTTCAAAATAACTATGGATATGCCTCCCGCATCTCAACCTCCAATTCCCAGATTGTTTTTTCATGGCCATAATGCATCCATTAGACCTTTTCATGCCCTATGGATTTGTTCTTGAGTAATGCAACCTTCTTGTCGAGAATGTGTACTGGTTGCACTGGAATATCTCCTTCTGGTTCCACCTAAATCACACCCCAATCAATAATGTGGTTAGGATCAGGTATATACTTTTTCAATAACAACGCATAGCATACATTATGCACTTTATTGTGGGCAGGAAATGCAATATCATATGATACATTCCCTATCCTAGCTAAAATTTCAAATGGACCGCAATATCAAGGCACTATCTTAGGACAAATTTCAAGTTTTAATGAACTCTTCTTCAACTTGAATTTCAAATACACATGTTCACCAACTCTGAATTCTCTTTCTACTCTACCCTTGTCTACATAAAAAAATTTCCTATCATGTGTCGTCTTTAGATTTTGCATGATCTTTAGAATCAGCACTTTCATTTCCTTAAGCAATTATGGCTCAATTACTATTATGTTTATTGGATTGTTCCAACTTATTGGAGAATTGCACTTTCTTCCATACAAGGATTCAAATGAACTCATCTCTAGAGAAGCATGATACCCATTGTTGTATGCAAACTCCACCAAGTCCAAATAATCTTTCCATTCAAATGGATGATCCCTGATATACATTCTTGCATATCTTCAATAACTTTATTAAATCTCTCAAGCTTCCCATATGTTTATGGATAACATTATGTACTCAAATTAAGACTTCTTCTGGGTCGTTTCAATAACCCTTTCAAAATTTTGAAGTAAACTTTGGATCCATGTTTAATACAATGGCCTTTGGTATCCCATGCAACCTGGTGATCTTCCTCATATAAAATTATGCTATGTTAATTTCCTTATGCATTGGCTTCATTGGAATAAGGTGATCAACCTTCGTTAACGTATCCACCACTACCGTGATGGAATCATGTTTCTTAATCGTCCTAGATAATTTCATGGTGAAATCGATTTTCACCACATCCCATTTCCATTCTAGTATTGCTAATGGTTGTTGCAAATCAGCTAGATGTCTATGCTTTGATTTTACCTTCTAACATTCCATGCACCTAGCCATATTCTCAATAACGTATTTCTTCATTCCTAGACAAAATTATTGACTTCTTACTATTGCAATTGTCTTTTGGTAGCCAAGGTACCTTGCATATGGGACCTTATGCATCTCATTCATTTCCAATTTCCTTAATTCAACAAAATTAGGAGCGTAAACTCTATTTTTATACATAAAAAGTCCATCATATTTCAACATATATCCTTCATATTTATGTTGTACATTTTTTTGTTGCATTCCTTCTATTACCAGAAGCTAATGTTCATCTAAGATAACAACCTCAAGAATTTTGGTTCTTAAAACTTATTTACGCATACTAATGGTTGTAGCATGCATTGCATGTACTCTCATGTTGAGTGCATATGCATCCTTGTTCTCTTTCCCTTTTAGATGTATGATATCAAAATTAAACTCACAAATAAATTCCATCCATCTTGTCTACTCGACATTAAAAGTTTATTTTTCAAACGATTATTTCAAGTCGTTGTGTCTTGTTCTTAACTCAAACTTCCTACCCATGAGATGATGTCTCCACATATTTAAGTCATGTGTGACATATTTTTTCTCATGCTCCTTTGGCTTTCTAGATTCATAACAAATCACATGCACATTTTGAATAAGGAATCCACCAACTGCTTCTTTGCAAGCATCTGTGCATATCACAAAATATTCATCTAAATCAACATCCTTCAAAATTGGTGTACTAGTAAGTAATCTCTTTAGCTACTAGAAAATTTCATCATAATCTGGAATCCATTCAAATTTGACTCATTTCTTCTTTAATGAGGTAACTGGATGTGCCACTTTTGACCAGCCTTTTATAAATCTATTATAGTATCCAACCAATCTCCTAAATGATTTTACCTCTGATATATTTATGGGTGTATACCATCCCATGATAGCTTCAGTCTTATTTGGATCTACTACTATCTTGAAGCGAATATTTATTCATTCACACAATCAATATTACTAGAACACCTAGAATATTAGATAATCCATTAATACAACAAATATATATTGATAATTGGATAGATAAGAGATGATAGGTTACAATGATGTCTTGGCCTTAAATATGGCTTGTACACTTGATGTTGATGAGACACGTCTTTTCCTAATAACCTAACTATTAACTATTAATTATCTAATTATTATCTTTATTTATGTTCATTTCATTGCCACTATCTTAGAAAGGCTTTGTCCTCAAAGCATTATAATGTCATCGCATTGTTTTTTGCGATGTCATGGATGACGAAACATGTCAATATGAACTGCTAAGTGTAGAGCATAACTTCCAATATGTGGATGGGTCAATCCATCAAAAATTGATTTGTTGATGAGCATAATTGTTGGGATTCCCTACTGATCTGTCGTCAAAATCTTTGATCACATTAGTACCATTATCTTTCGACATTTCCCACTTTTTAGAATATCGGTTTTTATGGTTGGGGTGTCGATAGGGAATTTTCACAGTATCATTTTCTTTTACGAATGACATTTTTTGAGCATTGATCTAAGCGGGGAGTTGTATTTTAGTCTCTTTAGGTTTTNTCTAACTGCATGTTATCATTTTGAAACTTCTTAATCACTTCTACATGTGATTTTCTATCATCTTCAGACTTCTTAAGTTGTTCCTTAAGATCTTCGTTATTCCTTCTGATGCAACAATTTTCTTCTTGTTTGTCTAGAAGTTTTCCTTCAATGTCTTTCGTAGATTGTTCTGTCTTTCGACTACTTTTCAATTTCTTAATTTTTGTGGCTAGTGTATGGTTATGGTTTCTTAATCTGAAAATTTCTTCAAAATTATTGGATAGTGCTTTATTACTCTTAGCAATCTCCAACTTGTATGTCTTTTTAGAGTCGTCATTTTGTTGTTGAAGAACTTTTATCTGTTGTCGATACTAGTCGACCACTAATTCTTGATCTCCTAATTTTTGCCGTATGTACGTCAATTCTTCATCTTTGTCGTTAACGATTTTATGCAAGCGTATTATTTATGCTTTATAATTGTTTATTTCTTTCTTTATATCTTGATTTTTTAATCTTTGATTGAAATCACTTTCGTCTTTTAATTCCTCAACTTACGCACACAATTTTTCTATATGATTTTTCTGATGAGAAATTTTTTGTTCATTGAATTGGCCTCGTATCTCATGTAGTTTAATCATTACTTCTCATTTTGTATTCATGTCTCGTAATTCTTCATTGTCTCTTCGATAGCGCTTTAAATTGACTTCTAATTTCTCTATTTGTAGTCGTGAACCAGCTTCTTTGACTTCTTGGACACTAGATGGTCGTCCGGACTATACATGGTCTTCAATTTTTTTACTTTTTTTACTTTGACTCTTTTGTCTATAATTTGTCTTGACTTCTTAATAAGTGGTAAAACGAAGTGTGTAATAACCACTAATGTAATTCCCTTGGAAGGAAAATTCTTCTATTTTTTAAAAGAAATAAAATTATATAATTACTATTTATTATTTTTTAAATAATAATAATTATGCTAATATTGATTTGATTTTTTTCTTAATAATAATATGGATTATAGAATAATAACAGTATTATTATTATTATTTAATAAATATAATAATATTATTATTATTATTATATAATATTTAATTTTTTTTATCCAGGTTTAAGGTTTCATCGTGGAGGAGAAGGAATGTTGGCATGCATGGTTGGCGTGGAGGAGACGAAAGGTTGGCACGGTGGAGATGATGAACGTGAAAAGGGATGGAGGTAAATGCAGTGGGATGATCGCGGGGGAGGACGTGAGGAAAGGATGGTGTCATGCAGCGAGGCGTGTGAGCGTTTGGAGCAGCAGGATGGGTGATGGCGGGAGGAGGATGCACAGAGGGTAGGACGTCGCAGAGGAGCAGAGGAAGCCGACGGTGGGGCGGAGCGGATCGGTGGAGTGGCGGCGGGTGGTGGTGGAGCATGCAGGCAGTGGAGACAGTGGAGGCAGCGCGAGGGGAAAGGGGGAAAGCTGCAGGTGGGAGCGTGGGCAACAGAGAGGATGCAGCACAAGAGAAGGTAGTGGCACGACGATGGAGAAGAGAATGGCGATTGCTGGGGTGAGTGCAGGAGGGAGGCGAAAGCGTGATCAGGGGTGGGAGAAGATGGGGGCTGGAGGTGGGTGATGTGGAGAATGGGAGAAGCAGCGGTGGAGGAGTGGGACACCGAAGAGGTGGAGGAAGGGAAGATCGCGTGGGGTAAGGATGATGTGCAAGTGCGGATGGTGCATGATAGTAAGTGCATATTTCGGGAAACCCTGGAGTAAGGCCATAAGCCAAGAAAAATCAGACAAAGTCTGAGGATATGGACAAAGGCTAAATCAACCAACGAGAATGAAGCGAATATTTATTCGTTCACACAATCAATATTACCAGAACACAGAACACCTAGATAAGTCATTAATAAGTCATTAATAGGACAAATATATATTGATAATTGGATAGATTATAGATGATAGGTTACAATGATATCTTGGCCTTAAATATGGCTTGTACACTTGATGTTTGATGAGACGTATTTTACTAATAACCTAACTATTAACTATTTAATTATTTAATTATTATCTTTATTTATGTTCGTTACATATCCTTTCCTCATATACAATGTGTCATAAATACTGAATATGCTTTTGATAAAATGAAAATTTACTCAACTTAGCATGAAGTTAATTCTTTTTTAGCACATTAAGTTAACAAATTTGATTCTATCTTAGCACCTATAGAATAGCATAGAGTTGATTCTCTATCTGATTTTAAATAAATAAGAATGTCATCTAAGAATACAATGACAAACTTACCCCAATATTGTCTAAATGTGTCAGTCATCAAGCACATAAAATTAACCAGTGCATTTATTAACGCAAATGGTAACACTAAAAACGCATAATGATCATATCTAGTGAACTTTGTTTTATTGATTTCTTCATCCTTTATCCTCGCATGATGATATTCTGATCTCAAATCTATCTTTGAGAAAATCCTTGCTCCCTTCAGTTGAATATACAAGTCAACAATTATGGGCAGAGGATATTTATTCTTCCTGATGACTTTGTTTAATTGTCTGTAGCCAATACACAATCTCAAAATTCCATCCTTCTTCTTTACAAAGAGTATTATTTCTCCCCAAGGAGACACACTTGGGCATATGTACCCTTTCTTCAGCAGTTCTTCGAGCTGCATTTGCAATTCTATCAATTTAGGTGTACTCATTATATACTAAACTTCATAAATTGGTGCAACACTAGGTATCATCTCAATAGATTCATCAATGTCTCTTTTAGGTGACAACCCTCATATTTCCTCAAACACATATGTGAATTGTTGTAACACTGGAAAGTATTTCAAGTTGGAGCCTTTACCCTTTTCTAGCTCCTCCACATGAGCTTCATACAACTAAAATCCTTTCCCAAAACACCTTTTTAACTGCACAACTGAAATATGTCATAGGCCTTCGAATGCCTTTCACTATATTATGCTCTCCTTCTTCATCAAGAAATGTGAAAGTCTTTTATGGAGATACAAAATAACATGATGTGCATCCAGACATACCATCTCAATAAGCACATGATATGAACCTAGAGGAATCATGTTTAAATATGAAAAAGTATGGAGTTCATTAATATCTAATTGGAAACCCTTTCCTATCTCATTCATTTTTATTTTGGTTCCATTATCCAACCAAACCAACCATTTTTTATCTCTCTTACTTTTCTTTTACTAAAATATGTCAACCGGACTAGGAGCAATATAACTATGACTTCCCCTTAATCAATTAAAATGGCAATAGGTTGATTGGAAATCTTACCTTCAACCTCAATCGTATTGGACAAATTCTCTACATGTCTTTTATCTAAGAATGCATAGATTTTGGGAGTGTCTTTGGCCACATCCTCCATTGTAATTGCTTCTTAAATGTTATACAAAGTCCTCATTATGTCTCCCTTATGAGTACAATATCTGTCCAGGTTATCTCCTTCATATCCCCAACACTTGAGTTGCTTCCGTGTTCCTTTTTCACGTGACTCGACTATCCTAGGTCCACGCTTAGTCAGAATCATTTATTGATATGAATTTGAATTATTCATAAATAATTTGGTTGAAATGCCTTTTTCCTCTGATCTTTCTTGTCTATATTCTTCTCTCTCCATTACTTTTACAAATCAACCTTGTCATTGCTCTGGTCACACATGTATTTGGCATTTCAAATTGCTTCTTCAAGAGTCTTGGATTTATCACGTTGAAGTATATCTCTATAAAATGAAGGTAATCCACTCAAATATCTATATTTTTACCTTCTCATCTTTAAGGAACCCAACATACCCGAGTAACAATAAAAACTTCCTTTCATATTATTCCATAGTCATGTTTCTAATCTTGAGTTCAAAGAAATCCTCCATATTCCTCTCAAATTAATGTTCAAATAGATACTTCTACTTAAATTACTTCCTAAACTTCTTCCATGTGATTTTATTTTCACTTGTATAATTTACTTGGACCAGTTGATCCCACCAAATGGAATCATTTCCCTACAAATTGTAAATGGAAATTCTAGCTTCCATATCATAGGAATATATACGTAACTAGAGATACCTTCCCATCCCCAATAACCAAGCTTCAACATATTTTCCCTTCTTATGCCCACCATCAAAAGTGTGTGGCTTAATCTTGTTAAGCTCCCCTTGCAATTTTTTTCCACGTGTCTTATTTATGATGTCTAGTTGAATACATTTTTGGACAGCTACTCAATTCTTTAGAAGAGTAGGACCTTTGGGTTGCATGAGGTCGTGAGGAATGATGTATAGGACTCATGGTAGAAGTCTTGGAATGTTTGGATATTTTGTGGGATCTCTTCCTGGAATATTATCTATATTCGTGAGGAAGTTCATCCAACTTGCATTTTCCTCTATAGTAAATTCAAGCTTTGCATTAGTTGGTTGTTCACCTTATTTTGTTGCTCATAATCCCTCAACCTTCTTTCATTATTAGCTTTAATCCATCACAAACTAAGAATCTCTGGGAAAACACACTCTAACCAATGTTGTTCAATTTGTTAAGTAAAACGGTGGGTTTATAAAGTTTTTGGATTTCAACATTTTAGGTCACTTTTACCTCCTCGAAGTTTTCCAAAAAAACAATTGTGCATGCCCAAATAGTGGATTTTTGCCTACTTTTGAACCTATACTCCACACCCTATGGAATTTTTCCAAAACCACTTAGTTTATTTGTGTGCCTGCACAATGACTATGCCATAACTATTCTATCCCCAACATTGCCCTCATCAAATCCTTGTGCATTGGTATTTAAAAACCACTGTTTCTCCATTTCTGGAAAACTAGAGTAGAATGGGCCCATGCCCCTCTCTATCAATTATGTAGTCTCCCTCAATGGTGTCAAAATTTTAGATATTTTATCAAATTCCCATCTAATCTCATCATCTTATGGTCAAAACAACTTTTGGGCTTCAGACTTATCTATTTATATATACTTTTCTAGTGTTGTTGACATGGCACCCTAATGACGTATAATGACATGTGGTTTCCTATGTGGAAGTTGGGTATTACGTGGTCACCCCTAAATATTTTTGATGTCACTCGGCTTCAACTTGTCGCTACCAAGTCCTAACCGACTGTATACATATTTTCCCCATGAACGATTAGGATCAAATCCTTCTTTGAATCTCAGTCGCTCATGATATCGTACATATTCATTGGATATCTAGGGTTCCACCCTTATTAATGGTGTAGATAACATCTTGCAACTTCCCAAATCAAATATGGACCATTCGCAGTATGTTAGACTATCTTGGGCAATAATATGAGGGGCCTCCTCGTAAATGGTCATGATTGATTATTCATCTTCAAACTTTTAATCTCAACCATTCACACCATGTAGCGTAGCTTGGGCGGTAATATGAGGGGCCTCTCAAAAAAAGGTCATGATTGATCATGCATCTTCAAACTTTTAATCTCCCTCATTCACGACATGTAGACTAGCTTGGGTGGTAATATGAGGGGACTCCCTACAACCTGTCACAATTGATTTTTCATATTCAAAATTTTAATCTTGACCATTGACAGTATTGTAATTTGACCACTCCAACACGAGTGGTTCCTCCCCGCAAACGGTTATGATAATCCCTTGGCGATTGTCTCAATAGAATTGGGTCATTCACGGCATGGTGCTCCATGTACCCCTTCTACTCTATCCCCTCCCAACGAATGATCGAGATTAAATCCCATATCTCCTAATGAGATCCCAATAGTTCATGGAAAGGTGTCTAGGTTCCCATCATCCACACATGCAAAGAATCTAGATCTTCCACTTGAACATTCTTTGCCACTTGTACAAAATATTCCACTTGGACCATTCCATCACGATGCCAACTAACCCAATTGACCCTACTTTGGTCTTTCCACCTGTGCAGTCAACTGACGTGGTTAGTTCACATCACACTCGTTTGTGCACATGGAACATCCACGTCATATTTGGTCCATGTGGCACCTCCATGTCATACCTCCAACCATGTGGCATTTATGGGTATCACATCAAATTTTCCAAAAAAATCATTTTTTTATAAACAACTAAATTTTGAATTTTTATGAACAGGTGGCTAACATAGTATTACATTTGGAATTTTAATGTGGCTAACAAGTGTCTACACAAATTTCACACCTGGCCTTCCCAAAACTGGAATTTTAATGTCAAGTGAAAAAACTGGTAATCTTTGGTACTCGTTGGAATTCTTGCATGAATTTTTCATAACTGAAATTTTCGTTCATGAATTTTTCTTTACCATCTCTCATGCCAAATCCCCTACTAGTTTTGAAAATAACATCTGGGCATTTGAAGTCACAAATTTATTCAAGGCATTTCGTCAAACAATTAGTATGCAAACTATAATTTTTCACCTAGATTACACAAAAACCAATTGAAACCTTGAAATTGTTTCTTCTGCTACCTTCCATATTCGACCTATCTATTAAAAACAATCATTCAATTAAGTTTTGATTAATTTCTAGAAGTAAACAATGGGAGGATTCCAAACCATTTTCCCCATTTTTTTCTCATTCAGATTTTGTCAAACACTTCAAGTGTAAACTTGAACTCTTTCTGTAGAGCTCAATTTCATCCTATGAAATCCTAGTGATGCAAGCTATAGCTAGGATACCACTCTATAATTTACCTGACAACCTCTTTCTACTATGGATACCATGAGGTACCGAAATCCACATGTAATTCTAGCCTTGATACCAAATTTGAATTTGTTTTTCCATCGACTTGCTAAAATATTAATTTTAATAACAAAAGTAATGCATTTATATAACAATGAATTATCCAAAATACCCATTCTATTTTATTGGATTATTCCTACTATGAATGCATTCAAACCATGATCAATATATCATGCACAAAAACACTTCTGTGACAATAATTGAAACAAACACATAACATAAATAAAATCCATACCATTCATCCATACACCATTGAGACAATTATTTTTTAAATGTCCTCCAACTAGTTGTAAGCAAAGGAAGTTCGTCTCAGCCATATGCATTCTATCCTTCTCTTTCTTTAATAGATTCCACCCTCAAGATGGGGCTATCAATCCACAAGGAGTGAATTCCTAATTATTCTACTCAATCACACTCACACTACCCAACGATGCTCACACAACACAGAGGTATTTTAAAACCCCTTTATGGTTTTCCCCACCCCTACACTCATTCCCCATCAACCTACACAAAACAAGGAATGGTACCCCCTTATTTGATCTATAGATGTAAATTGGCAATTTATCCAGGAAGTTACATCCTCAACATGTGGCAATTTACATAGGAAGTTGAGCTATCATGTGGAAAAGTGATAGTCATGAGGAGGAATGGCACTTGACCCTATGATGAATAGGACCACATGGCACATGTGTGTGTTAGAATATTTAGACGCTTAGGAATTAGCTAAGTTCAACGTGGTTATGTCTGTTTTAACCACGTAAAGATTAAATGTACTTATCTTTGATTTGTGTGTGAGTGGTTGTCTTAAAGTGTTCAACGTGTGTGGATATGGTCTATTTTTCAAACATGATATCATAACTCTTATGAAGATCCACTCCCATAATTGATCCAAATCTTGAAGTTTTGGCATTGCATGCAACAAAGAACTTCTACATTTTGTTTTTTATGCATTTCTAAGTGGAGTGGACCACTCCAACACGTTTGAAGCACCATTTATACTTGGAAGCCATTTTTTTCAAGCCATAAAGGTTTATGTTTACTCAAAATATGATCATTTAAACCATATCCATAGATATAAAACTTTGTTTTTAAGTTTTTATTAGCAAACATCTTTTATGTTAGTTATAATTTATCATGCTTTCAGTTTTTCTATTTATACATATAGTTTGATTTCTTTTCAATCCACATGTGCCCTTTTCTATGCACCTTGTGTCATCTTAAAATATCATAAACAAAAAGGAAACTCTTTTATAATATATGTATGTTCTTTGCCCCAATCCCTTGTGATCTTGGTGAATAAAAAACAAAGAAGAAAAGTTGCATCTTTCATGTAGACTAACAAAAATCTAAGTTGCATTTTGAAAAGTTTGGTGTTTCAAAATTATTTTCGAAATTTTTCCTTGTGTTTGTGTGCAACGATGTATGAAATCATTGTAAGNTTTTTTTTTTTTTTTTTTCTTTTTTTTTTTTCCAGGAAGAAAAAGTCTGTCCTTGATATTCTATTAAGAATCAAAGGGCATTTAAATCACCCACCCATGAAGGGTTACATTCAACGGATACCGCTAGTCATATGAGAAAACATCTAGACGCAGCTGGGGGGAAAGGCATGCAATAATGTGATGTTCCCATCAGAAATCTGTCTCATCATGCAAATGATCAGTCACTATCAGTCCAATCTATCGTGAACCATAAGGGCAGAACAGCGGTTCAAAAAGAGTTACTCTGAAATCCTAGATCAAGTCACCAGCAGGGGAAGGGCCCCAACAAAACATAAATCAGAAAAGCTGAAAAGAGTCACATGTGACCAATTGGTCATCAAAATATTCACAATACCAGCCAAGTCCTGGAGGAAAAGCGAGTGCTGATTTTGAAAGACGGCCTGCTCTCTTATTGTGTTCACGATAGATGTGACTGAAGGTGAGATCGTGGAAGCTTGATATAAGCTTTTGAGATTCCCTACACCAGTGATAAATTTCTGGTGGGGAGAGAGCAGAAATTCCTTTGGCCCAGTTAATGATGACCATGGAGTCACCAAAAATGTGGGCAAGTGGAATGCCCATCATATGGGATGAGTGCAGAAGGGCCCATAGGTCGTGAGTTTAATTCTTTTAAATGTAGTCACCGTATTCCTTTCTAACATTTTGTATGTGCCTTTGTTATACCTATGTTGAAAGTTACATTATAGAAATATAGGTATTGTGTTTAAGTCTTTTTTTAATTTATTTTATTTGTTTTTAAAAGTACATCCAACTTAAGATATAAAAATAATTTTATTTTATGGTGCATCTCATTTAAGTTATAAAAATATTCACATAGCTTTATTGTTTTCTTTTTAATTCATTTTTTTTCATGCAACTTAAGTTACAATAACTTTACTATGAAAGTGATTCTCATTTATTTTATTAAATTGAGTCACTTAAGTTGTAATAGCAACTTATTTATAATAATGAGCTTATAGAACAAAGTTAGAGAAGGAGGACACAATTTTTACTCTTTAAAACTCGGCAACCTCGTCATGAACCCATCATTATGTGAGGCAACCTTCACCTACCACGTGGCACCTTGGTTACCATTTTGAAATTTTATGTATTTCTTCACATGGACTTAAATTTAACACCCAAACTTGTTTTTTACAAATTACTCGTTTATGCATTAAATAAATTGAAACAGGACGATAAAAATAATGTAGCACATGTATGGATAAGGGTGTGAAGCTCCAATAATTTATAGTTTCATTGTTAAGGGACTAGACATGAGATGTATCTTAATAAACATAGATAATTGTGTTTGATAAACCCAATGAGATTCGATCCCACTCACTCGAAAATCAATTAATTGTTTTGAATCGTAGTGATTTTTCTTGCGTTGATGATTTTCTATATAATATTAATACACTTAGAACTTTACTTACAGAATGTGAGATAAAGGAAACTTATATGTATTGTTCTTTCTAAGCTTGGCATTGGCTATTATGGTTTTGTGTCTACTTTTCACTCCACTAGAGAAACACTTACTAGTAAAGGGACCACTAACAAAATGTCATCCTTTGAAGAATTTTGTGATTATCTTATTAGAGTGCTAAATAAGTTCTTGCACCTTGAATTGATCAACACCGTAGGAACATTTTACAAAGCCTTAGCAGATCAATAGAAGTAAAGCCCCAAGCATTTGAAGAAACAAAATCCTCACAACAACAACAAAACCAAGGATCCCAAAACCTCTCAGCTATTTCCTACTTTGAATGGTGATAAATGAACTAATCAAAAGAAAAAATGACTAAGAAGCATTCTAATTTTTTTTAGGGAGATGGCCATATAAATGTTTCAAGAAGATGGAAAGATTAGAAGAAGAAATGAAGAAGAACAACATCAATCTTTATCTTCCTTCTAACTTTGTCTCATGGACATGCTTCTTCCTCTTCTAGTTTTTCTTTTAATGCAATATCTATTTTTTCTTCTAATGAGTGGCTATTGACCATGGAACATCTTATCATATGGCTAGGGGAGAAATCCATATTTTCTCCTCTTAATATATGTAATGCCAAACAAATATATGTTGGTCTAACTAAGTGTTATAAATTCTAGAACATTTCAACTAGATGATGGTCATTTTAATGATTTACTAAGCATTTCAAGTATCCCTTGCAACCTTATATTATGTCAAATTACTCATTCAGGTGAAGGGAAAACTATATATTTTCACCTCACCAAGTTGTAATCAAGGATTTGAAGGATCCCAATTGTATATTAGCAGCTAGAATTATTGGTGATATTCTCAAAGTATATAGATTTGACAACTTTAGGTCATTATCTATTTCCTGAGTTTTAATTGTTCATAGTGATGAAATGGGTAAACTTTGGCATGAGCAGTTTGATCATCCAAATTAATGTCACTCATTGCAGCAACTATGTAAATAGAATCTGGTCGTTAGTTTTCCTTTCTGTTGGATTATTGTCATTGATGTCAAAATATTAACGTTGTCATTGATGTCATATTAAGGCATTACATTAAACATGTTGTTATTAATATTATGCTAAGGCATTTGCATTCAAGGGGGAGCATCTGTGTGTGTGTGTTTACAAGTATATTAAAAAAGTGATACTCATGAAAAAAAATGTAAAATGGTGTTTTCAAACCCATGGTTCGGAAGCCCGTGATACTTTCCTGTGGCATTTGAAAAAATAAAATAAAAAAGGGAAAAAATTATTTAATTAATGGGTGTCGTGTATTTTTTAATAAAATGTCCTTTCAAAAAGGATTATGATAAAGTATATAAAAAATGAAAGTAGATAAGAGAAAAATGGAGTATCATTTTAAGAAGTGGATGAGTAAAGAATGAATATCATCCCAAAATGGAAAAGTCGTGAAATCGGTTTAAGGTCAGCATGGCATTTTCTCTATAATTTATTTTCTAAGATGTCTCAAACCATGAAATTTTAAGGAGATGAAAGCGAGATATCTAAGTACATGTGGTAAACAAATTAGGCAATGGTTCGCTATACTTTCTGAGATATTGCCTGTGGAAGGTAGAGTTTAAGAAAGCTTCTAAAATCAGTATCAAATTTGTAAGTTTGCAATTTTTTCTATAACTTTCTTTTTGGGACGTTTCAAACAGTGAAACTTTGAGGAGACAAAGGAAAGATCTACAAGTACAAGTAGTCAAATTTTCAAATGTTGCTTCGCTATAATTTCTAAGGCATGCCATGTGTAAGTTAGGGCTTCTGAATGGTCTTGAAACCAATTTCAAACAGGTTAGTTTGGCATTTTTGTTATAACTTCCTTTCTGGGACATTTTAGACTATAAAATTTGTAGGGATCTGAAGAGACTTACAAAAGTATTTCATGTAAAAATTTCAGACTTTGGTTCACTGTATTTTGTGAGATACACCCTGCCAAATTTAGGGCTTTTGAATAGTCTTGAAATCAATGTCAAAGAGGTCAGCTTGGCATCTTCTCTATAACTTATTTTCTGTGACTTCAAATTTTCAAGTATCTAAGGAGATACACCGAAGTTCCTCATGTAAAACTTTCATAATCATATTTGCAAAATTGGATACATGGCATGTTATACAAGTTTGTTCTTGTGAAGATGTCAAAAACAACAATCTTTGGGAAAGTTGCCATTCGGAAATTCATTTTTTGGTCAGACCTAATGAAGGAAGAAGTAGCAAACAAACTTAGTGAAGCTAATGGTGAGCTAATGTGAATGTTATTAGCTTTTGAAGAAGCTATATGTACTAAAGAAGAAATTGTAACTTGAAAGTTGGTGCCACTCAAACAAAGAGATTGGTGTCTCTTGCTAAGTTGGTGCTTAGTGGTAGGGATTGGTGTCTATGAAGATCTGGAATAGTATGTTGGTTCCTGCCAAGGCTTTTACCAGTCGGGATTTGTCTCTACTAGATTGATTCCTACGAATATCTGTAAGAATAGGTCTGTGCCTACCAAAGCTTGTACAAGTGGGGATTGATGTTTTCGGTAGGTTGGCGCCTACAAATATTTGTAACAGTAGGTTGATGTCTGCAATTATTTATAAAGAAAAGTATTGTGGTTTTCTCTCAAAAGGGTTTCCACGTAAATCTTATGTTCCATATTCTACAGTTAATAGATATCATATGTGATTGTTTTCTTATGGATTATGAATGTTTGAAAAAGGTAAAAAAATATCTGACACAAATTCACCCCCCTCCTCTTAGCATAAGTGTGTGCTCACAATTGGTATTAGAACGGGGTCCTTTGGAAACAATTTAACCATTGTAAGGTAGATCTCAGTAACATGCATAGTTGGCCAAGAAGCTTTCTTCACAAATAGAAGTATGTTCTTGATGGAACAAACTATGCATTCTGCAGCATAAGGATTTGAACATATCTAATGGCTATTGTGTTTGATATTTAGAAATCAGTTGTGATTGGTTATACAAATCTAACAACTCCGCCAACAAAAGCGGTTGGGAAGAAGCCTAGTGAAAATAATGCAAAATCTATGAATGTCATCTTGTGTGGTCTATCAGAATCTGAGTTTGCCAAGGTGATGCACTGTGAATCAGCAAAAGAAATTTGGGACAAGCTTCAAAATATTTATGAAGGCGATGACAAGGTTAAGAAGACAAAGCTTCAAACTCATAGAATTCACTTTGAGAGTCTGAAAATGAAAGATGAAGAAAATGTTGTAGTCTATCTCCTTTGTGTGAATGAAATTATTAACACCATAAGGGGACTTGGTGAAAAGGTTAAAGAACTGATGATTGTACAAAATTTGTTATGGTCATTCCCCTTAAGGTTTAATCGCAAATTATTCGTTATTGAAAAAATGAAAGATCTCGATAAATTAATAATAGATAAATTGCATAGGATTCTCACTGCATATGAAATGAGAATTGACAAAGAAAATCCATCAAAGAAAGAAGCAACTTTCAAAGTCTCAAAGAAGACAAAGGATAAAGAACACAAGTCAAACGAATGTTTCAGTTATGAGTTAGACGTAGAGGAAGCACATTTTGTGAGAAAACTCAAAAAGAGATCTGGAAAATACACAAGTAAACTCCCCTTTAAATTATTTAATTGTGGAAAAGTAAGACATTTTGTTGCTAAGTGTCAATATGTGAAAAATGAAAGTAGTGATGATGAAGAAGACCATAATGTAAAGAAAGGGAGTAAAAATCATCAAAATAACCACAAACATGACAAGTATGAAAAGGATAAATCTTATAAACAAAAGAAGAGTCGCTACTCAAAAGGGGTTAGTGACTCATTTGAAGAGCGCAGGTAAAGTAGTTTTGATAATGATAGAGAATAAATTCTCTTTATATCAATCAAAACCAAGATTAATGAAGACAAAGAGTAAGAAACGATGGATTCATAAGAAGAGGAAAATGAGGAAACAAATGGAGAAGTGGATCTTGAAGAAGAACTCAAGTATTCCTTAAGTGAATAAAGAAGTTGAGGAAAAATAAATTGAAACAAAAGGAGAATTTATAGAAATATAAAGAAGAGGATCGTGATTCAAAATCAAAATGTCACAAAGCCTTGAAAATATTATCATGTACCTAAAGGTTCAATTATAATAAGCAAGAAGGACAAAATAAGTGATCAGGATACAGCTAAAGGAAAATGAAGAAGATTGTGAAAAGTTAGAATTCGAAATTGTTTCCTTAAGAAAGGAACTAGAGTAAGTTAAACAGAAGCTTGAAGTTTGAAAAGAGTATTGAAACCTTTGATAATATCATCAATTGTCAAACGTCTCCATTCATTAAGACAGGACTTGGATATGATGTTGTTGCCTCCCTACCTACACATAGCCTTGCTACAACAAAGGAATTTTTATTTTTTGCTAGTGGAGTTCAGACTGGTTTTCCAAAAGAGCAACCTATTGTTGATTGTGTTGGGCAGATTGATGAGTTGCATATCCCTCGCATGCCAACATTTGAGCATGTTGCTACAAATGACATTGTTGTTGCTATGTCGAGTTGTTCTACTCATGCAAGAAAACATAACTCTGTGCCTACTTCTTCTTATCATCCAACACAAAAATATGTGCCCTATCATCATCCTCGCCATAAAAGTAGCAGGAATGACAATATTGCTTTCAGATCTTTGCATAAGAGATGTGAAAGACATCATTGTGGACCCGTGTCGACTACCAAGATAGATTGTGGTTGGACCGATGGATTATGTGAATTATGTAGATGACATTATTTTTAGAGGTAGCATGAATAAAATGTGCCAAGAGTTTGCAACATAAATATAAAATAAATTTTAGATGTCTATGCTTGGTGAATTGTCATTTCCTCTTGGTTTACATATTTCTCAATTTGACAAAGGCATATTTATTTCACAAACTAAGTATATCAAGGAAAGTTAAAGTTCATATTGGAAGATTATGCACCAATCAGCACACCCACGGTTACAGGTTGTAAATTCAGCAAAGATGATGAATCTTTGAAAGCAAATCAAACATTGTACAAGTCAATGATTAACATCCTACTATATGTGGCAGCATCAAGATCAAACATTATCCAAGTAGTAAGATTAGATACATGCTTTTTAGCTGCACCAAAAGAAACTCATGTGCAAGGAGTGAAAAGAATATTCAAATATATAAAGGGCACCTTGGACTTCAACTTGTAGTACTCAAGAGGTGAATATTTTACTCTAATAGCGTATACAGATGTGGATTGGGTAGATAGTGTTGATAATAGGAGAAGCACAAGCTCAAGAGGAGCATCTGTTTTCCATTGATGTCAAAGGGGAAGAGTTGTAAACAAGAGGAAATTTTTTCTATGCCTAGTGGACTGTGTGTTTTGCTGCAATATTGCGATTAATGACAAAGGGGGAGATTGTTGGAATTATTGCCATTGATGTCAAAGGATTAATGTTGTCACCGATGTCATATATAGGCATTACATTGAACATATCGTTATTAATGTTATGCTAAGACATTCGCAGGGAAAGGGGAGCATCTCTAAATTGGTATATCTATATAGGTTTAGAAGTGTATTAAAAAAATGGTGTACGTGAAAAAGTAAAATGTGAAATGGTGGTTTCAAAACCACGGGTTTGAAATCCCATGGTATTTTCCCATAGTATTTGGAAAAGTAAAATAAAGAATAACAAAATGATTTAATTAATTGGTACCATGTCTTTTTTAATGAACATGTCTCTTCATAAAGGGTTAAGATAGTGTATAAAAAGAGAGTGGGTGTGAGAAAAATGTAATAACATTTGAAGAAGTGGATGAGCAATGATTGAATATCATTCCAAAAGGGGAAAGTTGTGAAATCAGTGTCAAGTTAGCTTGCGTTTTTGTTATAAGTTATTTTCTAGGACAATTTGAATTGTGACATTTTGAGGAAATGGAAGCGAGATCTCTAAGTACATGTGGTAAAAGTTTCAGACATTGGTTCACTATACATTCTAAGATATACCCTATGGAAGTTATGGTTTTTGAATACTCCAAAAATCAGTTTCCAGTAGGTCGGTTTGGCATTTTCACTACAACTTGCTTTATGAAACGTTTCAAACCGTGAAATGTTGAGGAGATGGAGGTGATATCTCTAAGTACATGTGGTCAAAATTTCAAATGTTGGTTTGATATACTTTCTAAGATATGTCATGTGGAAGTTAGGGTTTCTGAATAGTCTCGAAACGAGTTTCAAACAAGTCAAATTGGCATTTTTGCTATGAATTTTCAGGGACCCGAGGAGACATACAAAGTACTTTAGGTAAAAGTTTCAGAATTTGGTTTGCTATACTTTCTAAGATATACCCTATGGAATTTAGGGTTTCTTAATGAATCTAAAATCAGTTTTAAACAGGTGAGCTTGGCATCTTCTCTATAATTTATTTTTTGAGACTTTTCAGATTGTGAAATATTCAGGGATCTGAGAAGAAATACTAAAATACCTAAGGTGAAAATTCCATAATCATATTTGCAAAATTGGATACGTGGCATGTTGTACAAGTTCGTTCTTGGGAAGAGGCCAGAAACAACAAGCTTTGAAAAGTTACCATTTGGAAATTCAAATTTTGGTCAAGCCTGATGAAGGTAGAAGTAACAAGCAGACTCAATGAAAGTAATGTAAAATTTATCAACTTTTGAAGAAGTGATATGTACTAAAGAAGAAATTGCAACTTGAAAGTCGGCGTCGTTAAAACAAAAGGATTGGTGTCTCCAATAAGTCGATGCCTATAAATATTTATAATAGTAGGTTGGTGCCAACAAAGATTTATAAAGAGAAGTTTTATGGCTTTCTCTCGAAATGGTTTCTGCGTAAAATTTGTGTTTCATGTTCTGCAATAAATAGATCTCATATGTGATTGTTTTCTTATGGTTGATGAAGGTTTGAAAAAGGAAAAAAAATATCTTTTAATGATTCACCTCCCCCCCCACCCCCCGCAATATAAGTGTGTGCTCAGCACTATCATTTCTTGCAAAGATGGTGTTTATTCTAACTATGTTACTGGCAAACATCATCGAAATGGTTTTGACAAGCATGCTTCTTCACAAATAGGGGTTAGAATAGTGACAAAACCAACAATAAGCTAACAAGATAAAAATGTAAGCAAGATTTAAAACAATCATTAGCTAGTACTTAGAATAATGGATACCAAGAGGCCTAACAACACCATGAATTGCTTAATTGAGTGCTTATTTATTATCTTGATAATGGTGTTGATAATCAAACTCATTAAGATTTAGTAGTGATAGTTGGATAAAAGAGGGGAAAACGATTTCCTTTGGAGCCTCTTTTCCTTTGATTTAATTCCAAGTACCTGCTACACAAAGATTAGTAGGAAAATTTGATAAATGGAAGAAATTGGTAAATGCAACAGAAATAAATACTAACAAAACCCTAGACTAGGGCCTTGGGGAAACAACCAGCATGGCATATGGGGTCAAAAATGAAATAATAGGTGAATGAAGATCATCAAGGAAGATTGGAGGATAACACAATCCCTCTTTTTTTCTAGTTGAGATAACCAAGTAAATCTCTTCCAAATAGCTCATAGCAAACCTGTGATAATCAAGAAGTAGAACAATTTATCTAATACACAAGTACCACAAATCATTGGTTAAAGAACTAGTCAGAATGAAACTTAAAAATAAACAAAGAAAGTTGCAGCAATCAATTGAAACATGAGCAAATTTCAACTATAATAGACAAGGTTGCAACAATTATCTATTACTTTACTAGACTTAAGTAGCACCAATACTAGATTACTTCAAGTTAGCAAAGATAAGATCTGCCATCACATCATCAAGATTTCAACATAATATTCAACAAGAAGAGCCCCAAGTACACAAAGCAAGGCAAGATCAAGAGTATTTATTTCATTATAAAAAATTTCGACTGATAGAGGACAAATCGACCCTCCTTTAAATATCCTAGGAGGGTCGATTTTCCTCCTGTAGATTAGGGTTTGTTACTAGGTTGTTACAATGAGTAGTTACACTTTTATGATCTCTAGGAGGGTGGTAGCTCGATTTAGGGTCTAGATCCAACCCTCTTACAATAGAATCTGCAAAATAACACAAAGTCATCAGACCTACAAGGCCCCCTGAGTTGAGTAGTCAAAAATATTAAACAAATGTCAAATACCATGGGTCTTCATCAATACAAAAGGAAAATACCATGCACATTTTACAAAACTATGTTGTTTGTAAAACCATGTGTTGTTTTCCTTATTCCAAGCATTTACCAAAACAACCCTACAAGATGAATTTGTTGGACACCACAATTTGTTCAAATATGGTCGATCGATGTGTTAGGAAGCAAGATCAAGGGTCGAGACTTAATTTGATTTTGAGATTTATTTTTTTAATCCCAAAGCACTTCCACATGTCTCCCAAAGTGCCACACCAATTTTAATCTACCCAAGCATTTGTGCCATTAGTCAATTTAGGCAAATCCACTTAGGCATATTAAGCTAATAATTCTAAATTAATCAAAAAGTGAATCATCAACTGAAAATTAGAACAAAAAGTGGATTTTTTGTCTCTTAATGAATAATTAGACACACTTACACTTCTTAAAATAAAAACCTTAGGTGTGCCATGAATTAATTCATCATTAGCCTAAAATAAGCTTGTAAATCCCCTTTGTGCCTGGAAGAGGGCCCATATGGACAACGCCTTGCAAATAGACTAACAAACCGAGTAGTTGGGACAATAGGGTACCCAAATATGTCAAGTCATCTTGGAAGTGGCTACATCACTCCCATGCACATTCATGAAATTTTCATGTTGCCCGTTGACACTCAAAATAAGCCCCTGTGGAATCTATTCAATTTAGAAGAACATTTTGACATACAAGATTTGGAGGTTGCACAAGGGCCAATTGGATGCCCCGATTTGCCCTTCAATCTTCAAAATATTAAGTAAATCATTCCCATGCACGTTCATGAAATTCAACACTACAGTCTCTTGGGAGAGACTCGCCACCTTTTTGGAAATGACTAGTCTAGGACATAAATGACCAATCTGGCTTCAGATACTTAGTTAAGTGATTGAAGGGGTATCCAAATATGATTTTACATCTTCAAGATACCTTCTAGAACTCAAGATATAGATTTGTCACCTTTGTCTCCTAAAGAGACTAATACACTCGCTCTATAAACACTCAAATTTTGAGGAAGACTTGATGAATTCTCTATAGCACTAAACAAGATGCACTAGGATCACATTTGTCCCTAATTGATAAAAAACAACGGGTGTCCACATGGACCAATACATAGTAGATGCATTTGATTATCAAATCGAGTCATCATACAACTCGTCATGTATACATGATTATATACCTACACCATAAGTATCTTCAAACAAGTTTTTGAGAAGCAAGATTTACTACTAACCGTACCAATAATAATATCCAAATACTTGCAAGGACTAGTTTCTTCGATGGGGTGGATAACATGGGGCAATCAAGGTTAGACAACTGATATTATTGGTCAAAAGATTATATGGTTTACTCAAGGTGTAAAGGGACAAGGAAATACTCCAAGGTTATCAATAACAATAAAACCAATAAATAAAAGCCATGTGTCACCAAGAGGAGAGTCACATAGGTGCACCATTTTTCCTCGATTGTTTTCTTTATAGATGAAGTTCATTAATTTGGAAGAGATGTCATTTGCAGAAGCCCAACAAGCTTCCACTAAATAATGTCGGAGTGGCATAACATCCAATGTTCAGCTACCTCTATCAGTCAAGCCCCAACAGCGCCTAGTCACGATACTTCCAAACCAAGAAACTAGGCTATTTTCTTAACTTGGCATTCTATTTTTGTATCATCCCTTTTCTTTTTCTTTTTATCTTCTTGGGCAATGCTCTATAGGTCATCCATGCCAGTCAAGTGTTTATAGCCCCAACGATGTCTAGTCTCCATACTTCCAAACCAAGAAACTTGGCTATTTTCTTTACTTGGCATTTTCTTTTTGTATCGCCCCTTTTGTTTTTCGTTTCATCTTCTTGAGCATGCCTCTTTGATTTTTCTTTTCATCTTCTTGGGTATGCCTCTTTTATTTCTCTTTTTACTTTCTAGTCCATGCCTTGGTAGAGAGGCAATGCTCTAAAGGTCATCCTTACTGAAAAGCAAGAAGGCCATGGGTCACAATCCCACCAGCCCCCCTTGATAGAGGAATTCCTGGGACAGTCAACTCTAAGACACATTTTCCAAAAGTCAACACTAACAACTAATAACATAAGGGAGGAGACTAGTCAACTTCATTAACCTCAGACCAAAAATGCATACCAAAATTATGAGGTGAAATGGATGAATGGATAGCCATACTATGGACCCAAAGAAGGGGTACAAGTCCTTGCAAGATACTCAAACATTACTTAGGTTCTATGGTACATAAGTGAATTAGAGATCTACCCTCGTAAACTTGAAATCGTGATAGTACCAGCTATACTCATCAAACAATCAACACATCAACTAGATCAATAACAGCATATAGTACATAATTAATTAAATTATCACCATGGCATTCCATAACAGTAGAGAAACTGGCATATCACTAATCATCACATTCATGCATCTCATCCTTCAAATGGGAGGCCGAAGAGTAGCATTTATGGGCCTCAATACTCTAGAATGCATCTTACTCAAAGCAAAAAATTGTCTGAAAATAATTATGCCTTACAAAATGTGACATAACAAGTCCCATACAAAAGAATATAGCCTTACTCGATATCCCATCCTTTCAAGAGAATGTGCCAAAGCAACATACATTAAACAAAGGTAAGTGCATACTGCAACAACCCTATGAGAGAACGTCCTAGCTTGCAAATCAAGCAACATTTATCCCCATGTCGAAGAACATAGGATGTCCAAGAACTTAGGCCAATGTCAATTAAACAGGGCACAAAAAGAATGAATACTAGGAATCACATTTTGGAATGTATTTTAGAAATAATAATTTTTGTCAACCCTCGTTGAAGAAGGCTAGGTGTTCGAATTGAGGTAACCATTAAAATTGACAACTCACTTACGTTGAGGGTATAAACACCAAGTAAATTAGAAAGTGGGCAGTTGTTTCGTGTGAAGATGCAAATTTTAAGAATATAATAAATGCAATCCTTAACCACAAAATGCAAAGAATCTTATCTTAGAGCAGCTGATGAAAATAGAAAATAGTAAGATTACCTATTCAGTCCATCACATTTGAGTTGAATGATCAGATTGAATGTAATGTAGTGCCATTACGCATCTCTAGGCAATAAGAGTCGGCACTACATTATATTGAATGTAATGTAGTGCCAATACTTAATACATAGAGGATGGAAATTTAAGACTATAACATAATAAGGTAGGGACAGAGTCTCCTTAATATCCACAAATCAGGTAAATTGTGATCGATAGTAGTTAAAAGTTCGCACAAAGATTAAATAAAGATCCATGGCTGACTCTGTAATAAAGTCAGTTATGAAGTGGAATGTTTAATGAAACCCGCTAGGGGCATAAGCCTACATAATCCCCCAAACACTCACGTCTCAAAGGAAATAGTAATGTTTTGATAAACAAAGGCATAGCTGCCTCTAGCGTCACCTCATCAATCTTAGGCTTAGGCTTAAACATAGACAAAAAGAAAACAATATGAAGCTGTCCTTCCAAGACAGAGACAACAAAATTGGTACTTCATTGACTTACAAATTATTGGCTCCTGAATTCCAATCAACAAAAACATGCATTGCGAGCTACTAGTACACCTCCAACAACTACATTTCAGATAATAAACTAATATATAAACAGGCTTGTTATATTTACCTCGATAGTAATCGCTAGTTGATCAATATATAAAAATAACCCGCATTTCTACACTTGTCCACCCTTAAGTAGCACCCTTTCCCTCGACTGACCAGATACACTCCAATCAAGACTGTCTTAGTGGTTCATTAGTGATTCACAAACATTATTAATGTCCACTGATGACCAGAATAGGCTGATGGGCCTGGAAAATACCGTATAGAAAAATAGTGATAAAGAGTGCAAAACGCATTTCCCAAAAGCACAAAAGAAAAACCAAAGCCAAAGGAACTCTCCGCCCTGGTAAACATAGCACAACACTGACCCAAGAAGTATTCTAACACAACATTGAAAGATAATTGGTAAAATGCCTCAAGGCTCACATACTCTGGTAGAAATTAAATTAACAGTTCACTACAAAAATGTTATGCCTCGAAACATTACATCAAGTTATAAACATCTATTGCATATATTCTGCAGTAGCATTTGTTTCTTTAAACATACATGATTTCCATGCAAACTCTAAATTTTAAGATTTCTAAAAAAATTGGGAAAACGAGAATTAAGAAATAATGGAACAGATAGGTCACTAATCTGATTAATGAATTTTGGAACCCCTTTTGACAGGATGCTCAAGTTTTCTCTCACATAAGTCTTATTCCAGGGATCAATGATCTATGTTACAAAACCCCGTAAGCTCCTTGCTGGCAATCTCTGTGTAAAGTCATTGCAATACAGACCCTGTCAGAAAATAAACTCATTATTACAATAATAGTGAGACAAATTTCAACTGCTACATGAGACTGCATGTGGTGACATGACACGTTGCCGACATTGCTTCAACTTTGAGACGGCTTCCTGAATTTTTCCTTGCAAAAGTTCCACGTAGACTACTGACAACTCAGCCAAAAGATTCGTAGGTGATAGAGAGACTGCCTGTGTTGCATATTGATGTGCTTGTTGAAGGTCCCCTTGCATAGCAAAAACAGCAGCTAGATTTACATAGAGAGTGGCGCGTGCTTGCCCACCTATTAAATGAGAGATGCTACGAGTCTCAATTGAATTTCCAATTGAAGAATTGTAGACCACACAATTGCTTATATCCTCACCATCTCCACTTGCCTCGCTATTCTCCCCACTTCTCCACTTATGTCCATCTTCATTACCATTAAATGCTAGTTCAATGTTGCTACCTTCTTCCATGCATACTAACAAATGTTTGGCTGCCTCTTTAGGGCGGTTTAGACGGCACAAAGATTCTGCTGCATAGATATGACCAAGGTAGATATATGTTTTTGAACACTCTGGCTGCTTCAAAAGTGACTCTGCAGTATTAAGTGCCTTCAAATGATTTTCCAAGCAGAGCTCAACATATGCAAGATCTGCCAAAACAGCCTGTCTTGCAGCCATGTTTTCTTTCCTTCGCATCTCTTCATAAGCATCAACTGAGGCAGCGATCGGATTGCTTGAGCCAGAAGTAGCTTTAGATTCCTTGCTATCACCATTTGCATTTCCTGAAGTTGTGAGTCCTGGAGTTATGCTTGATACTCCCTTTGACTCTCCTGTTGCTGTACTCTTTTGATTCAGATTTTTATTTCCTACAGTTGTCTGGTTAGAATCTTCATCCCCCTTTTCACTTGAAAAGCTTGATGCCACAAGCTTTGCAGCCTTGCCATCATTCCGAGTTAAAAGCCACAATCCAACTTGCAAGCACTGCCGTGCAAATAACATGGAAAGTTTAAACGGTTGACCAAGCTGAAAGAATACCCCCTCATCTGGAGACAAAAGATTATTCAACTCAATGGCTCCTTGCTCCATGTCTGATTTACTATGTTTTGAAGTAGGTTTAGACAGCCCATCTTGCAATACAATATGGCGCCACTTCCCATTACCAATTACTTGTACCCTCCATTGATCCTCCTGAATAGATGAATCAGAGACGGGTGTATCTAATAGTCCCTTTTCATGGGCTGAAATACAGCACTCTGCTAGACGGATCCATATAAGAGGTTGCATGTAGTAGAGGCTGCAAGCTTGTTGAAAGCATTTCGCTGCCACATTTGGATTTCCACAAATCAAATGCAGCATACCACAGTTATACATGATAGATTGAGATTTATCCTGAGAAAACTTTCCAAGCTTGAGTGGCTGTTCTGCACAAAGTGACATACTATTCTGATAGGCCTTCTTGAAATATAAAGCTGCTAAGTGATCTTTTCTCAATTGATGATGTATACAACCAAGATTGTTCCAGAGCATACATGGCATCCCTTGCTCTGATCTGTTACTGCACGTTGTCAGAAGTTTAATGGCTTTGCGGTAATTACCACGAGAATATTCCAGCTGAGCCTTCAGAAGCAATGCTGTTGAAGAATCCCTACCACGAGCAATGTTCACTGCCATTTTAACTTCACGCTTTGTTGCCTTAGGATTCCTTGTAAGAAGGAGAAGCCGGACCTTGTAAAGATGTAATATAAGCTTCAAGTCACTAGTAGGTGGTGGTTTTTCAACTGCAATTCTTGTTAACTCACCCGACATTGATAAAGGAGCAGAAGACCTTCCAATATTTTGGTTTTCACTGCCTAAGGTTGACAAGAAAGTCTCATAGTCAAGGGCCTCGTCTGATAATGTCCTTGTAAGGCTGATGTCAGCAATGGCTGTAGCACTAGGTGAACTGGTGGAATTAGAAGTCATCACACCACCAGTACCCTCAGTTGCTGTCAAATTCACTTGTGTTGTTGGAATTGACTTCAGTGCTTGATTTGTTGACAAATACTGTGAATTGCCCCCACCGTCGACTGATTGAGCCATGTACCCAAATCCAAAGGCCTTCTCCATGTATTGTACTACATCCTACACGTAGCAACCATTATTAGGTTAATGATCTTTTAGCATTAACTTTAAAAGCAGAAGCAGGTATGACAAACTTAAAAGAAGCAAACCAATCACCAATCTCAAAAACTGCAGAAAACAGGAAAATTATGATCCCAAGAGGAACCGCGTTCTCACCTTGCTCTTTCAAAACCATTGTAGATCCATCTCAACTCTAGATCTATTAAACACCAAGAGGATTCAAACAGAAGTTGAAATGCAAATCTCAGTGCTCAAAGGATCTAAAGCTAAGATGGACCTACACTGGGTTTATATATATATATATATGTTTTTTTAATTCCTTTCTTATAATACAGATTTTAATTCTTTTCTATTCTGATAAAAAAGACAGAGATGTTACACTTCTCATCCATAATAGACTGTAGAATGCACATAGCTTCTCTCAGTGCAATAAACGATACTCATGCCGATTTTATTTTTAAAACATGCATATAAAATTTTAATTCACTATCAAGATATCAATCGTTATTTAATTGTCTTTTAATCCTTGATCTCTTCATCTCTGGTTTTAATTATATCCCAGGGAAAAACCCCTGGGGGCACTTCCCCTCATTCCAAGGATGGTACCCAAGGTAAACCGTAGATTCTTTAGGGCACAAGGGCAGGTCAACAACAGAGCTCAAAGACATTACAACAATATAGTAATATACTCATTATGAGATAAACATGTCTCTTATGTATGTGAATATAACCTTGTGAGGGGAGGATAACACTATCTCCAACAGCCACTTGCGCTAGACCCAATTGACATCTCTAATCCTTCACCTTTAAAAACGAGAATAATCACTTCATCCATACACACCATTAAAGTTGAATTATAAAATGGTGATCACAGTCACACCATAAATAATTTCATGTCAGTTCGCATTTAGAAGCATTTGTAAACAGGTTCACAGATTAAAACAAAACCAAAGGAAATACTTGCCACAGCCAGCTTAGTCTGACCTTTGTTCAGATTTATATTTTCACATTGCTCTTTAAGGTGAATAATACTGAGGCTGTGAAATTTTTTGCCAACGTGCAAGTAAACTAACAGTTTCGAATCATAATCCACTAAAAAGATTTCGAACATTATTATTTCTTCTTATTGTTTTTTAATCCTTCATCTCTGCAAAGGAGGATAATCACTTCATCCATACACACCATTCAAGTAATTAGGAAACGGTGATCACACAATCACACCATTAATAGTTTCATGAACGTTCATATTTAGAAACAAATGTAAATGTTTTCACATAGTGAAACAAAAAACCAATGTGGGCCCTTGCGACAGCCATTTTAGTCTGACAATCGTTAATTAAAAAGACTGTTAGTTTAAGTGAAAATCAGGTTAGCTTCACACAGATTTCTATCCATAGTGGATTTAATGACCCAATTGACATCTCTAATCCTTCACCTTTAAAAACGAGAATAATCACTTCATCCATACACACCATTAAAGTTGAATTATAAAATAGTGATCACAGTCACACCATAAATAATTTCATGTCAGTACGCATTTAGAAGCATTTGTAAACAGGTTCACAGATTAAAACAAAACCAAAGGAAATACTTGCCACAGCCAGCTTAGTCTGACCTTTGTTCAGATTTATATTTTCACATTGCTCTTTAAGGTGAATAATACCAAGGCTGTGAAATTTTTTGCCAACGTGCAAGTAAACTAACACTTTCGAATCATAATCCACTAAAAAGATTTCGAACATTATTATTTCTTCTTATTGTTTTTTAATCCTTCATCTCTGCAAAGGAGGATAATCACTTCATCCATACACACCATTCAAGTAATTAGGAAACGGTGATCACACAATCACACCATTAATAGTTTCATGAACGTTCATATTTAGAAACAAATGTAAATGTTTTCACATAGTGAAACAAAAAACCAATGTGGGCCCTTGCGACAGCCATTTTAGTCTGACAATCGTTAATTAAAAAGACTGTTAGTTTAAGTGAAAATCAGGTTAGCTTCACACAGATTTCTATCCATAGTGGATTTAATGACACTGGTAAACATCTTCCAACGGATCTCTGGAGAAGACAAATGAAAGGTAGATTTTATCTGCAATTAACTTATCCGCTCACCCATCAACATTGACATAAACAATAAATCGATCAGTTCAGAACACAGACTAGGGAGGAAAAACGTTTACAAATATTTAACATTCTATCTGTTGAAAGGGACACAGAATGTACAAAACACTTCTCCCAAAATCTGCTTTTACAAGTGAGGTTGGTTATATAAATTTGTTTGGCTATTATATTTGTCCTGGCACCAAGATGAAATGTTCTCTTCCAGAAAGCAGCAGAAGGTGGAATAGAAGCAAAAGATAAATTAAATACTTGGCAACATATAGGCAATAGGAACTTATCTATCAAGTAGAATAGTAACCCTTTCAAAGTGCTGTTTAGATGACAGGCCTTTCCAAGAGTAGATGGCCGGTCTTTCAAAAGTAGACGACAAGCCTTCCAAGTAGTTAAATTTGGGATTATCTAGAATCATGAAAACTAAATATTTATCTTATCATACACATTAGTGTGTTCAGAAAGCGAGATGTAAGCTTATAGTCTGTCAAGAAAATATATAAGCTACAAAATCAATTATATCCTCCCCGCAAACACAATATATGAAACTTGAAAATAATGAGAAAGGAAATAAAGCTTCAAAAGCATACCACAAGCTATAAAAACAATTACATTCTCCCTGCAAACACAATATATGATACTTGATAGTGAGAAAGAAACCAAAGCTTCAAAAGCATACCGCCGCTTTTGCTGCTTCATGGGAAGCTAAAGCAATATCCAGCATAAGAAGACAAATGCGTAAAGCTGCAGTCTACACATACACAAACAAACTAATAAAAGTTTATAACACAATAACAAATGCACCATGATCAAGACAAGATTTCTAGCAAACAAACAGAAAAATGTTTTTGAATAGAAAACACACATACCTCATCTATAGGCTCTATGTTTTGGTACAAGGGTTCTAATAGTGACATTGCACTTGCATAATGTTGAAGATGGTATAAGATAACTGCCTGCATATACACGAAAATGAGCGTTATAACACCATCCACGAATGTCAGGACTAGAAAAGTGACATCCATATTAAACACTCTTCTCCCAGTACAGATTGCAACAGGTTTATATGAATGATTAATTGATAGTTTATCAAACATACAGTATTAAGTGTAGCAATAGATGTATCATATTCATCCACAAAAGCAACACCATCAGAATTAGAAGATGCAGATGCCTGTTGTCCACCAGCAACACTGCTTCCTTTAGGTACCAATCCACTGCTAGTATTTGAAGGACTGATTATGCCTTCAAGCTGGTCTCCAGCTACACGAACAAGTTCCTCGCTCTTCTTCTGTAAAGCAAAATAAAAACGGCATGCATGTAAGTTTGATATGAAGCAACACAACAAAAGAAAAAATGCATTTTATCTACATTGTGTTTCCCTACATCTTAAAGTGAGACAAACTATCATAGTTCTAACAAATTTCAACATACCAAGTTTGACCCAGAAACCCTACAGTTTAATATTTAGAACCGCCTCATAATTTGGTCATTTAAAGATATTATAAGGTCAAAATGTCTTCATTTTTTTCAGCATTCATTTTTGCTCTGTGGCTCTATCAGTCAGATTTAATGGTCACACCCACTGTTAGTAAACTTGAAACAATGGATTTGGCCTTTTAATATCATTACATACTTTAGTGCCTTTTGTATAAAGGTATATGGTAAACAACAACCAGCATTAAGCTAACAACATAAAAATGTAAGCAAGATTTTAAAAGCCTTGTAAACATGTAATCAAGATTTAAAATGCCTCAACAAATGCCAGGAACCGTTGGAGGGTACAAAGATGAAAGAAGGATACTTTAGTGCCTCTTGTATAAAGGTATATGGTAAACAACAACCAGCATTAAGCTAACAAGATAAAAATGTAAGCAAGATTTAAAAAGCCTTGTAAACATGTAAGCAAGATTTAAAATGCCTCAACAAATGCAAGGAACTGTTGGAACTTGGAAGATACAAAGAGGAAAGAAGGCTTCAAATCTGCTGAACTCTTGGTGATATGAAGAATGTAATGTAGCAAAGGAAGAATATAAGAAGAACAAAAACAGTGAGAACCTCATCTCAGATAAGCAGATTGTGAAGCAGCAAAAGAATGCATTTGCAAAAATCAAACAAAAGGAGATGTTGGAGATGGCAAAGAGGATTTCAAAATCCTTTTAAGAAGAGCTAAAAGTAGGGAAAACGTGCAAGTGAATGACATCACATCAGACATTGGATATATGATGCAAGAAATCTATACGAAAAACCAGCAGAGAGAAAGAACCCACCAAAAATCAGCATAGACAGGATAGTATTCACAGAAGTGGAAGTGCAAGACAACGTCAAGAAGATGGCATTATGGAAGACTAACAATATACGAGGCCTTCTAAGGGGAACCCTTAAAATAGGTAAAGGATGTCCTCGTCCAAAACTTCAAATCCCTACATAACCAAAACATTAGAGAGGAGTTTCTGGGTTGCTAGAAAACAAGTATCATCAAGCACATTTTCAAAGTGGGAGAGAAAAATTATCCAGGAAACTGCAGAACCATTATGATTAGCCCAATAATCAACAAACTAGTCTAAGATATAGTGGAAAAAAAAGTTAGCTGATGAGCAAAGGGCAAAGGGACAAAAGACCCAAAGGCCAAGCCAGTTTCAGGCAGCACGCCAAAGCATTCCACCATAGACCACTGCCTCATGCTAAGACACATAATAGAGAATACTAGGCACAACAAAAAATTAAATTTTGGTTTTCCCTTGGTGGACTTCAAAAAGGTCATCACCGCTGTTTCAAAACTTCAAAGTTAAAACTATAGGAGTGGTTGGTGGAAATAAAGGTCCCAAGTGCATGGAGGGAAGTGATGCACAATTCATATCAGCAGGTAAAGGCTAAATTTAAAACAAATGAGGGTTTAATAGAGAGCTTCAACAGTGATCTAGGAGTGAAAGAGGATTGCCCCCTCTCCCACGTTATTCATTCTCTACATCAACAAGCTAGACGAACGGTTTTATTCATGGGGTGAACATAGCAGGAGTAAAATTAAAGATCCTGTTGTATGCTAATGATATGATTTTGAAAGCCAGAGCACTACACGGCATGCAAGACCACTAACAGGATTTGGAGATTTTTTTACCCAAAAGTTGAGATGAATGTAAACACAATTAAAACTAAGGTAGTGCATTCTGGCTCAAAAGGAAATCAAAATAAACAGAAATCAACTTTAGATGTGTATGACTCAAGACAATTAAAATGCATTCGCTTCTAGCCTTTGCCACTTGATCTGAAAGAGGGTAAAAGTGACAAAAATGTTTTGGAAATGGTGACCAAAAAATATTTCTAATTTCCTGTAACTCTTCTTCCATGGTGCCATTATGTTTCATAAGCCCCAGTATTTTCTTGGAAGACTTCGGCAGCATTACCCTACAATTATCTGTGGTTGGAATTCAATGAGAAATTAGGTTCAGCCTTGTGCACAAGGAAGAGGCTCCAAGGAGGTTTGAAAGCAACTAAGTTTCCAGGAAACTTGGGTATGAGGACGGGAACGAGGACGGGTGGGAAGACAGGTACGCCAGTTATTGAAAAAGGAGACTTAGGTAAGTCAAGGGTACTATATATATATATATGAAATTTAAATCATTTTTAATGTACATATATATTCATGTGAATCCATATGAATCCAAACCATTATACACAAATATGCAAAGTTTTTCATGTATATAGCAAGGGTGCATACAACTAAAAATACATCAAGTGCAATCCATATTTGACCCAAAGTACATAAACAAAGAGGCTAAATGTTCCATAGAAACCAAAAAACTTCATGCTACAACAAATAATTACATACTGAAATCCTTGTCTATACTGGGACCCTATTCATCAATTACACCATGTGCCCCCTCCTCTAGGGTCCATCCCTTGCCTCTACCTTAAATCTCGAAGTTTTGATGAAACTTCCTAATTCAAGTGTTAAAATAAAGTAGAAAAGCTCTGCATGCTTAATAAGTGATTTTGCTTGAGTGAAGGGTACATTTTTGTTAAGGTCACGATAGCAGAGTTCAGCAATAAGCACCACCAACATCAAGGTACATAGAGAGGCTGATGTGCTTGATTAAATGCCAATCCCATACCCTCATACATTATAGAATCCAATGGAAACGTTGCAATCCTAAAATCCTGAAAACTATTAAGTTTGTTGAATTCTGAATGGGATCTAAAATTCTACTTTTTCGATACAAAGTCCAATGAGGTTGGAACCACTCTCAAAAATCTTGAAACAATTAATGGTAATGTTAAATTTTAAGTAAAAGGATAGAGAATGAACAATAAGGAGAATATCACTTTTACCGACTTTAATGTCACTTGTACATAACTAGTTGGGATCGTACAAACTAGTCCCTAGGAGTCCCCAAAATAGGGGTACCCTATATAAAATTGGTCCTTGGGCATCCTTAGGCGTCCCCAAAACAAGCGTACTCCATTCCCTCTACAATCAAAGTCCCCTGAATCTATGAGAAACATCTTGGGTACTTCGACCAAGTTTTGAGTACGACTGGGTGCGACAGGGTACGTGGGTATAGGTATCCAATACAGGTACGCGTGCCCTAACCCAATGTTGCAGGAACCGGACAGGAACCAAAAAAACCGGTCAGTCAGCCCAGGTCCAGGGGTTTTCCGGCCTGAACTGGCTGATTTGGTCCCTGAACCCCCTGGTTCGATACCGAACTGGTTTTTCCATCAAACCAGTCGTTTCGTACAACAACATAGACAACCCTAATACACCTAATGAAGCTATAAAAAGACCTCCACCCCCTCTCATGGTTGGATTTGGACCCACTTCCACAACAGTAGGATTTGGCAGTTGATGTTGGACAAGTGCCTTCTAGACCAAGGGAGTCAAGTCAGGTGTCCCAAGCCCATACACCACATATTGAAGATTAGGGTGTAGATGATGGCTCGGAGTTTGAGTCTGAGGCCTCTGAGCCTAAGGATTCAAACGATTATAATGATTAGATTGTTTAGACTTTGTTATAGGCCATTTAGAGCTTTTTTGTTGATGTATTTTGATTTAGACATGGATTGCACTCGGTGTTAAATGCTATTTTGGTTCTATGAACTCTTATTTGCTATATTCATGAGAAACTTTGCATATTTTGTGTATAATGGTTTGAATTCACATGGATACACATGTATATTTTTTTTAAATGAATATTTTATGTATTTTTGGTGGACCAGTTTTATGATCCGATTTTTTCCCGATTTTGGTCTGGTTCCGATTCTCAGGGTCAATCGGTTCGTTTTTTGTAACCTTGCCCTACCCCCGGGTATGGGTACCCATGCTACTTAGGAAAGCAATCTTCCTACTACAAAATAGATGCAGAATAACAAAGACTTTTCCATCATTGCATTGCATGCTCCCTCTTCCGAGGACTCATGAATCATAACCCAAGCACTCCTATACAGACATGAGGCATGAAGACCAAATACACTTAGGAAAAGATAGAACCAGGTGGAGAGTGTGAAAAAGCACTTAGTAATAAGTTTTCTTAGGCTAAAATTCAGCACACCATATGAGAAACTTTTGGCTAGATTAAGCTTATTAAAAGGATCATAATATAAAAGACTAAAAGCAAACACCTGCATGCAATATTCCAAATTGTAACTTGATTCAAAGAAGCCATCACCAAACCTATATTGTGGGAGCTCTTTCCAATGACGCAGGCACCAACTACTGTGACGTGAAGTTTTGTAGGAACTAATTGTACAAGGAGCAAATTAGTATCTCACTACTCTTGTCCACTAAACCTAAAAGCACATTAAACCAAGTTAAATATAAACTAGCTCCTACTGTGGCAATATCCCAACGTCTCCTTTTAATAACAACTTGGGTTGAGAACGAAGAATTTACAAAAGTGAAAAAAGAAGAAGGAAGCATCAGACCCTATTCCCCCCATGACAAGTTCTTTTACTCCTAAAATCAAAGTAAGCTTTAAGAATTTGATTTCTATCAAAGGCTTTGTGAAAATGTCAATAACTTGATCATTTGTTCCACAATAGACGACTTCAAGGCTCCAGTCTTGAAGAAGGTTGCAAATGAAGTGCATATGTAGCTCAGTGTGTGTGCTATACTGAAGAAAAAGAAAGGGCATTTTGTTTCTCACATGACCAAGAAACAAGACCTAAACAAAGGTTGAAAACATAACCTACAGTAGATTTCCAATCATCAAGGTCATCAACCCAATGGGAATCATTAAAATTGGAGATACCCCTAAATTGTATTAAATGTCAAGATAAATTGTACCCTAGATATATTGTAGTATCTTATTTGTTGCTTCCCAATTACTTTCTTGTGGGCCTTGGATATACTAGGCAATTGGACCTACAACAAAGGAAATGTCAAGGCAAGTATGAGATAGATACAAAATGTTGCCAACTAGTTGTCGACACAACGTTACTCTAGATTGGAAGGGGTATGGAGATAATTTACATTCGCCCATGTGAAAAAAATGAACGAGGTGGCAAGCATACTTAGGTTCAAAACAATAATTCCATTCCTTTGTTTGTAAAACTTGGAGGCAACAAAATTAATGCAAGGGACCTAACTATGTCGATCTCAAATTGCTTCCCAAGAATGCACTTCACATGGTTAAGTAATTTTGGATGATTACCATCGAGTATAAATCCATCAACCTAAAGTACAAGTATGAGAAGTTGGTCACTAACCTTTTGGTTTTTTTGTGGATGGTTGAACAAAATATCTTAACATATATCGAGCAAGGGAAACTAGCAATTTGACATCAAGAAAGCCCCAAAGAAGAAAATTGTATTCAATCAATTCATCTCGTGTGCATTTCTATTGTACAAATAAGTCCCTCTATATAATTTTAGGTGACCATAACAATATCACAACAATATGTTATAATAAGTTATTTCATTTGATCATCTCCAACAATATCTCCATAAATCTCTCAACTAATTCTTATGATATCTTCATCCCTATCTTCTCTCCTTATCCTCATCTTTGATTCATATGTAGACCTTTATGTGTGGTCTAAATCATTACAAGGCAATCTTATAATTTCGAAATTATTCATGATTCACAAGCAGGAGTTAAACCTTCAAGCAATTGAGTCAGAGTAGACACAATAAAAGCTTCAGTCAATAAAAAATTAGTCTATTTTATCATACCAAGCATGATGAGCTTATCTAAGGCCATAGAGGAATTTCTTATGTCGATAGAATAAATTGGGCTCATCCTAACAAACCCAAGATGTTGTTCCAAGCAAACTTCTTCTTGCAGATCCCTGTGAAAGAAGGTAGATTTGACATCCATTTGATGGGCCTCCCATCAATACGAAGCTACAGGGGCGGGAACTAAGTAGATTAAATTCATTTTGGTGTGGGAAAAAGGTTTCAATATAGTCAAGATCTTCTACCTGTGTAGTAACCTTTAGCAACTAACCCGGCCTTGTGTCTATCAACACTACCATCCAGAAGACAACCACAACACCCAATGCAATGTCATCCCATGTGCAATGACAAATCACTACTCTGTGACATTAATAATCTAGTCAGCATGCCATGTGGCACACTCTTAACATGCCATGTGTCATTTTTGGTTGATCCCTCTCTGTTGGAATTTTCTTTTTGACATTAATTTTCAAAAGGGCATAACTCTGCCATACTAATTCCGCTCTCATGCATTTTTTGTTTTGGGCCAAGTTTTTGTGGTCACACACTTCAGTGGGTAGCTCTTGCAAATTTTATTGTTTGGAACTTGCTTTCTCACATTTTCCTCAAAAATCCCATTTAATCCTTGTTTTTGCAACTTCTTGGAAGCACATCTTGGGCAATCTTGGCATGTTTTTTAATTCCTTTTTGGAAGTGCATAATTTTTCAAAAACACTCTGTACTTTCATATTTTGTTTATGATACCATTTTTCTCAATGTAATATGGGAAGTACAAGTGATAAATAGTTCTCGTTTATTACAAGATTAGCAAAGTATTTCTGCATAGAACTAAATATTAAATAATGATTGATTGAAATGAATCTATGATATTCTATTTCAATGAACCTCGTTGTTGAAAAAGTTAACTCTGAAGGTCCTCCCTCATAATTTTGGGGTGTGTGTGATGAGAGAGAACTAAAGGCTTTGTTCCTTACTGTATTTAATAAAAAAAAAGTGATCTTTAGGTAAATAAATGATATGTTTCGTACTTTGAGTGTGGGTCTCACTTAAGTGATGTATTTAATAATTAGTGTTTTAATTATTAAAAGTGTATTTAATAATTAGTGTTTTACTTATTAAAAGTGTATTTAATAGTGACCCTAGATCTTGTAATATAATCTTAGCCCTTGGATGGGTAGTTAAGAAGGTAGTTACAAAAGCTAAAGTATAAAACAATGGAAAGGGACAAAGGAGAACACACCACCACCAAGAAGAGAAAGAGGAGTGTGAAGAAGAAGGGTTCCCAAGGGAAGACTGGGCAAGAAAATCAGCAGCATGTTTTCCAAGGCAGCCAGGAAGTACCATACCGCACTCTAACAATATCGTACAGCAACAGGTGTGGACACAAATCCCAAGGCAGCCGCTGGTGTATTAATTGCAGACTGTCCAGACCGTACAGTGCTAAAGTTTAGGATTAGGTTAGGGTTTGATATAAGCATTTATCCTTTTTATACTTTAATTCATAAACAGAACAAGGTTAGATCCAGAACAGTACTGCTACAATAATTTCAAACATAAATTTCATCTCTTTCAACTTTAACTCTCCGCTGGTCACTGCGTTAAACTTGGTCCTTGAGATGATTTACCAAATGCCATGTACAGTAACGGTATTATAACTAATAAAACAATAATAATGTACAGGAAACAGCAGTAAAGAGTAGTAATAATACTAATCTAGGATCATTTTAGATAAGCATTTATCCTTTTAGGCTCTGATCTTGTCACCGAAGGAACAAGTCACCTAGGTGAACAAATGACGTACCTTGAGAGAGAGATTAAGAGGGTTAAAGCAGTAAAGAAACAGACGTCAGATCCTTAATCAACACGATGATAAACTTCAATCAATTACTCAGGCTTTAGCAGTACAACAGCAGAGAGACAGTAACGCTGAAGACACGCAGTCACGCTGCACAAGAGACACACAGTCACATTGGGCAGAGACACAGTCACATTGGGCAGAGACACACAGTGACGTTGGGCAGAGACACACAGTCATGCTGATGGGCAGAGACACACAGTCACGTTGTTGAGCAGACACACACTCACTGTTGGGCAATAGAACACGGTCATGCTAACAGGGACACACAGTCACGCTGAGTATGGACAGACACGATCACGCTAATCAATAGAACACGACCATGCTGACAGGGACATAGTCACGCGGAGCATGAGACAACGGTTACGTTGAGCAGTGAACAACACAGTCACGCTGAGAAGAGATAGTCACACTCAAGCAAGGTGACACCCGATCACGCTGGAGAGAGTCACGTTGAGCAGATAACACATTCACGCTAAGAGGGGACAACGCTGAGCAGAAGACAACGGTTTCGTTGAGCAATGGACAACACAGTTACGTGGAGCAAAGGAAAACGCGTGGAGAGGAAGTCGCAACTCGCAGTATCGCGGAGGGAGAGAACCCGGTCACGCTGGAGTGGAGAAAACTAGTCACACTAGGGCAGAGAATGGTCACGCTAGAATCATGCTAGAGCTCAAATAGGAGAAGAGACAGTCGCGCAGGAGCAGCAGAGGAAGATGCAGTCACGTTGAGTAGAAGGGACACAGTCTTGCTAGGCAGTGACACAGTCACGCAAAGTGAAGAAAGCCACGGTCATGCTGGAGGAAGAGACAGAAGGTACCCTTGACGTCCAACAAGGAACGAGCTAAAGAGGCAGACAACGAATTAGATCCCAACAATCCTTAAGATAGGGTGCCAAAGAGGTCCAATAATAAACATAAATAAAATGGTCCAAAATAAAATCATAACAATGGTCCAAAGGTCTAATAAAAAATGGTCCAATGAATTTATAAAGTAAAACCATAAAATAAAAATGACTTGGGATAGTATATCAAAGGTCCAAATAAAAACCATAAAGCAAAAGTCATCATACGAAAGGTACACACAATAAGAGTGCTATGACCAAGTAAGATAAAGGACCATAAGTCAACCAAAAAGGGGTCACAATAAGAAGTTAAGACAACCCTCATACCCACAAAACCAAGGTGGACAAACAACCCATAGGACCAACAACCAACAAGACCAAGTACTTTAATCTTTTCTCTCTGTACATTGTTTCATATATTTTTATCATCACTGTATAAGGGGAAGATCCAAACTAGATGACGTGATCCTCTGGTCGTCCATACTGCTCCCAAGGGTTAGTTGCTAATGACATCGTCAAGGGGTGGCCAATCCCTTGAGAAACAACCTAGCAATAACCGATTAGGAGAGAGGACATCACACATCATCATCTTGGTCCACTTGACCAAGATTCACTTGGTTAACTGACCGAGAGTGCTTCTGCAGGAACTACTTGGTCCCAAACCGAGAATTTGCTTGGTCCCAGGCCAGGAAGTCTCTGTCTCATCCTGCAGAATCTGCTTAGACATTGTGTCCAAGAAACTGTCTAGTCCCAAACCAAAATACCCTAGAGACATATAGGGGACCTAACCACATGTTAGGGACCTTGCCATGGCATCAACATGCTCGGTCCTAGAACAAGAACCCCAAGAGACTAGGGTACTTTCTAGGGTCTTACTTTGCCCTAGTTAACTAACTAGGCTACCATCCTCCCTGAAAATGGGTCTCGCAGTTGCACTAACTTTAACATACAAGGGTTTTCTGGCACGTGCGGGTTCGAATGTCATGGCAGAGAAGTGACAGTACTGTACATCATGTACAATACGTGTGGACAGGTCGTACTACTGTTCCTTAGCACGTTTTGCGAGGTAGATTGTTGCGATCACAATTTTGTGAAATTTTGTCAGTGTGGGAAAGAAAGAAAAATTCTGTGTTAAAAGAAATTTCTAAGTTTCTTCTTTTGAATAAAATTTTCCTCTTTGGGTTTTCCCCAGGTTGGGGTTTTGCCCGGTCAAGGTTGACCAAAATAGTTGTGTTCAATGTGTATGTAAAGTTTCATGTGTTTGGAGGACTTTTAACATGGTGTTTTTAATTTCAAAGTATGGCAAATGATTCTTTAATTAAAAACCTAGTTGTTGAAAGTGTTTGACATAATGTGTGAATGAGATTTTTCACATTTACGTCACTTTTCTTCATGGTATGAGAGCAGTACTAAACAAGGCAGTTTGCTAGTTTGTTTCACAGTGTGTGGGTTGAAGTTTTCAGTCTTGAAGTAATGTCTACCAGTTTGATGAGGAATCCAACTTTAGTACATGGAAGGAGCGCATTATTTTATTGTTGGAGGAAGTGGAACTATGGGACAGTTGAAAAGGCAGTCACAATACCTGATAGAACTACTAATGCGTCGGTTATGCAACCTATCAGAAAAAGAAAGTGAAGGCCAAGAGGATGTTACTTGATGCTGTCAAGCTAAGTCACCTGGTTTGAGTTCGTGTTCGAATTCGACATGAATGAAATTCGGAAGAAAATCGTCTAGCAAATTTTTTCGATAAAATTCGTCATTAAATTCGAATATATATATATATATATATTAAATTTTATTTTTTATAATATATTTTTTTAATATATTAAATATATATAATATAATTTTATAATATTTAAAATTTATATTAATGTAAACCTATACTTACTTTAGGGAATTATATTTTAGCCTAAAGGTTCAAACTTTACAGAATTATATTACCATTTATATATGATAATATATGTAATACTTTGTTTTATATTATTATTATTTTATATGTAAAAATTTGTTTTATATTACCATTTATATATGACAATATATTATTATATGATATATGTAAAATATCATGTAAACTAAGATATTCAATGTCGATGATTAAAAAAAATACAGGAACACTTCAGCGACCAGCTAGCCACAACATCTTCAAACAGATCCTTTCCCAGGCGTACTAATCGAGAGCTAGCCACGACATCTTCAGGCGGATCATTTCCAACATGGGCCCTTTCGTGTGGAATGCTACTCACGGACCGGCACCTCATTCACTGAGGATGACTGAACTCCAAAAATCGGTGGCCTCAGTTCAGTTCTCCAGCAATGAACAGCGAAGAATGGATGGCGGCTTCACGTGGAATTTCTTAGGGAGTAGGGCTACCCAGCGGCTGCAAAAAGGAGAAAACACGAATTCAAAACGAAAATTTTACTGATTTTTTAAAAATCGCCTGAATTTGTAGTGATTTAATTCACGTTCACATTAGGTAAACCAAAGAAATTGAAATTGGGATGAAATTCGCCGAACTTGATCGAACTAATTCGGCTGTCTTAAAAATTCGCCGATTTTCGATTTTCAAAGGAAAAAAACGGCGAACCCGGTGACTTAGCTGTCAAGGACCACCTTGTTCCTCATGTTGCAAGGAAAGCAAATGCTTTTGAAATGTGGACTTCTTTGACAAACCTGTACCAGAGTAGCAATGAGAACAGGAAGATGGTACTGAGAGAAAAGCTGAGAGATATCAGGATGACTAAAAATGAAAAGGTGGCCTCGTACCTCACAAGAATTACTCAAGTTCGGGATGAACTTGCAGCAGTTGGAGAAGTTGTAATAGAAGCAAAAATGGTGAGAACTGCCCTGAATGGCTCTTCAGGTGCATGGAACACCTTTGTAAATGGTGTGGTCTCCAGGGAGCATAAACCCAAAAAAATCAGCAGCACGTTTTCCCAAGAAAATAAGCAGCATGTTTTCCAAGGCAACCAGGAAGTATCGCACAACACTCTGATAGTACCATACAGCAGCAGGTGTGGGCACAAATACCAAGGCAACCGTTGGTGTATTAATTGCAGACCGTCCAGACTGTACATCAAGGGTTTTCTGGCACGTGTGCGCTCAAATGTCAAGGCATAGAAGTCACAGTACCATACAGCAGGTACAGTACATGTGGATAGCTCGTACAACAGGCTGTACTGTTGTTCCTTAGCATGTTTTTCAAGGTAGATTGTTGTTGTTACAATTTTGTGAAAATTTGTTTGTGTGGGAAAGAAGGTAAAATTCTGTCTTAAAGGAAATTTCTGAATTTCTTCTTTTGAAAAAAAAAAATCCCTCTTTGGGTTTTCCCCAGGTTGGGGTTTTGGCTGGTCAAGGTTGACCAAAATAGTTGTGTTCAATGTGTATGTTCAGTTTCATGTGTTTGGAGGACTTTTAACATGGTGTTTTAATTTCAAAGTATGGCAAGTGATTGTTTAATTAAAAACCTAGTTGTTGAAAGTGTTTGACATAATGTCTAAATGATATTTTTCACATTTATGTCATTTTTCTTCACTCATGAGGGTGTATAAATATATATTGACTGGTCACAACTCATGAGGTGAAGGAGGTGTGTGGTCTTTGAGCTTTCATTAGCCTAATCATCATATTTATTGTTATTATTGTGTTTAAGTTTATCACATTACCACCCCCTTGAGGGATGCTTTGTTCTCAAAGCTATGTCACAGGCTTCGCCGTTTTTTATCCTTTGAATTCAAAATTCGGAGAATTTAAATTCGGCAAATTCGAAAAGAAAAAAATTGCAGTTTGATGAGCTTTGGCATACTTATAAATCCCTCATCCTCCCGAGTCATTTCAGTCCCTTCCGCCACTTTCCCTTACTCTTATTTCGTTGAAGGTTTGTTTTAGGTTCAGCTCCGAAAAGGCAGCCATGCCTCAGCTGCAGGATATTCGTTTTGGGTTCAGCTCTAAAAGGAGGCTATGCTTCAGCTGAGGGATACCACATCTCCTAAACTCAACACTTCAGCACCTGGCACCATATACCGTTCATGAAGTGGTACAGCATGGAATCCTATTTGTAGTTACAATTCAAGAATTTAAACCAAGATTTTACAAGATATTCCAACTTCATTGACCTTCTATCTATCAACAATTGCAACGGTGAGATCTTTGGTGGGGTACACAAACAGGTTTATTTACTAAGTGAAGCTGATTTCTATTCAATTATGAGTATTGTCAGAATCTACAAGTATCGTTACATTTCTATCTTTTTATAATTCCTTTGAGCTTTAGGGTCTTAGGTTGTGATTTCAACATCATGGTTGAAAGTGGAACTACATATTTCCTTTCCTCTTTTCTAGAGTCTTGGATCTTATCAACCTTTCTTAGATGAGGTGGAATATATTTGTGGAATGGTTCTTGTATTTTTGTTTTCAATTAGTAGTTTCTTTTTGGGAGGCCTGTCTTCAATTTCATTTTGTTGGGTGCCAGAGACTAAAGCCAATGATATTTTTGACGCTACTTCCTCATTCTCGGATTTTGAAAGTACCCTGTCATGAATTCGTTTCTTGGGCTCGATATTGCTACTTGCTTTTGATCTACTATTTTTTAATAGTGCAGTGACTTGTCTTCAATTGATGTCTCAGAATCCATCTCCTACCACATCTGTGACAATTGCTTCCCTTCATCGTCTTTCAAAATATTCTATTGACTTGTCAAATCTGTACCTTAAATATTTTTGTCACTGCTCAATATTATCACGATGATCCTACTTGTCAGCTTTTATCGCAAGTTTGCTGGGGGTATTCTTTGCAGCTGCGAATTTAATTTTCATAAGCCACTTTAATTTACTTGTATATTCTCACATTTTAATTAACTTGTATATATAAATTTTGCATACAATGTATATAAAAGTTTTATATATATAACAATGAGTCAAAACAGATGCAGTGAATGCTATATGTAATAACATGTACACAGCATATATATATATATATATATATAACAATGAATCAAAACAGATGCAGTGAATGCTATATGAAATAACGGCATGTACACAACAGCAATTGTACAGTTAATTGGCAACATACAGATTTAGTTTTGAAAGGCATCTGGAGCATACAAAACACAGTTACTAAATGGCTTGATTGCCTGCAACAGATGTACAGACTAATGTGATAGTGTACAGTAGTACAGCTGCTAATTAACAGTTCTGCAAATTAATTGTACTTATCAGCAATTGAGGGCAACTTGAATGTTAGTATAATCTAGAGGTTAATCCACAAACAGGCCAAGAATTTTGGCTCTTATACCAGATGGAATAAGCAATTCCTATTTATTATGAGATTGACAGGATTTTCTGCAATTGTAAATCAGAATATTGAATAATGATTGATTGATATGAAATTGATTACAATGAGCCTTTTGATGGTTTATAAATATACATTGACTGCCCACTAGGTGAAGAGGTGTGTGGCCTTGGACCTTTCATTAGCTTAACTAATATAATTTTGTATTATTATTGTTGAAAAAACTGAGATTTACTGCTTGCTGGTTTAAATGAACAATTTGTGTTTTTCACTTCAGCCGGTTTTGCATAGGCTTGAAGTTACTTAAAATTTTGCCGAACACTTTTAAACACACAGTAAAAATTACTAACAGGCTGAAAACAAATGCATGCACACCATAAAAAATTTACTCAGAGATTTTTGGCTAATCAGCCCTGGAAAAACCCCCACGGGGTAAACCAGTCAGAGAGGAGAGTTTTAATTAATTTCTTCAGCAATGTACAGGACAGAAAAATAGTGAAAATACAACTTATCTCCACCGGCAAACTTCTTCACAAAGTCTGGAAAATTTGTGCCCAGCAAACCAGCCAACACTCTTTTTCGTTTTCTGTGCAAAACAGATGCAAATGTACAGCACCAGCAGGCCGTACACCTCCCTCGAAAACAGTGCCAAAAATCAGGCTGTACAACAGTCCGTACAGCAGTCCGTACCAGCAGTCCATACCAGCATTAAATGACCCTGTACCTTCCTCGAAATCTGTGCAGGAATTAAATGCACCATACAGCAAGAACCAGCAGTCCGTACATCCCTCGAAAACTGTGCCAAATTTAATGCACCGTACAGCAGAAGTAAACTCGGCCGTACACCCTCGAAAACTGTGCAAAAATGAAGCAGCCGTACAGCAGTCCGTACTCCTTCTTGGGATTCATGCCAGCAAAATACTGAACCAGTCTCGACCTCCTTGCTCACTGAAAAAACTCTTCAGCAATCAATCTGGAAAAATCGTGGCCCCTTCAAGCAAACTCGACCTCCTCTCCTTCAGCTCTTCTCTTCTCCTGAAAAATAAAAAGTGAAAAACCCTTTTGCCTCCCTCATGCTTTTTGTTTACCCTAAGTGAGTTTCTTAATCCAATGGTGGAGAAAGAACCAAATCAATGGATGAGATTGATTGAGAGTGAAAATCACTTTTATTTATTTCCCATAAATAAAATCACTCACCCACTTAAATTTATCAAAAAGTGACTTTACTGTTATAAAGTCTCATTAAGTGACTTTTAATGTGAGGGTCACCTTTTTCCCTCTTAAAGTGACTTTAGGCAAAAATTAAAGTCACCTAGGGAACATCTGCCTAGGTACAAAAATCAACAATTATTACATGCTAATTATTATTTTTTTAGTATATGACCTTTCAATAAATCATATGAAAGATTTATTGAGAAGGGGCTTTACCAAACAACCTTGGAAACAGAAATTTCCCTGATGCATGAACTAAGACAGGCAAATGAGACAATAAAAATGACTTAGTTTGCAGACTCATATCGATGTTGATCTCTAAAGATTTGAAGTTTCATCTTCAAGGGATTAATACTCCACATGTTCAAATCAGGCCACAAATATCACAGTCAAAAATCAGTAATTCAACAGAGAACAAAACGCTGCCAAGGGTCACAAAGAACTCACAGCAACACACAACAATTGAACACTACCACCATCTAAGGCACATGGTGGATAAGAGTCTAAGATATGGGACAACAAGAGTGAAGAGCTATGGTGTTGCAGTGTTTGACGCGTTTCAGAAGGAAAAATTATAGAGGCAAGCGATCCTAGAGTTAAGAAATCCTGCCAGAATAGAGAGCAATGGTGCACAAACTGTATCAGCAAATAAGATCCAAAGTAAGGACCGAGGGAGGCATGTCTGGAGGATTTAATTGCGATAATCCGAGTGAAGCAAGACTACTCTCTGTGAGCCACACTATTCAAGTTGTACATTGACAAACTGAAAAATGGATAAATGAGAAGGGGCGAGGTGGTGAACGTTGAAAGCATTAGCATGAAAATTCTGTTATATGCCCACAACATCATTCTTACAGCATGAACACTAAGAAGCTTAAAGAACACCCTATGGTATTAGAAACACTCTAAAAGAAGTAGGCATGGAAGTTAACATTTGCACGACTAAAGTGGTAATCTCCCTCAAATGTAGAGCAATTCACCCATTCCCGCTGAATCGAGTTCGAATATGAGACACTTCAGATCATGTAAGGATGCAAATACCTGGGCACAAAGGACTCAGAGCAACACACAACAATTGAACACTACCACCATCTAAGGCACATGGTGGATAAGACCAATGTTATCAGAACCGGACCGGTCATCGAACCGGCACCAGAGCCCAAAATGTGAACCAGACCGGAACCAGAAAAAAACTGGTAGACAAAAAAATACATAAAATATTCATATTTTGTAAAAAAACATATATATCCATGTGCATACATATGAAACCATTAATACACTTTACAGGGAGCGAAATATGGAGGCGGACAAGCTCTCAAAGAAAGGACTGACATTGCAATGGGGTGAATGGAAAATTTTGGAAATAAAGGACTCAAAGGCCACGGAATATCCGCACAGGCCTTTTATAAACCTGCCACACTAAATCTTATTTAAATTCGAAGCATATATTTTTGACAGTGATAAACATCAGCAACAAACTTCAAGCTCAGGATGAAAGCAACTCTCAAATTATCAGTCTTTTTTCAGCTCGAAGAATGGAACAGTTTTGCTCAAGAAGCTGGCCTACATGGGTACTTTACAGCCATTTAGAAAAACAGTCTATTAGGACTAGTCTGATCTTTACAGATCCCAGAAGGGAGGAACATATACATCAGAATAGATGTAAGACCATTTTGTAAATCTGCATATAGCAGGAACAGAACACATACTATATCTAGTATGCAACTTTTGATTAATAAAAATCAGCATTTTTTCTTTCGGAAAAAAAAAGAAACCATTAATACACAAATATGCAAAGTTTCTCATATATATAGCAAGTACAAGTGCAAATAACCAAAATATCATCGAGTGCAATACATCACTGAAGTTCCGATCTAAAATACATCACTGAAGTTCTGAACCAAAATACATCATTGAAGTTTAGAACCAAAATTTGAGTTCTGTGGGTCCCCGGACGGCTTCCATACGGCATTGTACAGACTGGACCGGTTCCGTACAGAATCGGTTAATACCGGCCAGTTCGGCGGTTTTGGTCCGGTTCAGGCCGGTTCAAAGCCTGTTCAGGGGGGTTCAGGCTCAAAATCCAACCGGTCGGACTGACCGGTTTTGCTTGAACCGGACCGGTTCCAATAACACTGGATGAGTCATGGGACAACAAGAGCAAAGAGCTATGGTGTTGCTCCATAGACTTCAAGAGTATTTGACGCATTTCAGAAGAAAAACTTATAGGAGGCAAGCAACCCTGGAGTTAAAAAGTCCTAGCAGAATGGACAGCAATTGTGCACAAACTGTATGAGAAAATCAGATCCAAAGTAAGGACCAAGGGAGGCATGTCTGGAGTATTTAATTGCAATATTCAAGTGAAGCAAGACAACTCTCTGTGAGCCACACTATTCAAGTTGTATATTGACAGACTGAAAATGGATAAATAAGAAGGGATGAGGGGGTTAATGCCGCAAGCATTATCATGAAAATTCTGTTATATGCCCACAACATCATTCTTGCAGCACGAACACTAAGAAGCTTAAAGAACACCCTATGGTATTAGAAATACTCTAAAAGTAGGCATGGAAGTTAACATTTGCAAGACTAAAGTGGTAATCAGTCTCAAATGTAGAGCAATTCACCGATTCCCCCTGGGTCAAGTTCAAATATGAGAAATTCCAGATCATGTAAAGATATAAATACCTGGGCATCGAGTTCAACGCTAATCTCAATTGGGATTAATACCCATGAAAGGGGATGGATGGCAAGTGGAAGGCAACATCCTCCTACCAAACAGATGTAGCCCTATAGAGATTTGGGATCAGAAAAAATTCAACTACCTATTCTAAATGTCTATCACATAGATTATGCTTGGACCTCATACCATGCACATTTCAATAACTTTTGCCTATATAGTAGAATCATTTGCATTGTCTCCAGCTCCAATGGGTACAACCTTGTTCAGATGAGCATAATCTTGTATGGCATATGCTTTGATTCTAAAAATGACACCATCGTGTGTATTTGGCCATTTGCACCCTTTTCATCTAGCCCCATATGTTATGGTATATGCTTGGGCATTAAGCTCGAGGACACCATGGTGTTTTTGCACCCTGACCCAGGCATTTCAACACCACAATTGAAATCAAGTTACAGGGTTACCTCATGCTCAATCTATCCTCGAATGAGAAACACACTAGCCCAACTTCCAAGAAGCTCTCATAGTTTAAGAAATGAAAGAAGCAAAAGAAAGGAAACATAGGAAGAATGGGACCTCACAACTCTCGTAGTATGCAAATCACAAGAGTGGAAACATGGCAGCATTTCATTCTCCATTGTGAAGCCTATAGGCATACCAAAAGAGGGTAAACACTAGAAGGATATGCAAGGGAAGAAATATTGCAAGGCATCTAGCTAGAAAGCATGTCTAGAAGAGCAACAAACATGATGTATGACCAAGCAAAAGCCTTAAGAAACATGCAACATGAGGGTCCAACCCACCCCTTAAGGCCATCCAAATGGGCAATCCAACGATCAAGGACACCTTGGTGTTTTTGCACCCTGACCCAGCCATTTCAACCCCACAATTGAAATCAAGATACAGAGTTACCTCATGCTCAATCTATCGTGGAATGAGAAACACACTAGCCCAACTTCCAAGAAGCTCTCATAGTTTAAGAAATAAAAGAAGCAAACGAAAGGAAACTAAGAAAGAATGGGACCTCATAACTCTCGTAGTATGCAAATCACAAGAGTTGGAAACATGGCAGCATTTCATTCTCCATTGTGAAGCCTATAGGCCCACAAAAAGAGGGTAAACACTAGAGGGATATGTAAGGGAAGAAATATTGCAAGGCATCTAGCTAGAAAGCATGTCAAGAAGAGCAACAAAAATGATGTACGACCAAGCAAAAGCCCTAAGAACCATGCAACATGAGGGTCCATCCCACCCCTTAAGGCCATCCAAATGGGCAATCCAACGATCAAGGTTTGAAAATAGTCCCCTTGCCTTATGTGAATAATTTTGAAGTCTCTATATGTTTGGGCATTTATATATTTTGTACAATAGAGTTGCACTTCAAGAATGTAATACTTCATCTAATAGAATGCTTGGTCTAGTGGACCTTTAATAAATCTATATAGCTAGCTAGCTAGACTTGGATCTCTTGGATCACACCACCTCAAATTGTTAGTCCCAAATTGGTTTTTTATTTTTATTACTTTCTCCAAATCCTAAGGGCATCCGTAAGGACCCGACTTGGAGTGCCACTGACAATGGCATGACAGAGGATGCAGCAAGCAAACATGACTAAAGGTAAACAACACATCCAAGGATGTCTAAGTGGACTAAGGACCAAGGACGGCTTGCATGCCTGACGAATTCAAAATGTGCTCTTACAGACTATCACTTGTTGGCCTAAATGAATGATAACACCGTCTCATGTTGTTGAAATATGCACTGTGTTGCATGGGTACCCGTACCAGGGGGTCGAGTACACGAACCAGTACCGGTTACATGTACCGGGTACTTGGGTACTTCAATGGTACGTCCCCAGCCGTACCCAAATCCAACCTCACATACCGGGTACTTCATGTATGAAAATAGGGTACTCGCATGGATTTCAGTACGTCGTACCACATGTTTGGGTACGCGGTCAGTACAGTCGTTGGGCATTTTATCTTAGCTCGTCATTCGAGGCAAATCAATTTGCAAAGTTTGAAGTTCAAAAGTTAAAAAATTAAATAATAAAACACTAAAACACATGTTATGTGGGCCCTTTCCCCTTACCTAAACCCGCGCAACACTGCATTTCTCACTGCAAGTGCACTGTGCTCACTACTCCAGCGACAATGTGACAGAGGACCTTAGTGATGCTAATGACGTTAATCCTAAGGCTTGAGGAAGCCAAATCAACTATCTTTTTCATGTTCAATGTTTACTGTTTTGAACTTTCTTTTTCATGTCTAACAATGCCTTTTGGCAAATGTTGGATGTAGTATGACAATGAAGTTTGAACTCCTGGTGTGATGGACATATAATATTTCATGTTGTTAATTATATTAATATAATTCCAGTTTATATCTACTATGAGTCTATGTCATGATTAATCAAATTAATTATTTTATGTTTCAAATTTTCAATGCAAATGTTCATGTGAATCATTGAATTTAGAAATATTAAATATGCATGTATGATGTGTGTGACATGTTTTATTTTTATAAATTTTAACACACGCAAATATATATCTATACAGTACCCTCAACGTACCCAAGTACCCTGTTTCAAAAAGTGGCGTCCCCATCCCTGTCCCCGTACCCGTCCTCATACCCACATTTCCTGGCAACTTAGAATATATAGCTTTGGAAGCTATTTTTTAAATTATAAATTCTATGTACATAAATAGTTTTTGATGACAAGTGTTAACTTTATGAACAAGTGTCAAAAGGCCATGCCAAGTGTCAAAATCATGTCACATGTCAACCTTAGAGAGGGCTCCTTAGAGGGGGCCTGCTTAGGGCAGTCCCTAGGAGGGCTGCTTAGGGCAGTCATAGAGGGCTGCTTAGGGCGGTCCTAGGGGGCAGCTTAGGGCAGCCAAGCCAAGCCCAAGTATAAAAGGAGGCTTGCCTCTCACCTTTTCGACAAAATTTTGAAAAAGTTTTCTGTTGATATAAGGTTGAGTTATACATTGTAACCTTCTGTTGTTATGTGACTAGTACTCCTACCATTCTACTGCTGTAACATAGGTGCTGTAACAGAAGTGTTGAAACAGAGGTGCTGTAACAGAGGTGCTGTAACAAAAGTGTTGAAACTAAGGTGTTGTAACAGAGGTGCTGAAACAAAGGTACTGTAACAGCAATGCTGAAACTGTTGATTTTTGTACCTAGGCAGATGTTCCCTAGGTGACTTTAATTTTTTGCCTAAAGTCACTTTAAGAGGGAAAAAGGTGACCCTCACATTAAAAGTCACTTAATGAGACTTTATAACAGTAAAGTCACTTTTTGATAAATTTAAGTGGGTGAGTGATTTTATTTATGAGAAATAAATAAAAGGGATTTTCACTCTCATTTCATCTTGACCATTGATTTGATTCTTTCTCCACCGTTGGATTAAGAAACTCACTTAGGGCAAACAAAAAGGGTTGAGGGAGGCAAAGAGACTTCACTTGTTCATTTTTCAGGTGAAGAATATAGAGCTGGAGAGAGGGGTCGAGTTTGCTCAAGGAGGGCACGATTTTCTAGAGAAGGGTTTGCTGAAGAGATTCCAGTTTACTCCAGGAGGTCGAGACCACATTTAATAGGAGTGCACAGTTCCCAAGAAGGAGTACGGCCTGCATTTATTGCTGCTGTACGGCTGCTTCATTTTCTGCACAGAAACCGAGAAAGTACGGCCTGTTTGCTGCACGAATTTCGAGGTGTACGGCCTGCTGTACGGTGCATTAAATGCTGCACGAATTTCGAGGAGTAAGGACTGCTGTACGGCACATTTAATTCTGCACAGAAATCGAGATGTACGGCTGGGGGTTTTTGCTGTACGGACTGCACATTAAATTGCACAGAAATCGAGGAAACTGTACGGCTGGGTCTGCTGTACGGTCTGCTGAGTATTGGCACGAAAATCGAGGAGGTGTACGGCCTGTCAAAGCTGTACCAGTGCATTTAATTTGCTGAAGAAAAATCAGAGAAAAATGTATGGCTGGGATTGCTGAGCATTTTTCCAGACTTTGAGAAAAAGGCTGCTGGTGGAGATAAGTTGTATTTTCACCATTATTTTTCTGTCCTGTACCTTGCTGAAGAATTAATTAAAATCTCTCCTCTCTGACTGGTTTTCCCCGTGGGGGTTTTTCCAGGGCTGATTAGCCAAAAATATCTGAGTCAAATTTATGGTGTGCATGCATTTGTTTTCAGCCTGTTAGTAATTTTTACTGTGTGTTTAAAATTGTTCGGCAAAATTTTTAAGTAGCTTCCAGCCTATGCAAAACCGGCTGAAGTGAAAAACACAAATTGTTCATTTAAACCAGCAAGCAGTAAATCTCAGTTTTTCAACAGAAACAGAGGTAATAAGGCTGCTACAGTAATTACTATAAGTCTGCTACAGTAAGTCGTTATGATAGTCAATTTTGAGGTCATTATCAGGCTGTTACTGTAAGTATGATATCAGTTGTTAATTAAGTTTGTAAGTGTTGAAACAAAGGTCGGCACCCTAAGTTCAAGGTTATTAGTTAAGAAGTCTTGTACTAGTATTGTACTTTGTTGAAGAATATCAAGAGAAGTTTTGGTTGGGTTTTCTACCCCAAAAGGGTTTCCCATGGTAATGTGATTGTCTCTATGATTGTCTTACCTCCAGTGATCCTTATTTAGGTAGAGATGTATGTTTATATATGATATATGTTGCAAAATATTAAAAATTCCAACATACACCTAGTTTTTCAACATGGTATCAAAGCTTCCCTAAAGGAAGCCATTTCTGCAGAGAATTATTAGACTTGTTAAGGAGGGTACAGTATTTTAGTTTTGAAGGAAGACAGAATCAAAGACAAGATGTTGTCGAGCACTAAGTTGGATGAGAAGCTTGAGGGACCTGATAATTATAGAACATGAAGTACAGAATATCTCTTGTGCTGGAAGAAAATGACTTATCAGATTATGTTCAAGAAGAGGTTGCAGAATCTGAGGATGAAGAAGCTAAAGTCAAGTATAAGAAGAATCGAGTAAGAGCAAAAAGAATAATTGTAGATTCTGTAAAAGATCATCTTATTCCTCACATCATCCATGAAGACTCCCAAGGAGATGTTCGATGCCCTATCTCGTTTATATGAAGGAAGGAATATTAAAAGGAAGATGACTTTGAGGACTCAACTTGAAAATGCAAAGATGCAGAAGTCTGAATCTATTCATGCCTTCTTTACAAGAATTTCTCAGATTAATAAACAAACTGTAGCTATTGATGACTCAGTTGAAGAAGTTGAGATAGTAATGACTACTCTCTACGGACTTCCAAAGTCATGGGACGCGTTTATAAGAGGTATCTGTTCAAGAAGAAAGTTAATAGAGTTCAGTAGGTTGTGGGAAGAGTGTGCCCAAGAAGAAGCAAGATTGGGAGCAAGAGGAGAAATTAAGTGATGATGAGGACCAAGCTGTTGCAGCTCAGTTCAGAAGTTTCAAAAGTTTGGTAAAGGTAAGAAAGACTATTCTAAACTCAAATGTTATTGTTGTGAAAAATTGGGACATCTTGCTAGAGATTTGTCCTCTCATAAAAGAGGTTAAAGAAAGGAGGAAAAACAAAAGACATCATGCTCATATTGCTGAAGATAATGAACCTGCCTTCAAGAAAGAAAGAGAAGAAGATTCAAGTGAAGAGTATGTGTTGGTAGCAGCTCTTACGAATTCAGTAAATTATGGGGTGATGAAACTTGGCTGGTGGATAGCGGTGCCTCCAGGCACATGACTGGTTTTAAATACTCACTTTCAAGTCCAACTACAAAAGATTCTCCTCATCATGTAAGATTGGGCGATAACTCTTCCTATCCTATTTGAAGAAAATAAATGACATTAATATGAAACTTTCATTCACACATTCTGTCAAACACTTGAATGTCTAGGGTTTATGATTAAAAATTTCCTCATAAACTTGAAATAAAAACCACCATATTCAAGATCTTCTCAAATACTGAAGTATCCATTCACACATGAAAACACAGATGTTTTGGTCAACAAAATGGGCAAAACCCCAACTCCTAGGGAAAACCCTAGAAAGAAGAAAATTACTACTAAGAAGAATACTCAGAAACATTCCATCTACACTTGAAATCATTCCTTCAACCCTCACTGACAGAAATACCCAAACTGGAACAGCAGCAAAATACCTCAATTTTTGTGCCAATCTACAGCTATACTGCTTGTTGTACGGCCTCCACACAGGCGTTGTACAGTTGTACTTTCTGTTGTACAGTATACCTCGAAAATCGTGTCCACACATGCCAGAATTTATTGCAACAATACGCCCTGTCAGTCTGCAATTAATGCAACAAGAGTACCTCGAGAAAAGTGTCCACACGTGTGTTGTGGGCACAGTACCTCAGATTGGTTGTTGTATGGTTCTAGATGCCTTGGGAAATGTGTTGCTCCTCTCCTTGAGATTCGTGCCAATCTAGGGCATTCCTTCTTTCTCCTCAATCTTCTTCTCTCTCTCTCTTCATTAATGGTGTGATCAATTTGTCCTTTCTCTCTTGTTTTATACTTTAAAATTTGTAACCACCTAATCTAAGGTTGAGATAAATTTAAAAAATTAAGGGTCGTCATTTAATGCACTTACATTTAATAATTAATTCACTTTAATTATTAAATAATAACTTAAGTGAGACCCATTCTATAGAGTACAAAACATCACTTTATTTATATATAACTCACTTTAAACATAAATATACAAAAGACAAAGTCTAAGTCCTCTTCATCACACCACACCAAAAATATGAAAGAGGACCTTCAAAGTTAACTTTCCAACACTATTAAGGGTATTGGGAATGCTTTTTGTTTTTACAGCTTAGATTCAGGAAAACATTTGAAAATAGAAAATGTCTTATATGTTCCTAGTCTGCAAAAGAACCTTTTATCTATTTCTGGATTGGAAGAAAAAAGGATTCCATGTAGCTTTTGTTGATGGCCAAGAGGAAAGAATATTGATGATGTTGTTATGATTGGTATTCATGAAAATGGATTGTACAAGTTAAAAGGAAACGCAGATCAAGCCTTTGTCCATAGTACTTATATAAATCCATGTGAACTTTGGCATAGAAGGTTTGCTCATATTCACTATAAAGCCTTACCAATTGTCAATAAGATGGTGAAAGGCCTTCCAGAAATTCAAGAATTCCCTGATGGAGTATGCAAAGGTTGTGCACAAGGAAAGAACATGAAGAAGCCTTTTCCAAGCAATGATCAATTCTAGAGGTTGTCAGTTGGTTAAAACCATTTTAGGGCAATGAACTAGAGAGCATTGAGACAAGGGATCAAGTTCCAAAGATCAACTAGCACCCCCAAGAGGATTATACAAATGAGTACTCAATGGGCAAGGAACAAAACCGAAGAGCTCATCCCCACACTTACTTTCAAATTACTAGTTGTCTTAATTAAATGTATATCCATCATTTGTAGCTAGACATTTTCTTTCAAAAGCTCAACAATATGATGGTAATCTTCATCGTATAGGATGTTTAGTAAAATCCTATTCGATTCTATTCCGCTCTCTCTCTCTCTCTCTCACTTTGTATATATCTATCTATCTCTCACAAAGATGAAAGAAAAACATATAAACAACATGACAAGCAAATAGATTGGGTTCTACAAACAAATAGTAAAGCTTGAAAAAATATTTTTTGAAAACTAAACAAAGAACTATTGTCAATGGCAAAACAGTACTTGAGAGCTTTTTGGAATGAGATACAGGTGAAGAGCCATGTTTGGGAAAATGGTATATTGAGGGAGCAGTGGCTAATGCTCCCTATAAAGATCTATGAAAATTAGCATAAAGGAAACGGGTTTCACATCTATGGACTTTGTAGGACACTTGAAATGGGGACAAGAATTTCTTACCTGGAACATTGGGGAACAAACATCATCCTACTCCCATTCAACGAAAAGGACAAGAACGACCCAAAAACTAAAAGAACAAAAATGTTCGAACCAACCTTTGCCAAGTTGAATGAGGGATCATAGAGAGAAAAATCAACAAGGGTGGGTCGAGAAGACAAATAGAAGAGACAAGGGGCAAGCATGATATAAACCAAAGAATTATACCATTAATCATTTCCTTACTGCTAAGGCACATGGGATACCCAAGATGACAAATTAGGGTTGTTTGTGGACTTCAAGAAATCCTTGTAGAGAAACTATGTATAAGGAGTTCCAAACCATTGTAGAGCATTAATTCACATGCTATATGTGCAGGTCAATGCCAAAATCTAAACAGGTTTAGCAACCATATAGGGGAGAAACAAGGTTGCCACCTTTATCCCACATTGAAGACTAGATCAATGGGAAGGAGAATGTATCGTAAACATAGTGGTCATAATAATAAAGATCCTACTATATGCATACAATGTCATTCTAACATCTAAGACCTTACACAGCCTACAAGAACATCAAGCAGCTTTGGCGATTGAACATAAGTGGGAATGAAAGTCAACATAAACAAGACCAAGGTGGTGTTATTCTCATCGAAAAGGAGATCCAACCAAATTCAAATCAACTTCAAAAATGAACCCTTAGGAAATCACCTAGAATTACATATATATTATAAATACCTAGGGTTGGAGTTCAATGAAATATTGAATTGGGAAGCAAAATTCCTACAAGAACGACACTACAAGATGAAAGAAAAGCAAAATTCCTACACAAAAAAAATGCAATACAACAGAGTTCTTGAATTGGGGTTTGATCAATTGACCTTTCAAACTTATAACCCTGGTGCTATTGTATGGATGTGAGATATGGGGGCCAATCATATAAAGAACAAATGGACTTATAGATATAAAGAGCGTAGAAACACATAATGACAACCTTTCTTTGAATAAAGACAACAAACAATATGAAATTCCTCTAGCTGAAACAAGCTTATTCCTAATGCAAATGGAAGCAATAAGGAAACAACAACAAAAGGATTCCACGCAAAATAAGAGATAGACTGACTATAAGTTTCTGTTGTTGTCAATCAAAAACAACAAAAGGATTCCATGCAAACTAAGCAAACAAGTCTCAAAAAGAAAAATAATACGTCGAATTTACAATGCAAAATGTGGTTGGAATGTTGGAACATAGCAAAGAAAAGATGCTCAATTAATAACATGCAACAAAAGTGGGAAAAGTAAAGGTAACAACAATATTGCCTAGACATCTTCAAACCATAAAGGGGAATCATTGAAAACGAACATCTATTGAAGTGAAAAAAATATTAGCCCATTACAAACAAGCTCTCATACATTAAGATGCACGACAAGATGGAAGGATCCAAAAGAAGAAAGGGAATGCAAAACATGCCAAGTGTGTGGGAGGAAGGAGGTAGACACAAAGCAACACTTGTCACTCTAATGAAAGGCATATAGCCACATCAAGAAGAAAATGATTCTAGAAGATAGCAATTGGGATGTCCTAATCCAAGGATCACATTAGACATGACAAAAATTTTGTCAAGTAGGACACAACAAAATTAGTGTCTTAAATGATACACTTTAGAGACAAGATGTTCTTCAACCAAGGCAACTTCGGTAGGTCACCCTCCCTCTCTCCAACACTATTTGAGCTATATATTAACAAACTAGGAGGATTAAAAAGAAAGGTTGGGGAGGTGTTAAAATGGGGGGTAATATAATAAAATTCTCCTTTATGCAAACAATGTCACTTTAGATGTAACTAACGATTTTCGCCCTGAAAATCAAAAATCGCCAATTTTTTCAAACAACAGAAGTTATTCAAGCAAATTTTTAAAAAAATGTCAAAAAATCGTTTTGGGATTCGTTTTTCCCCCTTCGCGACACATGGTTAACCCTAATCCCTACCAAGTCCGAACTCCTCATGCGCCAAGCCATCATTATTAATTGTTCATTCTGAGAGTGTAGAATTGAAGAGTGAAGTTGTCGATTCCTAAGTGAAGTGTAGCCATCGTTCCATGAGTTTGTTCCACACTATACAAAGCAAAATCCAAAGGCCCAACGCTGCAAGCTTGTAACTATTGACTGGTGTTCTTAAACTTAAAATTTGAGCACAGATTCCCAAGTGTTGCAAACACCAGACGAGTCAGACTCCAATGAACTGTGGCAGAGGGAGGGCCAACTCCAATGGACTATGGCAAAGAGAGTAAGAGTGTTGCACACTTCCGCAAGCCAAGTCGAATTTCTAGGACTGGTACTAGGCCTTGGATTCTCAGCCCAACAAAACAACCAAAAACATTTCTTAGACTGTAACAATCGCGACTCGCAGGGTGCATTTTTGCTGCATTTCTTACCCTCCAGACTCCCCAGTCCAAGCTCCAAGCCTCTGGCCTCCAAGATCCAAGTTTTGAAACTTTTTGTTCATTAATTATTTGAGTAGATTGCTTGACTAGTTGCCTCTATAAAACTCTAGTCTATAACATGTTAGGTTGTTTGGTATCCTCCTATCTTCATTTTTTTCTCAGTTATCGGTATCTAAAAAACTTAATAAAACCCTTACAATCCTCTATCAATTATAAATGTATTATTGGTCAACTTACTAGTTATCAACTTATCAGTATCATTACTCTGTAAAATTAAAATTTTATCAGTATATTTTGTATGAATTTAAATTAAATGATCCATTAAATAAAAATATGAATGCCACTCATTTTGTAGAAACTTTGATCAAATGGCACCCCATAAATCTTCTGCAGAGGCATGGAAAAATGTCAAGAAGGTTTATATGGTACTTGTCAACTATGTGGGCACAAGTTTTGTGGTACCTTAGACCAAGTAATGGACCATCTTCTTGGTATCAATAATGGAAGTGGAGGTGGCGTGGAAGGATATTAAGAAATATCAGAGGACAAAAAGTTGCAGTGCAACAAGATTATGACAAGTCAAAAGCAGAAAGGGGAAAAAAGGAAGTAAAAAGACAAAGAATTCAAAGGGAGATTGTTTCGTGATGGCAACACCCTTATGAGGGGGCGTTGTCATATCAAAGTACACAACGAAATATGAGGTGAACACCCACAACAATCACACAGACACACACAAATGCCAAGAATTATGGCTTATATTAAATTCAGATAATCAAATTACATAAGTTTTTACAACAAAATCAATGCTTTGTTCAGTTGACTCATTCACTCACGACTGTTATCAACTACATTAAATACATTTGGGAAACCTGTAGACAAACCAAAAATTGATGATTCTATTGCTGAAATATTTTATGCATGTGCAATTCTGTTTAATGTGGGAAGAAGTCCATGTTTTAAAAATGCAATTAAAAAGGTTGTTAGTTTTGGCAAGGGGTATGTTGCTCCTGAATCCAGAGCTTTAAGGACCACTCTCTTAAAAAAACAAAGAAAAGAGCAACAAACAAGTTGGCTGAAATAAAAAAATCTTGGGACACTATAGATTGCACGTTTTTGAGTGATGGTTAGTCCAATTCATGTTATCGACCACTGGTTTATGTTCTTGTTTATTGTCCTCGAGGGTTATATTTTTTAAGGCAATTGATGCAATTAATGAGGTGAAAACATCATAATATATTTTCAACATTTTGGATTAAGCAATTCAAGAAGTCGAGGAGAAAAATGTGGTCCAAGTTGTCACTGACAATGCCTCAAATTGTGTCGATGCAGGAAAGTTGAATATGGACAGGAAACCATAGAACTATTTGTTGGACCCCATGTGCAGCTCATTACTTGGATTTATTGTTGCATGATTTAGCAAAATTTCTATGGGTCAATGAGACAATCCGAAGAGCAAAAACTTCTACAAACTTCATCATTAATCATTGTCCACTTTGAGCTTATACAAGAAAAATGCATCTAAACGGTCGTTGAGGCCTTGTGATACAAGGTTTGCCACTTTTTACATCACTCTGAAAAGAGTTGTTGTGAAAAAAACAAGCATAAGAAGTATCTTTTGCACTACTGAGTTGGAGAGATCTCACCTTTCAAAAGAATCAAATGCAAAGCAGGTTTGAACAGATAACGCTAAGTAACAATAGCTTTTGGGAAAATCATCAAAAAGTTTTAAAAATGTGTGATCCAATTGTTGAGGTGCTCCACATGGTTGATGGTGATAAGCCTTCTATGGGTTTTATTTATGAGGCCATGGATCGTTGCAAAGAAAAGATTACAAGTGCTTTTAATAATGTGGAAGTTGGCTATCAAGAGATATGGGAGGTAGTTGATTAGAGATGGAAGATGTTGCATAGCCCATTACATGCAGCACCATGTTATCTGCACCCAAGATTGTTTGGGATACAAAGACATCAAGATGAAGAGGTCATGAGTGGACTTTCTGAGGCTATTGACAAGATGCATCTGGATAAGTCTATTGCAGCTTTGGTTAAATCCCAAATTAGAGCATACAAGTTACAGGAAGGCCTATTTGGAACCATAGCAGCAAATAAAGATAGGGCTTTGATTGCTCTAGCAATATGGTGGGATTTTTATGCATGAGGGGCCCCAAAATTGCAAAACGTTGCAATTTGTGTCTGGAGCCAATGATCAAGTGCATCAACTTGTGAAAGGAATTGAAGTGCCTTTAGACATATTCATTCAAAGAGAAGAAGGTCGTTATCAAGAAAATTGGCAAATCTTGTTTATGTTCGGAGTAACTTGCAATTGGCTTTAAGCCATGTAGCTAAAGATGAGTCCAATTCTTCCATTGCATGGTTCGAGCCTGTCCCAGATGCATTAGGAGATCAGGATGATCTTGAAAATGAGTGATGAATCCAATGGTGATCGTGATTCTAGTGGTTTCACTCCCCCGAGTGCTTTTTGAACTTGTGTTCTCATTCTAGACTTCTAGTTTCTTTTTGGGAAGCTAATTTGTTAAATAACCTAAATATTGACGACATTTTCATATTATGTTTTATCATGTTACGAACATGTTTTTAAATTTCAAACAAGTTGTAGACTCTGGTGTTTTGGAAATATATGTTTAATCATTCATGTTGCTATATTTTTATTTCTATGATTCTATGACTATCATGTTCATTGCTGATGTGTTCAGTTTTCACAGTTTAATGAGCATAATGAATTTTATTGAAAAAAATCATATGTTTTTTAATTTCCAAATTTTATAGTCATTTGTGTTGATTTTCTTAGCAACATCGAGAGCCCTTCTCTTCGGAGAATGGGACCACCTGGTCTGGGACCACGATGAAGACTCAACCCAGTGTTGAGTGACCGTTCTGTTGAATAGTAGATATCTAGTCTGGGACCATGATATAAACCCAGATCTGCCCTGGGTAGACTCAACCTTGTGTTGAGTAGACATCTGGTCCGGGACCACGATGTAGACCAGTCTGGGACCGGTAGACTCAGCTTAGTTCTGAGTAGCCATTCTCTGGGAGAATGAAGACACTGTAAGCCCTAGACTGGGTCCGAGCATGTGTGTGGCACTTCGACCCTTGATCTATGGGCTTGGTGTGCTTCTCCAAGGATTAGCTACCCTTGGTTAAGTTACCCTAGTACCAGATCTGGGTGTCACACAGTGTGTGAGATAAAAGCATTAATAACTCTCTTGGTTTATGATGACGTACTTTTGAAATAAAAAAAAAGTACCACAGGTAATGACCATAGGGGCACTTGGTAAAAGGCCAAAGTCAAAAGTCGAAGAAAAAAATAAAAATACCTTTTTGGTAATAGACTATAGTGAAAGTGAAATTAGGAAAAGAATAAAAATATTATTATTTTTATCTTTCCTAATCTTGTCCACCTAAAAAGACCACAGGTGGAAAACAAAATTAAAAGACTTTTTATAAAAGTCAAAGGAAAAAAAATAAAAGTACCTTTTTGGTAAAAAGTGAAAGTGAAAGTGAAATTAGGAAAAGTATAAAAATATTATTATTTTTATTTTTCTTAATTAAAGAAGGACTTCTTATAAAAGTCAAAGGAAAAAATAAAAGTACCTTTTTGGTAAAAGTGAAAGTGAAATTAGGGAAAGAATAAAAATATTATTCTTTTTATTTTTTCTAATCTTGTCCACTTAGAGGTGAACAAAGCCTTCTCATTTGTTACACACACTTTTGCTCTCACAAGAGAAGAAGACTGTCTTATGTTCAAACCCTCAGCTAGGGTTTTATCAGCAAAGTCCATCTTCAACATTTTTGCACAGCTATCGTCATCATTCCATTTTTTGGGCAGATTTAAGCAGTCTTATATTTTCGGGCAATTTTCAGCAATCTGATATTTTTGGGCAGTTTTCAAACAGTCTGATATTTTCAGGCAGTTTTCAGCAGGCTGATATTTTTGGGCAGTTTTCAAACAGTCTGATATTTACAGGCAGTTTTCAGCCGATTGACCTATTTGCCCGACCATTTGCACCGATCGGACGACCGGCAACCTCGGACGTGACCGCTCACGCAAGCCAGGTCGTCTGATCGGTGCAAATGGTCAGTTAAGTAGTTTACTCCGTTTTCAGCAGTTTGATATATTTGGGCAGGAGAGAGAAAATATCCGTTTTTTTGAGAAAGCCCTAAATTGGTAATTTTCTGTAATTCTGGAAATTGTGGGTAAAATTATCAATCTAATTTTTACTAATGAATTTTATAGTTACTGTGGTCAAAATCCAGATCTGGATTTGAACAACTTTTTGAAGAATTTCTTAAGCCATCTCATTTATGAGATGAGCTATTAATGCTTTTGGGGTTTTTGTCCTTTGAAGGTTTCCCCAATGAAAAATATTGTGTCCATGTGTGCTGATGTGATGAATGTGTTTTTACTGCACTGCTGATCTATTTATGCTTATCTGCAAATTTTTAAAGTTTATGCTAATGCTGAAAATTCAACAATTTGAACTTAATGTCAAATTTTCCATTGCCGATTTTTTGTCGAATTTCAAGGCATCAAAATTTGAACACGAACTCGAACCAAGTGACTTGGGTTGTAACAACAATATGCAACCTACAAGAAGATCTCCCAGGCATATGAAACCTTTTGCATCAAAATGGTAATGGAAATGAACATAGGTAAAACCAAGGTGGTGGTGTTTTCACTAAGAAAGCAAACAAGCCTTCGCAAATCAATGTCAAAATGTTAATTTGCAATGTATGCACAAGAAAAAAGGCTACAAGGTTGGTGGAAGAAAGCATTTGCACTGCAAAACATGTGCAAGTTAGAAGAGGTTCCAAATTATAAATAATCAACACCCTATTCAAAACATTTGTAAGAGGAATGGTGCATTTAGGTGTGAAAATTATGGGCAAGTATCTACAACCAAAGGATGTCATATACAGAGAGTGCAAAAAACATAACATTCTTCTTATGCATGAAGGAAACTACCCTGTATGAAATCATGCTAGCAACATTGAAATGGAAGCAATCAAAACATTGATTTTACCACCAAAGGCTGGAGAAAATGGACAACAATCAAATCCCCAACGAGATCAACAAGGAGGTCTTGCAATGGAGAAATAATACATGGGAGATTCAAAGGAGAAAATAGCTAGAAAGTTATAGCACAAGGAAGGATCAATGGCCACATGACACAAGCAAAGTTCCACAAAGTTTCCTAGAGGGGGAAATGTTAGTTTTTGTACCTAGGCAGATGTTCCCTAGGTGACTTTAATTTTTGCCTAAAGTCACTTTAAGAGGGAAAAAGGTGACCCTCACATTAAAAGTCACTTAATGAGACTTTATAACAATAAAGTCACTTTTTGATAAATTTAAGTGGGTGAGTGATTTTATTTATGAGAAATAAATAAAAGGGATTTTCACTCACATTCAATCTCATCCATTGGATTGATTCTTTTTCCACCATTGGATTAAGAAACTCACTTAGGTCAAACAAAAAGGCTGAGGGAGGCAAAAGGGCATTCACTTTTGATGTTTTCAGGAGAAGAGAGAGAGCTGAGAAGGCTGGGTCGAGTTTGCTCAAGGAGGGCACAATTTTCCAGATTGTTTGCTGAAGAGATTTTGGTGAGCAAGGAGGTCAAGTTTGCATTTATTATTTGTTTGCACTGAACCTGAGAAGAGTACGGCCTGAGGTTGCTTTCTGCTGTACGGTTGCATCATTTATTGGCACAAAGATCGAGGGAGTACGGCCTGGGTTTCTTGCTGTACGGTGCATTAAATTTTGCACATATTTCGAGGGGTGTACGGACTGGTTATTCCTGCTGTACGGTGCATTTAATACTTGCACAGATTTCGAGGAAGGTACAGCTGAGTTTATTGCTGTACAGGCTGCTAATAAATTGCACAGATATCGAGGAAGTGTACGGCCAGTCTGCTGCTGTACGGACTGCATTTATTGGCACGAATTCCAAGGAGATGTACGGCCTGGTGATGCTGTTCAGTTGCATTTAGTTTGGCACAGAAAAGAAGAAGGGTGTACGGCTAGTTTGCTGAGCACTAATTTCCAGACTTTGAGATAAAGTTTGCCGATGGAGATAAGTTGTATTTTTCACCATTTTCTGTCCTGTACTTTGCTGAAGAATAATAAAAATCTCTCCTCTCTCTGACTGGTTTTCCCCGTGGGGGTTTTTCCAGGGCTGATTAGCCAAAAATATCTGAGTCAAATTTATGGTGTACATGTTTATTTGTTTCAGCCTGTTAGTATTTGATTTTACTGTGTGTTTAAAATTGTTCATTTAAACCAGCAAGCAGTAAAACTCAGTTTTTCAACATGGTATCAGAGCAAAGGGGGCAGAAACAGTGATTTTTGCAGACACAGTAATTTGCAACATTCAGAAATTTTTGTTATTCTACTTCTATCAGTGAACAGCACTTTGTTGAGTTGTTGTTGAGATGGCTACAGGACTTAGGTTGGAAGATAGGCTGGATGGGACAGGGAATTTTGTGCCGTGGAAGGCTAGAATTCTGCTGTTACTTGAAGGGAATGAGTTATGGCCAGACATAGTGAGGAACACTACTACAAACCCCATAACCATTCCTGCATCTACAGATGCAGCAGCCCTCACAGCCTTCAATAAGAAGGACTGCAAAGCCAGAAGAATTATTCTTGATGCCGTGAAAGATCACATTATTCCTCACATTTCAGGAAAGGACAAGGCACATGAGATGTGGACAGCCTTGACCAGTCCGTATGAGAGTTCTAATGAGAACCGGAAAATGGTTCTCAGAGAAAAACTCAAGAGTATCAGGATGAATGGAGGAGAGGGAGTCACAGCTTACCTTACTAGGATTTCTGCAGTTCGGGATGAACTTGCAGCAGTTGGGGAGAAGGTTGCCCCTACAGAGCTTGTGCGGACAACAATGAACGGGGCTTCAAAGTCCTGGGGGGCTTTTGTGCAGGCCATAGTGGGCAGGGAGAACCTACCTGACTGGGAGAGGCTATGGGATGACTTTGTATAGGAGGAGACCAGGAGGGGTCTTGTACAGGGTAGTACTTCTCAGAGAGGGGCTGATGATGAGGATGTGGCTTTGGCAGCCAAGGGTAAGAAGAAGAAGGGCCCCAAGAAGGGTGGGGCCAAGCAGCAGCAGCAGCAGGGTCAGCAGAGTGGACAGAAGAAGGACTTGAGTAAAATCAAGTGCTATGCTTGTCAGGCGTTTGGACACTATGCCTCACAGTGTCCAAGCAAGAAGAAGAAGAAGGGGCAGGGACAGCAGACTGCAGCCTCAGCAGAGGTTGATGAGTTTAGTGTTGCATTTCAGAGGGAGTTTTCCCTTTACGCTGGACAGACTGAGGGAGACAGAGTCACCTTAGCCACCAGCATAGATATGGATCAGGACAGTGAGCATTCCTTGTTGGCAGGACATGAGGGGGGTCCATCCACCTCATCTACTTGGTACATTGATAGTGGAGCCACGAGCCACATGACAGGAGCTCGTGAGGTGTTCTCAGAGTTATCAGAGGCAGGTAGAGATGTGGAGGTTGTCCTTGGGGACAACACCGTTGTGAGAGCTGTTGGTAGGGGTACCATCACATTTCAGAGGGAGTCTATGAGTCCCATGACTCTGCGGGATGTGTTGTATGTCCCAGGGCTGAAAAAGAACCTTGTATCAGTTTCCACTATTGAGGACAGGGGTCTTGGGGTGTGCTTTTCGGATGGGAGAGTACAGGTATATCCCAAGGCTACAGGTATGTCCAGTGCCATGGACATCGGGGTCAGGTGTGGAAAGATGTACAAGCTATTATTTCAGCCACAGTGTGCTTTGGCACATAGCAACAGCAGC
>LPNX010364034.1:290242-371731 GCA_001517045.1 Pseudotsuga menziesii | reverse complement strand
ACACATTTAAATCCTTCAAATCTTTTTCACCTGCACACCAAACACACTTTAGAACCCTCTCCACACTTGCAAATGATAAAAAGAAAGTGAAAATTTTGATTTAAAGCAATTCTAGGTGTTTTTTTAGTGGAAAAAGTGTCCTATTTTCCGGACACGCACTGACAGTCCTAGGACACACGTGTCTGAAAACAGGACACGTGAGTCCGAAAACAGGACACGCTGCAAAGATGTGTCGGACACGTTTTGTCAGCGTGTCCGTGTCCAACACGCAGACACGGGACACGCAGGCCCTTTTGGACGAATCCAGTTTCATAGCCGATAAGTAATGTTGTATGGATCTTCTGAATTCATTTACAATTTTGCATGCCCACGGCTGGCAAGGAACATGCTCTGATACCACTGTAATATCCTCTATTGTTCTATGATAGTGCTGACTCACGCACTCAATCTCATACAAATTTGCAAAATAACTGTGCATGCAAACTTGCCATGCAAAAATGCAATAAAATATAGATGAATTAGGGTTAGGGTTTTGCGGAGAGAAATTAACACTTACCACTGATATTCTGGTTGATAATGACTCCAGAGATAGCTGCATGCATAAGGATATGGATGGGTGGATTAATAATGCTCTTTTCCTCCGGTGTTACCACCCCGCGGTACCGTAAAAACCCTCCAGACTGAAGGTAACGTTTTTGTAGGAGAAGAGGTCCATTCGGGCTGAAACTTTCTGAGCTTGTCCGTCTGCTGATGCCGAAGAGATAGCCTGGCACATGCGAAGGTTTGGCTGCCTCTAAGTGACCTAGCAAATTGATTAGCAGTTCTGTTGCTCACGCCCCCAACTGATCTGTTTGGCTGATAGCTACTCCAAGTGAGCAAACTGATGGCTGATAATCATTGCACACCGTAGGATAGGCCTGTTGAGAAAGAGGAAGCTGACATGTGGAGGAAAGACTGGGTTTTGTGGTCCCAGCGAATCCTTCTGTGTTTTCCTTGCTACTTCCGCCTACAAAACGTGGATTTGCGAATAACCCTTCGAAATGTGTTGGATCTCTGAATACTGTAGTATATGATAGATGCAATGGATAAAGCTGGATGATCTATCCAAATAAGAGACTAGGGAAGATATCTCACTGTTGAACCCTCACTAGTTGAAGACACCGTCTCCAACCCCAACTGTCGTGGCTGCACGCTGTGCTGCTACTCGAAACTCAAAAATCAATCAACAATAACAATAGAGAGTTCCTTTAGTCCCATAACCCTTCTTAAATAGATCTTCATATGCTTTTAGGGTTTGCATGTCACTTTTAGGGTTTATGCTTCACTTTTGCAGGCAAGCAATTCTAATTTGATGTTGACTTTAATACTGACTAAACAAGTCCTGCATGCTCTGCATGCTTTAGGATATGAACTCTGATGGCCCTCCTTCTACACTGATGACTTAATAATACTGAATTTATGTACCTTCTGCTCCTAGTGTTATCAGTCCTCAGTTATTCCCTTTTTATAAAAAAAACATAACACTACACCCTATCCCCCATGAATTTTCCTAAGTTTTGGGGGTGGTCTACACATCCCGCATGTGCGTTTTCCCTCTCTCGCGCTCCCACATTCATAAAACTTGGTGCAACAATGGTTCCAAGTAGCCGACCCACTAAGAAATTTACCAACATAAACAAGAAACACTTTCTTCTTCTCCTTCATATTTCATTGTATCTCTCTCATTTTAACTTTCCATTTTACCAAGGCATGACCTATGAAAGATTTATCCCCTTGTCCCATAGACCATTTGACCTTGTGGGTGTTTTAAAAAGGCAAAGTGATGATGTTCTGCAAGACCAAGGTTTTATGCGCCACACAAAAAGGGGGCTCAACACAGCCAAAGGGAAATCCAAATGAAAGTGTCAAGAATCTACCCACCCAGTTAATGTGATTGATTTGAGTTTTCCTTTTATAGCACTGTCAATTTATTCTACTGTTATTTCCATGGAAGGTTACACCAAAGTTGTAACTATTTTGCCTCAAACCATTTCAGCCTCGGGGACTTTTCACAAAATCTCTCTTGCTGCCTTGTTTAATATGAGATACAAGAATTTCTTCAAGGAAATTTGGACTCCCCTTGCACCATTTTTGTATGTTGTGACCTATTTTGGTCAGCAATGAAAATTGATATAATGTAACTTCACTTCTCTTCACCTAGAGGGACAAATCAAAATTTACAACTATGTGAGACTGAACATCCAATGTAGATAAGATCAAATAATTTTATCAATGTCCAACTAATGACCACAAAAGTAGGTCAATGGGATTGTCGAGTACAATGTTATCGTTACGAAGCAAGAGTTCCAAAAGGTCTCCTATAAAAGGCAATCTACAAAAAAGAAAGTATAGTAAAATAAAGGAGAAATCTATGTTGAGGCATGACAAGCTCTCAACCCCGAGTACACAAGACCGCACAAGGGTGGATAAATATAGAGGGGAAGGATTCAAAGAGCAAAGAAATCCAAAAGAAATGAGGTAGGTCTATTAAAAGATAGAGCCATCTCTCCTAACATCTGAGGCCTAAAGAAGGAAACTAAGAATAGTATGATGTCTCGAGGAGGAACTAGTGGAAGGTCTTGGGCACCCTCTACGCTGTTGTTTGGAGGAGGTAGCCCACCAATGAGGCCTGGGTGATCTCTTTTGCCTCCTGGGAAGAGGTCTAGTTTGGTCATGTTGTTGAGATCTCAAGGGACAAGGGACAATTCCACGAGTCTACAGTAATCTAGAGTCTAAAGCTATGCTAACATCGGTCTATCTCTTAGTGCCCCTCTCTGAGGATAGCACTGTGAAAAAGGAAGTGATCCGCTTAATAGAATCTCAAGTGGTAAAAGGCTGAAGAATATGGGCTTGAAACCTAAGGGTCTCCTGCATGTATAAGGCCACACAAATCTAATGAGGTATTTGAAGAAGCCGATGAGGGTTTGGATCCCTCTAAATATGCAATGGAACCTCTCTTTGATCTCATAGTAGATGGGGCAACGGAAGATGAAGTGCTCCTTAGTCTCAACCACCTAAAGATGGCACATCTAGCAAATCCTGTTAGATCAATCAACCAGGTGGTTCGTCTCTACCCAAAGTCTACAAGATCCCACTCTAAACTGCCCAAAGGAAATATAAAGAGCAAGCATCAAGTGGCAAAGAGCATATTGAGATAAAAACAATGATTTTGCCACTCATCTTCGAAAGTGCTCAACATAGAAGGCCACCTTTGGGCATAACCCACCCTAAGGGTTAACCCATCTTACTCGAGAAAAACAAGTTTTGGATTGAACATAAAACAAAACTCAAACTAAGGTGCAAAACAAGATAGGATGAATGGAAAAGGAGGATATGTCAAGGACGTGATAAGGAAGAGGTGGAAACTATGCAGCATTTCCTACTACGTTGTGACACATACAAACACATCAAGAAAAGATCAAAATTAGAAACCAATAATTCAAGGTCAATGTTCTGAGAGGGCCATGCAGAAGACACAATCAATAGACCCTCAAGTTTTATGCATTTCAAAGAAGATTTATCAAAAGTCGATCCACCCAAGCTAGGAAACCTACAAATGGATAGAATGAGAGCAATACCATCAGTAGACAAAAAAATATACCACTTTTTTAATCTTCCCTCCATACTCTATCACATGGAATTTTGCTTTCATTGTAAGTCTTTGAAGTTTTTTATCTTTCCTCCATACTCCTACTTAAATCATATTTGAATCCCAACATTTGGTGTCACTCTGTGTTGTACTGATTATCATTGTTGTTCCATCTCAACCTTTGTAGCCACGCAACCAACATTTTCTCTAAGCCTAATTGATGTTCAACAAAGATTACCATAGACCTACATAGTTACAAACCACCTTTCCTCCTCCCATGGATCTAGGCATGATCTCTCATCTGAATGTGGTTCAAACATCTGTGTTTTTCACACTTATTTGCTTTTATTGTTAATAAAGACAAACAAGCATTGGGTGCAACAAAAAAGTGACGACCTTCTTTATTTTATCATGCATCTATAACCTATCAATGTTAAAAGAAAGTGATGTTCTAAAGAGGAGCGAACCATGTAAACGAGTTATGAAGATGCCAAGAATGATGCATAGATGGCTACTCTTATTTGACATCTAAAGACAAAAGATTTATGTGCTACAATAAGATGCATTAAATTACAAGAAAGCTTGGATATTTATCACAAATTCATGGTAAGAAGGTAGTTGTTCGACAAGGGAAATGGCCTTGAAACAATAGATTGATGGATGACGATAGAACAGCTCCAAATAGAATTTCTACATTTAAAGGCTGAGATGATGTACAATCATTATCCTCAGAAGGGGGAGGCCCATATTCATTGAAGATAATGCCATCTCAACTCGATCAACTCAATACCAAAGTTGGCCTCGTTTATACATGGTGATTCAATAACTCTACTTAGGTCAACATGCAAATTGGCTTAATGTTTCGATAAACAAACCTTAGTTGACAATTTGACAAAGATATTCAAAATTCACATTGATTTGAACCAAGTCAAACAAATGTCTTGTTGACTTGATTCGATCGAATAAACCTTTGACAAGTTAGGTAGGTAACTCAACCACCAAGAAAATAAAAGGCCTTGTGGTATACGCAAATCTTCAAGAAAACCCTCCACTTGGAAAAAAGAGCAAAATATTGGAAATTGGATCTCTCCACAAATCCTTTGAAGAATTATCCTTACAACACATTAGACATGGAGGAATAAAATTCAGACTTTCAACATAAATTTTTAGATGCCATCAAGCTCATGGGAATCAAAGAATTGGTACAAACCCCAAGGTTTCTTTCGTTGTTCCAAGGCATTGCTTATCTGAAGATGGAATGACCAACCAAAACATATCAGAGTGGACAAAGCAATGAACATATATGGAGAAAGTGGACAGTTCTACACTTCCAAGCAATGTTTCTAAAAAAATTGATCTGCTTGTTGTAGTTGATAAGGTTTTGGTTTGGTCTCTAGTTAGTCAGTTGGAGAGGATTTTATAATTATACCCCTAGGACTTCTGACTATTAAGTAATGAAAACAACCAATAAACTTGCTGGAATGGTCACCCTTTTGACGCAAGTCTTAGGGCCCACCAATAGTGTATATATTTTTTCTACAAAAATAAGTGTTTAAAACTCCATATACAAAGCCCTTTTTTCTAAAAGAATTTAAAACAAGAAAGGGAATGGAATAAAGTGATTTGATTTATCTTTCATTGGCATTTGCTTAGTTGTAAGTAAAACTGATATTGGATAGGCTTTTAAGTTTTAACATATTCTGCAATTCTTAACACGTCCTTGCTAACAAAATATAATAGATATAACCAATAACATGAATTAATAAGAATTTGTTTACTATGATAGGCAACACATGTTTCATCCCAATTTGACCTGAAAAAAACAAGCTTCGCCACAATTAAAAAAATTGGACAACACAAAGAAACTCTTGAATTAGTTCCCAAAAAACTTATAACAAATTGGTCTATATTAGATTAGTTGTCTTTTATTGAACATGGCAATATACCTGCATTTTCTCTAATTGCAAAATGAGTTGTAGTTTATGCATTGTTTGCAAATGACAAATAAATCAGCACCTAAACATTTACACAGTAGGTTTGTTTGATAAGAGAAATTGTGCAAAGGCAAATGAGCAAATAACCAAAATAAGAAATAGTTTGTAAAATTATAAAATCAACATTTTCTTACCTTAACCTTGTCAAGTACCTCGAGAAGCTTCTTTGGATCTGTACAGCCATCAGAAAAGTATTCTGCCACAGCAATATTATGGAGGACCTACACAACAAAAAGAGGTCATAAACCTAATGTAGACAACAATCGAGTCTCTTGAGTGAAATAACTGATTATGTTTTTTGGAATGGCATTCACTTGCTGCTTCATATCTAGGGTTGGTCACTAAGATTTGCCAAAATAGCTCCACCCTACCATTAACTAAGGACAAACGTCTAAACAAAAGAAGCATAACAAATATTCCATCAAAAATTTCAGTATCCAGATTAAAGGCAATATCCAAAACACACAATCCTCTAAAATAGCAAATACTAGTATACGCTGGTATCAAAATTAAAGGTAATATACAAAATAGACAATCCTCTAAAATGCTAAAACAAGGAGGAAATGGACCATCTAGAAATCACACTACTGTCCACAAATTATCCCAAAGCAATATAATGTAATGTAATGTTGAAATTGGATGTTGTGTGGCATTCTTGGCAAAACTGGAACAGCAACCTAGCACTTCTGTGACTTTAGCAAAAATCACTGCAAAATCTGCAAGTTCACCAGCAATGTATACAATATAAGATCTACTTGAAACCAGTGTTACCAACATCGGCCGATTTATCGCCGATGTCCGATAAATCGCGATTTTTTCGCCGCACTGAGATTTAACAAAAAATCGCCGAAAAAATCGCCCCCGATTTTTTCTGAAAAATCGCCCCCGATTTTTTCTGAAAAATCGCCGCTTTTTTCCCAAAAAATCGCGAGTCAATGCAAAAAATCGCCCGCGCGGACAGGGCCGGAAAAAGTTGTCTTTAAGTTGGTTTTTTCTCATTTTGACTCAAACAGTCCACTAGGAGGTGAGCTAAGGGTCTGAGAGGGCAAGTGAAGAGAGTTTCAAGAGACCAAAAACGAATTTAGGCAACATTTTCTTCGCCATCAAGCATCAAATTGAAGATTGGATCTTGCCATTTGGGGTTTTTTTCCACAATTATCACAGCTGAAGGTAAGTAAAAAATTTGCCCATCATTTCTCACTTTTCCAAGAGGGATTGTTGTTGATTTACTTTGCCATGTAATTCTTTATCTTCAAAAATGATTTTTATAGGGTTTTAAGCATTTTTTTTTCAACTGTTACGTATTTTTTTGTTGCTTGCATGCCAAAAAACGTTTTGGCATTTTTTATCTTGCCCTAGATTCCTTATAAATCCTCATAAAAATGTCTATGTAATTTTCCTCATCAAATTAATGGTTGAATGCTCAATATTTCTTGGAATTCTTCTTGTGTTTTAAACTTTTACATTTTCATTAATCACATATGCTAAAAAACGTTTTTTTTCTTACCTTAGGTTCAAACTTCAAGTTCAAAGTATCAAGATTCAAGCTTCATTTTGTCCATAATAACTCCATATACAAGATGCCAAAGGCTTTGGATCCATTTTGGGAGTGGGGCTCACCTATTGACCCAGTCAATCGACAAATTCTCACTTGCAATCTATGTGGGAAAAGAATGACAAGAGGGATAAGTAGGCTGAAATACCACCTTGCACAAATAGCAGGGCATGATGTGGGTCCTTGCAAAGAAACAACTCCGGAAATCATTGCTAAGGCCACACAAGCAATTGAGGGCACTGGGCTAAGGAAACAATACAGGGAGGCTGTGAGGAATCAACTTGCTTCAAGATCCGAGTCCGCAGCAGGAGTAGGGGCTAGTGGGACAAGCCCAGATACCGATACCCACTCCACACAGCAGTCCACATCGCCTTTCATGGTATCTTCAAGATGCAACCATGGTGGACAACCTTCTATAAGGTCCATGGTGAAAGTAAAGGAAAAAGCAGACGCACACAAACTTATTGGTCGATGCTTGTTATGGAGTGCTATTCCATTTAACTTTGCAAAGAACCCATTTTATGTGTCCATGTTTGAGGCGGCTGCTATAGTTGGAGCGGGGTTTAAGCCCCCTAGTTATGAGGAGTTGAGAGGGCCCATCCTTCAGGATGAAAAGGCTGATTACACTCGCAGATTGGAGGAGCTTCAAAGATCATGGTACTTAACAGGATGCAATGTGATGTCGGATGGTTGGACCGATATGAGGGGTAGGACACTTCTCAACTTCTTGGTTCATTGCCCCAGGGGGACTATGTTCATGAGATCTGTGGATGCATCTGCACATGTCAAAGATGCAGTTTTACTATATGGCTTGTTGGATGAGTTCATCCAAGAGATTGGGCCGCAGCATGTTGTCCAAGTGATAACGGACAACACTGCGAACTATGTGGCTACTGGTAGGATGCTCATGGCCAAGTATCCTACACTATTTTGGACTCCTTGTGCCACCCATTGCCTTGATTTGATCTTAGAGGATTTAGGCAAGATTGATTGGATCAAGGATACTATTGATTCAGCACGGAGCATCACAAAATTCATATATAACCATGCAGCAATGCTTAGCTTGATGAGAAAGTTCACAGGTGACAAAGAGTTGGTGCGTCCTGCCATCACACGCTTTGCCACTAGCTTTATTTCTCTTCAATCACTCTTGAATTCTATGTGGGACTTGCAGGCGATGTTCTTTTCACCAGAGTGGCGTGCTTTATCATTTAGCACTAGACCAGAGGGGCAAGCCACATTCAGGCTAGTTGCATATGATGAGAGTTTTTGGGGTGCGGTGAAGGAGGTGTGCACCATCACCGAACCTTTGGTAAGGTTTCTCCACTTGGTTGATGGAGAGAAGCCCGCAATGGGCTACCTATATGAGGCCATGGATAGGGCCAAAGAATCCATCCGTGCTTATTATAAGGACAAGGGAGATCAGGGGCAGGAGAGACGACATAGGATATGGGCGGTGATTGATGCGCGATGGAACCACACACTCCATCGCCCCATTCATGTTGCAAGGCTATACCTCACCCCTTCGTTTGCTTACTCGTATGGCTTTAGATTTGATGGAGAGGTTATGTCTGGATTCTATGAGTGTGTCCAAAGGATGGTACCTGATGCAGCTAAGCGTACACAGCTTTCCCAAGAGTTGGAAATGTATAAGAGAGCTACAGGATTATTTGGGTTTGATATAGCAATAAATGATAGGACCAACCTGATGCCAAGTAAGCTTCACGTAGTTTCAAACTTTCAACTTTAAAGTTTAAATTTAAAATTTCATTTTCTCTTTCTAATTCTTTGTTTTAAATTTTATTTTTCGTTTCTCATGTTTATTTTATTCATAATTTCATTGTAGATACTTGGTGGGAGAACTATGGTGGTTGTGTACCTATTCTACAGAGGCTTGCCATTCGAGTGCTCAGCCAAACATGTAGCTCTTCTGGTTGCAAGCGCAACTGGAGTGTATTTGAAAAAGTACACTCCAAAAAGCGCAACAGGTTAGAGAATTTCAAATTTTCAAATTCATTATATAATATAAATTATTAAATTCTAATTTATAGATTTATGCCACTTTAATATTTAATATTTATGATCCTCCTCCAAGTTGGATACTCAGTGCCTTAATGATTTGGTCTACATCCACTACAATCTCAGGTTGTGGGTGAAGCAGTATCAGAGAAAAGTTGATGCGAAGGCCATTTCAATGGATGAGATTGACACCACCGCTGCATGGAGGGCAGAGTGTGAGGAGCCTGTTATGGAGGTAGCCCCTGATTGGCTAGAGGATGATCATGCTACTGATAGTGATCATGGTGAGACTCATACAGTCTCAGAGGATTTGGATGAGCATGTTCTAGTTCCACAGGAGTTTCACACCGATTCTGGGAGTGTGCCACAGTCAGAGCTAGAGGGAGATAGACCCGGTGGTAGCACATGCACTAGTACTGGTAGAGGAGCAGGAGCTGCAGGACTACCTCCTCGACCTTCTCCTTCTTCAGGACATCAGTTTCGGCCACCTTCTCTAGTTTCTAGAGGACGTCATTTTGTAGGGTCTTCTTCTAGAGGACGTCAGAGTCCAGTACGAGGCCCACAAGCCTCAAGGGCACCTACTTCTAGTTCTAGAGGAAAAGCCATTTGCACAGCGATTACCTTTTCCCGTAAAAGGGGTAGAGGGAATCAATAGTTTATTTACATTATTTCATTGTAGATGACTCGTGAGTCATGATGATCATCATGAGATACATTTGTTATATTTTTTATGACTTAAGATGCAAGGACATGATCCATTTTGTATGTGTGATGTATCTCGATTCTCTAGACATCTTATATATCTTATATATCGATTTTCTTTCCATATTCATGTAGCAATGTGTTTATTTGATGTTATTGTTGCTTTAGATGTTTAAAAAAATGAAAAAAAATGAATATTTTTCTATTTTTTAAGTTTGCCGATTTTTTCCCGATGTTTGCCAATGTTTTGCCGAGATATCCCGAAACGATGTTTCCTGGACCCTGCCGATTTCTTCGCCGCACCGATGTTTGCAACACTGCTTGAAACAACCCAGACAAGAACCATCGTTGCATATTTTTGCCATGGATATTTTTGCATAAAGATGCATTGCCTAATTGTATGTGTAAACTCCTAGTGATTTTCCTATGTTTCCTGTGAATCATTGTTAGTATGATGATATGTTATGTTAATTCACAGTCAATTTCTATGTTTGTGTATCATTGTTAGTATGAAGATCCAAATTCTAGGCTCTATCAAGCGCCGAGAGGGATCAAATCTCTCGAGGTGCAAACCTCTTCCTAGGTATTAAACTCAATGAGTTATCAACTTTAGTGTGTCCTCTATATAGCCATTGATTTGATTCAAACCAAAACACACATCTTTTTATTTAAGGTCCACATATAATATTTTTATTATTAATATCTAATATTATTTATGGCCGACATATAATATTTATTATTATTTTTTATTTTGTTAAGAACGAACATTACAACATCTCCCCATACCTGGTTTTGAAACCATATGCAAGGCCCTCCTAAAACCATGGGTTGTTTAGGAGGCCTTACACATGGTCTTAAAACCATTTGCAAGGCCCTCATAAACCATGTACAATAAAACCATGGGTTGTTTAGGACACCTTGCACATGGTTTTAAAACCATGTTCAAGGCCCTCCTAAACCATGTACAATAAAACCATGGGTTGTTTAGAATGCCTTGCACATGGTTTTAAAACCATGTGCAAGGCCAACATTTTTTTGCGGATAATTCAATTTTTTATTTTTTATTATTTTGTTAAGTAGGAACATTACAACATCTCCCCCATATTGTGTTTTTTTATGACCCACGTTTTGTTTTTGCGGATAATTAATTTTTTACTCTTTTATTGTTTTGTTAGGTAGGTTGGTTTTGTGGCCGACATTTATTTTGGCCGATAATTAAAAAAAAAAAATTATTATTTTGTTAGTAACAAACGTTACAAGATCTCCCTCATATTAGGTTGTTTTTTTTGCCGACATTTATTTTGGGGGATAATTAAAAAATATATATATTTTGTTAGTCTTATAACGTTAGAACATAAGATTTTTAAATTTTTTTATTATTATTTATAGACGACATTTACAAGAGGAACGTTACATAACGTTATGTAACGTTAAAAGATCTCCCCCATACTGGGCTATAGAGAGCCTCTAGGCGCAATGACAATGTATGTGCCATTCCTTTTTGGCACCACGATTGTACATGTTAGTATAATCTTAACCCTGGATCTATTAATCATCAAGAGGGATGAGAAAAAAGACAAGTGAAAACCTTTTGACACTTAAAAAGATTGAAGAAAATGATATATCGATGCTAGTAATTTTTGGTCTACTCTTAATTTTTTTTGACAATAGATATCGGACATCATTTTTTCCATTTTATTTTATTAGTGTTACCCATGTGCATACATACAAAGATCTTGTAGAACTTTAAATTTTAGTTGTTTATGATGTTGGAAAATCTTATAATCTATGTACATGGAGAAACTTGTATAAATTTAAATTTTAGCTGTTTGAAATGTTAGAGAGTCTTAGAAGATTGTATATGTAATTAAAAAGGAGTTGTAATCGTGGGCATATGACACATTTTGTAGCTGAAAATGCATGCATAGTGAGGGAAAGATATAAAATTAGCACCATGAGCCTATGAAAGTGTGGTCTTGTGACAAGCAACGAGGTGATCAGTCTTGTATTAATGTAAAGACTTGAGTTCAAAACCCCCCAAGTGGGTGCAAATGAGGCCAAGTGCAAGTCCCAAGTGATTTTGACAACACAAAATGCCCCTCATAGCATTCCAGAGCTTAGCCAAAGGGAAAGTTGTTAGTTACTATACACATTACATCCAAAAAATCAAAAAACAAATTAGCATCGAGAAGTAGTGGGGTTTCTCCTCAAGTTTACTAACTGAGGGAAAAAAAGGCAAATCAAAAGAAGCAGGGAATACTGAGGCAAATCAAAAGAAGCAGGGAATACTGAGGCAAGCTCCCCATGAAAGTAAGCCTAGTAGGATAAATCAAGTCATTGTGTTGTTTGAGCTTCATGCAAGAGGTCTCGATGTTGATTCCTCGGGTTGGCTACCTCTAGAGTCTATTGCATGCTTCAACCAATGTCCCTACCAGGTCAAGCACCATATTCAACCCCGATGGGTTCACCCTCAGCACCATCCATGAAAAGCAAGTAAGTGCCTACAAGTTTCCCAAGGAGACAAAAAAGTTCCCCGAAGGAGGCCTTTATCGCATCATCCCACTCTTTGTATATATTTGTTTTATTCAAATAAAAGTTTTGGGTGTGTACCAAATTCATGTGTTATAATCCATTTGTTGTAATTGTATCTTGTATCTCCTTGTTGCTCATTAAGCACTATAAGCACAAACTCATAAGATTGTATCAGAGGACCTTGAATTCACCAGGTTACTTGGTATCCTGGTAAGTATAATCCAGCAATCCCAAGTAAGTATAATCCAGCAAGCATCGTTGCAGCGTTTAAAGCCAGAAGCAGCGCTTGTCACAGCACCATTCGCAAGAGAAGCAAAGCCAAGTGCAGAGACAGAGGTAGATTCCTTTTCTTCTATCGATCCCGATCTTGATGCTGTTAATGCATTCGATTATGCCCCTTGAAATGGTTCCGACCTTTCGGTTGATGCGGTTGATTATTATCTTGATCCTGCACATTCCTTACCAGGACCAGCATACTCACTAGGACCAGGTCCAGCAGCAAATCCAGACGTAGTTACAGGACGAGAGCTAGATCCATCCATCGTTCCCTCACTCAATCCGGTTATCACTAGGGAAGCCTGCCCCCCATCAATCAATCAGTTGTTGTCCTGTTAAATCCTCATGGATAAACCCAATCACCTTGGCCAATGAGGGGTTTCATGCTTGCACGGTGTGGACGGTATGCAAGGAGTTTTAGGTGGCATGTTCTCACCTTTTTTTGTCCTTGCATTGAGGTTGATGGATCCAAGATTACTATTATTACAGATTTGGCGAGCATGCTGTGCTACAGTTGTTGCAAACTCCCAGGCTCAATATGTGGCTCGAAAGCTACTGCCTATTCCCTCTTTGTTTGGGTAGGTTCAGTTTGTCCAAAAATTGATGTTGTTGTCTTATTAAATCCCCTCGATAAAACCCGATCACCTCGAAAAACGAGGATTTTTATACTCGCATCGTGAGAATGGTATGCAAAGAGAGTGCGGAGGTGGAACATTATCACCTTCTTTTGTTCTTGTGTTGAGGTTTCTGCATGGATCTAGGCTTCACATAACTGCAGATTTGGAGGATGTTGTGCTGCAGGTGTTGCAAACTCCTAGGTTGCCTTAATGCGTGGCTCGGAAGGCAGAGGACTGCCTGTTCTTTTTTTGTTTTGGTAGTTCTGGTTCATCAACAACTCCCTTCTCATCCTATTGCATAACCACAATGGCCCTTTTTTCCCTCCTCCATATTGTTCCAATGTTGGCATTTTCTTGGGTTCATTTCCTTGGGTTTACTTTCCACTCAATTTCCTATCAGGCTATAAGGTGCAAGGAATAGAAACTTATATGAATCTTCAAAGTCTCCATGCTTCGATGGGTGTTCAGAGTGTGCTCTATAGAGAGCGGTGGGATGCCTGGAAGTGCTAGGAGGCTACCTGGTGGATCCTGCCAGTAGTCATATGCTTGTCTAAAAGATTAAGCCATGCATGTCTAAGTATTAACTAATTCAGAGTGTGAAACTGCAGATGGCTCATTAAATCAGTTATAGTTTATTTGATGGTACCATACTAATTGCATAACCGTATGAATTCTAAAGCTAATACATGCATCAAGTCTCTACTCTTTGGAAGAGATGCATTTATTGGATAAAAAGTTGATGCGGGCTTGCCTGCTACTCTAGTGAATCATGATAACTCGATGGATCACACGGCCTTTGTGTCAATGATGCCTCGTTCAAATTTCTGCCCTTGCTAGCCCATCAAGAACCAAGGTGTGGTATCCTGATGGGTTAGCAAGCTAGCTTGAGGGGTTGAGTGCTTTGAGTTTCATGTAGTAGGTCTTTGGGTCAATTCCCCAAGTTGGATGTGTCTGTTGCATGCATCGCTCAATGTCCCCACTAGACCAAGCATCATAATCAATATTGACAGAATTGCACTAGGAACCACACCTGAAAGCAGGAAAGTGCCTAAGAGTTTCCCTGTGAGGTGTTTATTGGGCAAAAAATGTCATTGTACATGTGTGTGGGAAAAAATAGCATAGTCATAGTAAAGGTAGTTGTCATTGTAGTCATAGTAGCCATATTATCGTGGAACAAAATCTTTAAAAAAGTACGACGTATTGTGGTTTAGTAATCTTGCTTTAAATAAAACATCACAAAGGCAACAACCATTATCAATGGGGACCCACAATGTTAGTAGCCTAGTGAAGAATAATGCTGTCATGTCAACCTCAGGACTTGCACTAGTGTATCAAGTTGTCCACCAGGGCTCCATTCTTATTGTGATCTAACGCACCCAAATGGCATGGGTTTGAAATAATAAATAGCCCTTGGACTTGGCCCTTAAACCAATGCCGTATGCAGACTCTCAAAAAGAACAATAATTGGACTTGTCGAAAACATAATTTAGTTTTCCAGTATATTTTTCTTCAAGTTTTTAAAAGGCTGAACATCTAACATTTGAGACCAACTGCAGCATAATCTTTTGTTTTTATGTATCTAGTAAAAAAGATGTGCTCGCCTTTATAGTTTTAGTTTTGTATTATATAGACTCTCGTCGTTCCCCATGTGTCACTCTATATGTTGGTATGATGTAAATCAGTTCTGCTAGATGATATGGTATTCGTTGCTTTGTAGCTCGTGCTAGTTGTAGTTATCCTCGTAGACCTCTCTTTAAACAAATGCCCTGTATGTAGATAAAGGCAGAATTCGTGCGAGAGGGATCCAAAGAAACTAATTTCGGCTTCTGTGCACAAAATTTTCTCAAATTTCTTATTTTAAGCTACTCGGGCATAAGTCATGCACCTATTAGGTGCCCACATTCTAGTGTAGCTGTTTGCAACACTGTAGTGCTCGATCGAAAGATAGGAGGAAGGAGAAAAAGAAAGAATGGCTTCCTCAAATCTGTGCATGTCTTTGTAGTAGCCATGAAACCATATTTACAAGATAAGCTTGCCATCGTTTCTCAATTGATGGATGGCATTACGCTATATATGATATATAAAGCACTCGCAACACCAAACGCTTTTATAAAATCAGGAACCCTAAAAATGAATACAAAAGACGATGATTCAATAAATTCAAGCCTTTCACTGACCTTAGGATCGTCCTCCTTCTTCTGCAAGAGTTGATTCAGGATATCCAAACATTCTGGATAACGCCTTGCTTGAAACATGGCAGCAGCATCCCTTGCTAAGGTTGTAGTAACAGGTAAATGACCTTCGTCTTCCGGTGACCCTTCCCTCTGCATGGCCTGTGATGGCTCCATTACCAGACCAACCAAACACCTGCTTCACAAATAAAACCTCCAATACCGTGATTCTTCCCCGGATCCAAAACAAAACCCTCGCAAACTTCACTCGCCGGAACTCGAATCTCCGACCTCCAAGAAACAAAAAAAATGCCCTAGAATTTCATTTAAAAGACCTTCGAATGAACTGAAACGGGGATAGTTAAACTTCGAATCCTGTGAATTATTTTCCACTGTATTTGTAGCAGAAAGACCCCGATTGCTTAGCTGAAATGTGAGTCTACGCTAAAGGGAAACATGATTTCTGTTCTCTTTATCGTTTATTCCAAATGCAGCGATGAGTATTCTCTGTTTATATCTCTGCCTGCCTGATTTTCGCCAAATAGGCCTACAGTCCCTTATATTGTCCTCCTGGGTATCCTATTTTCTAGCTCGTATTTGGGACCTCACGACCATGTGACCCTGAGGGTAAGCGGAAAATAAGAACCATTGGACCTTTGTGATGCCACGTCATCATATTTGACACGTGAGATTTTTTAAATAATTGACACATCAGACGGTTCGATGGAATTGAAGAGCCTAGGCCTAGATTCTTGCGCCACCTCAACATATGAGAACAATTCAAATACAAATATAAAATAAAGCGATGCCACTCCGTTGTATTTGTGGACAATAAACTGATGACTAGATTCTTGAGCCACGTCATCGTAAGATGAAGTGTGCCTTCGGAAGGATGAAGCAACCTAATAAAACAATAGGTATATAGCATATTAAGCACTAATTATGAAGAAAAAAACTTTGGAAGGGGTGGTTATTTGGTGAGAAGTAGTTAATATATGATCTGTATAGATAGAATGTGGCCCATGCAGCACTGCCTGGATCCTTGTTGAGGGTGAGACCAACTCAGGTGTTTGGCAGACTACACCTAACCTGAGGAACTGTTTTATTGTTTAACACTTTAACAGTTAACACTCGGTCTTTTTACATGGTTCTATACTTAGTCAAATTTACATGTGCACATCACTTAGGCAAAATAGAAGAACCAAACACAATACAATATAGTGGAGGCAACACCCCAAGGTAGGCATGCCTAACACCTTGTCATCATATTATAAAAACAGTTTACAATATTACATCAAGACGGAGGTGTCCACAAACGAAATACCCGTGAGAGCGCCCAACTAGTGAGCTCCCAAGAAACCCCAAGAAATCAGAATGTTGCTTCTTAACTTCTCAAGTCTCTCCTAATGTTTTCACAGTCACCACTTGCGTTACTTGCTTTCTATAGCAAGCCTGCACCGGTCTTCCCTTGCACCAGTCTACCCCTATGAAACCACGCCCTCCCCAAAGTCTCCACCTGAGGTTACTCTAACTTGGCGCATTTTCATTACTTGGTTGATTGATGCCTCCTTAGCTTCCACCGTGCCTTTGCTTATACATGTGTGTCGGGTCCACGAGCACCCAAGGCTTTACCCTTGCGGTTGCCCCTACCCACATGCTAAACCTTCCATGTGCATGGTTTATGTTGGACATTTGTAAGCTGGGGCACACACCCACCATCTGCTGGCTTAATGCACTTCAACCCAATGCCTTAGTTGTTGTTCACACTTGCCTTGCACACCCACACCATGAAGTTTGGCTGACACCCACTTGGCAAGCCTCGTCCACCAAGCTTCCAAACCATGAAGCTTCGAGCTCTCAAGTCGTGGTGTCGCCAATATTTTATGCCATGCTGCATTGGGCCTCCAAACCATGATGCCCAAGATTCCAAGTCATCTTGCCTGCCAATGCACCCAAGTCATGCCTTGCATTGTCATGCTCTCTTGCGGAGCCATCCACCTCATCGTTGGTTTGCCAGCCTATGGCCACGCCTTGCTCCCGTAAGCTACCAACATCTCGTGGGGCTCCCAAGTTGGGTTTCCAAACCCGTGTGGTGTCTTGGGCAAGTCCCCATGCCAACTTGCCCACCTGGGCTGAGTGAGCCAAGGTGCCTCTAGGCCTTACTTTTCCCATGTTGAAAGTGCAAAGGTCTAGGCCTTACTTTATTCGTAATGTGGAAACTATTTTTTATGATGCCTTTGCTCATATTTTCATCAATCATGGCAAATCTAAAGTGGTCATCTTGTTTCACTCTATCAAGCAAGGTTGCCCGTTGGGCCCAACCTTCTATGTGCTAATAATTGAAGCTATGGGCTATATATTCCAACACAAATTTAGTTTGGGTGTAGTGAGAGGAATGTTAGGTTAATCCTTGTGGAAATTTCATTTTGGTATTAATAATGGCAAAGATTTTGCATCAATAGTTCCCAAAAAAAAGTTGCAAAGAGTTTCAATAATGGAGTTTGACCCTAGCTAAAAGTCCAAACCCAATTTAAGCATGACAGTGAATTCCTCTCTAATGCCCATCCCCTAAATCATGGTTATATAGGACACAAACATAGCCTTTTGGACAAAATTGCAACCCTCTTTAAGGTAATTAAAGTATTCACTACCTTTAGCATGCCAAGAAACATTAATAAGGTTGCTGCGGGACCTGGTACTCATCACACTACCCACTATGAGGACACTAACACAAACCTTAAAAGGGACATCATTGAAATCAAGCAAGAGATCAACATGTTGGAGATGACTTTGGAAGGGCTTCTAACTAGAGGGAAGAAGTTTGCACTTGTTTGATCCATTTTCATTAGCAACTCTGAATGATCTTTAGAGCTTACAACACCTCAACACTTACATTTAATATGTTTATATCCTACGTTCTTAGTTGGACTCGCTCACCTATTACTTTAAAACAAAGTAGTAAAACCCCCAACGAAGGACAAAAGTATGCGTGAAATAATTAAATGCAATGTTCCATAAAAAAATCTTGAATATGAAATAAATAAAACCTATGTCACCTCATTTTCAATTCATTATAGTTTCATTGTAACTTTTGTCAATATCAAAACCTAAACGACGAAGTAATTCTTTGGCACTGGTGGTGAATTAATGGCCTAAAGCTCATAACTACTTGTCGTGTCAAATTAATCTTGACCCTCAAGCCATCATTATTAGCCATGAACAAAGGAACCTTGTGGCCTTTCTATCCCCATATGATGCCACCATGTTGTTTGAAGTGGCAAATGTTGCAAGCAACATTGGTGCCTCTAAAGACCCTTTTGCAATTTTGCATTAAAGGTGTACCTAGAGGTAATATTCCTGAACCTGATATCCCTGATACTGAAATATATGACATTGAATTTGATAATCTTTATGACTAGTTTCGACAAGTTTTCCTCTTGGGGTATTTTGTAGTGAGAAAACCCCCGAGGTGGTGATTTGGGCATGGATTAAAGATCATAGAGAGTGTTGTGGTTGGCATTGTACTCAATCATGTAGCTTGACCAGAGATTATTTTTCCTTTTTCAGTTTTTGGATGCAAACAATGCCAGTAATGCGTTGCATAATGGTCCCTAGATTTGCAAAAAAATCATCTTGGTTATGGAAGCTTGGCTTCTGGACTTCTCAACAGATAAGACAACTAAAATAACCTATCCTATCTAGATTGAGTTCCTTGATCTCTCAGTGTAAATATGACCCAAATGTCAGCATATTGTTGCACCCCTGGGGGAGTTTATTTGCTTGGCACCAAGCAAGGTCTTCAACCATAGGATGCAAACTTGGGTTTGTGTTATGGTTAACCTATCTCGAGACCTTTAAGAGTTTATCCTTATTCGAGCTAGAGGCATAACGTTCTGACAACTTGTGTGTTATGTCAACCTACCCAACCCCTACTTTCATTACCAAATTCTTGACCACCAAATTGGCCACTTTTTGTTGATGTCACCAACAATCACCACCACTAATTGCATTTCCCAAGGGCTCCCAAGGTAAGAATGTTAATGAAGGTGCATGAACCCAACTGCAAAGGAAAAGTAAGTTAGTAAAAGCTCTATCGGGGCCATAGGCCAAACCCATCAAGCCTCACCCCTCCAACGTTAACCACCAAGGTTTCAAACCCAAGTAACTCTTCATAATGCACTGCACCTAGTTGGTCATGGACTACAACAACCAACCCAGGAAAGAGCCTAGTACCCCCCTCCTTGTTAGGAAACGGGTTTAATTTATCTTACTCTCCACCTTCTAAATCATCATCGTGCCCGTAAGATACATCGATCCATGCAAACAACTCAAATAGGCCAAACCAAACTATTAATTCTTTTTGTACACTCCAAAATCTCAAAGGGAATGAGGCAAACATTGAAGATGCACCAGGGTTATGATGCACATGATCTCATGGAATGTCTAGGTCTTAAAAAACCTTGGAAGAAAATATAGTGTCCACCAATTGTTACCTTCCCTTGGTGGAACATATGTGCTTTGTTTGTGAAAGTCAAAGCCACATGGTTCATCCTACGCACAAGCTGATATGTTATTTTAGCAGGAGCCAAGTAGTTTTTCTTCTAATCATTTAGATGGGAAAGGAGAGGTTGTTATTCTAGTCTATCATAATGAAATACTTTAAAACAAGGTAGTAAAACCCCCAATGAAGGACTCAACTATATACTAAAAATCATATATACAATATGAAATAATTTAATGCAAGGTTCCATAGAAAATCCTACATACAAAATGAATAAAATCAATACCATATCAATAACAATTCATCAGAGTTTAATTATAGTATTTGTCAATATCAAAACCTAAACAAATATGGTGTTCTTTGGCACTCATGGTGAATCGATGGCCTAAAGATAGCCTCTACTTGTCTTATCACATTAATCTTGGCCCACCTGCCTGTTAAGCCACCATTGTCAGGCATGAGCAAACGGGCCTCATGGCCTTTCCATCCATGGATAATGTCATCATGTTGTTTGACGTGGCAAATGCTACAAGTAACCATGGTACCTTTGAATACCCCTTGCAATTTTGCACTGAAGGCATACCGTGGGGTAATATTCTTGACCTTAAACCTTATATCCCTGAGTTTGAAATAGATGACATTGAATTTGATAACACGAGTCATTTTGACAATATCCCTCCTAGGGTATATTTTGTAGGGAGAAAATTCCCCAAGGTAGTCATTCATGCTTGGATTCAAGATCATAGAGACTGTTGTGGTTGGCATTTTACTCAATCCTATGGCCTTACCATTTTTTTCTTTTCCAATTTTTTTATGTAAACACTGCCAATAATGTGTTACTTAGTTGTCCCTGGATTTGCAAAAATACCCTCTTGGTTATGGAAGCTTGGTATCCAAAATTCTCAACCAACAAGGAGGCTAAAATAGCCTATCCTATCTAGATTTAGTTCCTCAATCTCTCAATGTATTTATGGCCCAAAAATCAACATGTTGGTGTGCCCTTGGGGAAGGTTATTTGCCTAGCACCATACAACGTTTTCAAACATAGGATGTAGCATTGTGTTTGTCTTATGGTTAACCTATCTCAAGACATCAAGGAGTTTTTCCTAATTCGAGCTAGAGGTGTAATGTTCTAATAGCTTGTGTGTCATGTCAACCTGCCCAACCCCTACTATTGTTGTCAAATTATTGAACATCGTATTGGCCACTTCCCACTTATTGCCCCAACAAATCCCACCACTAATTGCATTGCCCTTGATGACCCATAAGGTGAGAATGTTGATGAAGGTGCATGGACTAAGTGTAAAGGAAAAGTAAGTTGGGGAAAGCTTTGTCAATGGCCATAGCTCGAACTCATCGAGCCCAACCCCTCCAATGTTAGCAACCAAGGTTTTGAACCCAAGTAGTTCTTTGTAACGCGTTGCACTTGATTGGTCATAGATTACAACATCTGACCCAAGCAAGAGCTTAGTAATCCCCTCCTTGTTAGGTAATGGGGTGAGATAGTCTCGCTCTATGCCTTCTAAATCATCATCCTACCCATAAGATACCTTGGTTTGTGCAAACAACTGAATGAAACCACATTAAACAATTATTGATGATTTATTTAACAGTGTTAAATCTTTTGGTGCACTCCAAAATCTCAAAGGGAATGAGGTAGAGATGGAATATGCATTGGGTTTATGATGCACATAACCTCGTGGAATATATAGGGCTTAGACGACCTTGCAAGAAAATATTTTGTTCACCAGATACCTTCCCTTGGTGGAACATATGTGTTTTGTTTATAGAAGTCAAAGTCACAGGGTGTACTCTACACATGGCCTTATATGTTATCTCACCAAGACCCATTTTTTGTCTTCTAATCATTCAAATGGAAAAGGAGGGGATGCTATCATAATCTCTCCTAAAATTGTTCACTTAGTTCGTTGACTAGGGTTTGACCCCAACAATGAGATATATGGATTATGCTTAATCTAGATGATCGTCTCCTTGGGCTAGCCAATCTACATGTCATTTATAATTATGAAGAAAATGCAGTGTTTCAGTGTTTGATAGCCAATGAACTTATTGGCATGACATGGCTTCTCTATGAAGATTTTAACATGGTATAATTTTTTGCAGGCAAAGATGGAGTGTCGTTGATCCACTTGCCCTCTCATGATAAGAACCTTAAATGTCTCTTAAAGTTTGCCATGGGATATATTATCCTAATCAGCACTACAAGCATGATTCAATAGAACTATGGTTTATAGGGACCATCTTTTGCAGGGGCATTGACAAAGTTTATTTACCACTAGATAGATAACTCCTCTCTCCAACGAGCATCATTCTATTTTGATGTAAATTATGATCAATTAGCGTGCATGGTTTCCATGACCACTCACTCTAACGATTGGCTGATTTGGCTTTATCTTTCGAGAGGTGCACAAAAACTATCCTCGCCAAGAACTTGTTAATTCCTTAATGTATCCCATCTCTAAAGTCCAAATTACCTTGCATGTATTCATACTATTAGAATTTGGTCCCTCAACCATGTAGAGTCACAGGTTGGATCCTTTGGTAGGAAGATGCCTTTCACACATAGTGGCCTTTCCCATGGTTGTCAAATAGACAAAACCATAAGGCAATGTAGTAAGGTGTGTAAGAAGATCTAGAAGGGCTATATGCAAAGCTACTTTGGTATTGTTATCACTAGGATAAGAAAATGTATGCAGTGAAATTATAACTTTCTCTCCAAGTGGATGATGTTCATCAAGTGAAAGGTGCCCAAATTTGTGCATGATTTCATATGATCGGAAGATGTGATTGGCCTAATGAAGCCTTATTAAAATCATGACCCTCCAAAGAGGTGAGTGAACGCATCCTAACACTTAAAACATCTCATGGTTGTATCACAAATTTTGAAGCCAGGTTTATTAAGCATTACAAAGCAGTCTTCCAAGCCCAAACACCTACTAAAGAAAGGCAGGTAGCTATTAAAAAATTCCTCAACCTCACACCTGGAAAAGTTTTGAAGGATCAACAGTGAACTTGTGATGTGTTTTTGTCACTTTATGAGCTCAAATCCACCTAGCATTACATCACATGTGGTAAAGCCCTGGGAAAATGGTTTTCCATGTGAGTTTTATGAAGCCCTTTAGGATTTTTTTTTGGCCAAACCTGCTCAAAGTCTATCATGAAGACCTCACATCTCTATCCCTAAGGGATCATGTTAAATTAGTGCAATGTCAAATTAAACTCCAAGGATACTAACTAAGAGCTCATTACTAGTTGGAGACTGATTACCTTGTTCAACCTATAATAGAAAATTAAGGCCAAAGCATTGCCTTTGAGGATCAAACACTTATTGCCACACTTATTCAACCTAAACAAATAGCTCTATTAAAGGGTGCTACATTTTGGACAACAACATTCCTATATAAGAGGATATGTAGTGAGATAGATCATCCGACATAGATGCACAGTTCATTTAATTAACTTTAAGAAAAATCCTACGATAAGGTTGAGTGGCCTTTTATTTTGCCCATGTTGAAAGTGCAAAGGTCTAGGCCTTACTCTATTCGTAATGTAGAAACTATTTTTTATGATGCCTTTGCTCTTATTTTCATCAATCATAGCAAATCTAAAGTGGTCATCCTGTTTGGCTCTATCAAGCAAGGTTGCCCATTGGGACCAACCCTTTATGTTCTAACAATTGAAGTTATGGGCTATCTATTCCGAAACAAATTTAGTTTGGGTGTGGTGAGTGGAATGTTAGGTTAATCCCAACTTTGTTAAAGAGTGATCCAAGATAACCTTGATTCGATCGATAACGAGTTTACCATTGGTGGTTTATGGTTCCATGGTTTTTGAGTAACCTGTGGTATTTACCCATGGTTTTAGCATGTGATGAAGCCTATTTAAAGGCTTGCGTAACTCCATTGTAAGATGCCTAAAGTGGGGCTAGAGTAGCCAAGACTAATAGATATATAATTGGTCGTTGGTTTCCCTTATATAGGGTTTGAAGGGTAAAATCTTTTTCTTCTTATGTGATTGCTTGTTTTGTGTTATGTGAATTTTAAGAAGGAATTCCCATAAGAGAGCCTAATGCTCACCAACTAATAAACGACAATTTGTTGATTTTTTTTACAATCTTGAAGATGAACCCCCCCAGGGCAACATTGTGGATTGTCTTAATACTTTATGCCCTACTTCATGCTCAAATATTCAATCAGCCAAGACGAAATTTTATTATCAAATCCAAAGGCTAATTCCATGCTACCATTTTTCCTACTAAAACTGGACCTGGATTCAATTAGGTTAAATATTTAAGTTCTCGGGTATTATTTTCACCTGTAGAGACTCGTCCAGGGACCTTTGGGAGCTTGTAACCTAGTGGGTTTAAAAGAAGATCGAAAAATGTAATAACAAGCCATTAGCTTTAGTTTCCAAAATCCATAGCTACAACAAAATAATGGTAGACACTCCTCTACACTACTCCTCTTGTTATGAGCCTTTTTCTTGTAGCCTATTATTGGTTGGACAAATCCCCTTGCCCCTATATGTGGGTTGTAATAGATCAAAGGAGGGGTTTTCATCATGTCAACAGAGAGCTTTGGTGTACTCCATGAGAATATGGGGGTTCGTGAATTATCAAAACTCGACTCCAAGCCTAGGCCGTGTGTGTTAAGTGGATTATTCACAATGTTGATGTAAAAGAGGCTTGGAAAGTCCTTCAAATTTTAGGGTCAGTCAAAGGGTCTCCCCACGGGAAATATGTTTAGAAGGGGATTCCTTTGGAGAATTTTTATATTCACCCTTATTGTACTCAAAATCTAAGGTTCATCTGTGGTTTAGAACTTTTGGAAGGCTTGGGAGGCCATTAAACCCCTTTTCGCTTGGAATGAGCTAATACTTTGAATATGCTTTCATTTAAAACCCACTATCTCTACTACTCTTTGATCATATGTGCAAATGGAAAGCCCTAAGTCAAATCCCCTTTATTCTTGGACCATGGGGTTTATTGGAAAGGGATTTGCACTGTGAATAATTTGGTGGATTCATTGGCTTGATTCAAAGCTTAAGTTCCGCTTGTTAGGATTTATAATCCTCCCTTTACCAAACTGTCTATTAGATTATTTTAGCCTCACTTAGGAGTCTTTTATTAATTATTATGTCCACTAGTATCATTGGGTCCACTTGGCCTAATGGGGCCACATGTACCAGTTACTAGAGTGTGGGGAATATCGATAGAGGCTAACTGAGATTGACTGCACTTGCATGCATTAGTTTAGGAGCCTCATAGGCCAATCCCTATATTTTTGGAGCCACTGGGAGTCCTAGCACCAGCCTCCTTTAGTTGTTGGGAGTTGGTAATTAGTTATACTTAGTTACTCTTCAGTTACATTCAGTTAGTTCTCCTCTAGTTCAGTTAGCGCTAGTTATGCATGGTTGCATGTGGGAATGTAACACCCCGGTTTTGACCCCGTTGCATTAATGTATATGATGTATATATTGTAATTAATCGTGGTGTGGAGCTAAAGGCAAAATCCCCACCATGGATTTATCGTTTTATGTTCCGGCAATTAAAATCATTGCCGAAGGTATATTTCGTGCTAGCCGGCACATTATCATTTTTGGCATCATGTAAATATGCATTTTAATTAAAAACCCCAACCAACTATGTCAATGCAACAAGGAATGAGACGGGGGCATGATTTTCCTAAGGATAGGGAGGGAAATTATTTAAACCTTTGGGCCAATGGGGAAAAGCCAAATGTCAAAGGGAGAACCCATCAATTAATCAACTACCCATTTTTGTCTTTTTCCCCAATCATTAAATTCTGCCAGATTGTGGTTGAGTTAGTTATTACATGGGGATGGGAAGAGTATGGGCAGGAATTTCGAATTTGGGAAAACCCATTTTTGGGGAAAATCAGTTTTGACTTTTGGGGCAAGCAAACACCCAAAAATGCATGCCATTTTCCCATACACCCATGTTCTTCATTTTGCTCACGCAGGAAAGCTGGGGAGCTGCTCTTACCTCCACGATTTTTACTGGTTGTGTGTTATTCCTTCACGATTGGGCTCTTGGGCGTTTTCATCTTCATCATTCACCCACGTTGGGGTTCTCTCAAGCAACTAGGAATTATGTGTGTGTGAAATTCATTTTTGAGTTGTTGTGGGTGTGTTTTTCCCTCACGTGGGTAGTCATTCCTCATTCTCCTAAGCTGTGGATTCGTTTTTGGTAATGATATGTGGTTGGGTTCATTTCCCCAACATTTCTATTGCGTTTCCCCAATGTTTATTAAGCTGAAAATTGTTTTTGTGTTCTCAGCACTGTAATTGTGATGTATGGAATTCGTTTTTGGCCACGTCAGGGCCAAAACGCCCCTGGGATACGTTTTGTTGTAAGTGGGTTGTTCTTACCCTCTGTGGAAATTAATTCTGTGGCCAAATTGTTTTCCTAAACCCAGGACTGGTGTATATTGTTGTGTGTGCAATTGGTCTTTGGACTGTGTAGGAGTGGGAACGAGTTTGCTTGACAAACCTACTGTTTTGTAGGAGCCTCATAGACAGAACTAGAGGGTTGGCTCTCTTCTCTACACCCCCTGAATAGCACTGGAAGGGAATTCATGGCCTGAGGGACTGTGCAACAGAGAAGGGAATGATTCCTTGTGTTGGGTGTGTGTGGATGTCTTAGGAGTCAAGCTAGTTTTGGTGTAGGCATCCTTAGCTCTTCAATGAGCCCACTAGCTTAGCAGACAATGCTTCCATCTCCTGATAATCTGATAAACCCAAACATGGCTTTGGCTTGATTGAGTTTGACATATCTTTGGCTATGTGTGAGTCTGCTTAGTTTACTTTTCCTTGGGGAAATCATGCCCAGCTCGGGGGTGGCAGTGTTGCTAAGAGATTAAGGAGCACACTGGCCTATGGTTGGGTGGAACGTTGCAGTGGCATAGCTGGTTGCGGGGAGCTTCATTCGAAGATAAGTATTCTTGTGTGATTACTCATGCAACTGTAGTGTTTATGTGAATTATTACGAACATGCTAAAATGTGTTGAATGCTTGAATTAAATGTAATTGTTTTCGTTAAATGTTAATTCTTTAGGCATCTGTGTATCTTGGTTCAATGCATTTTATTTTACGTTTTATGAGGCTAAATACCCGGGTAGATAGCAGTAACGGGTGGCATCCTCTTCGTCGGTCAAAGGGTTAAGGACGTTCCAAGGAAGGTGTTAGTTCTCACCTACTTCTCACTTACCACTGCAGTTAGACCGGTTTAACTAATTATAACTGATGGATTGACTGAATTAGACATCTGGAGTTAACCACTTGGACTCCGATAGTGATTTAGACATATTCAGTTAGCCATGTTGTCAGATACAGTCAGATCCAGTTGGTAGATTCGAATTCATCCCTAATGATTCGAATTCTTCCTTATGTTACACTATTGTAACACCGAATTATGTCATGAAGATAATACTACAATTCTCTCAACAATACTTGCATGTTTCCTGTGAGATTTGATTTGTTTAGTTTGTATAATTCATTCCTCTCCACTGCACAATAATTAAGAATTTGATTGCACTCATTGTTTGGTTATCTAAATGGCACAACAATTCTAACATGGTATCAGAGCCATCTCAAGTAAGCTTCAAGTCTCTCTACTCTCCATTGAACACCAGAAGCAGCTAGGTTTCCACAAAAGTCCTGCAGAGAGTGCCTTGCTTCCTCTGAATTTATTCAGAGTGGCAATGTAGGCATGACGGACCCTGAGAAAGTGTTCATGTCGAGAGGAAATGCTTGATTCTAAAATAGTTCGAATGATTTTGGTTTTGCAGTGAACTTTATACATGTGCTACGTAGCTTATGTGATGATATTGTCTTTTCCAGTAGGAGAATCATGGAATCTCAACCCTCCACACCTCGGATCCTAACACCCTTCAATTATGTTGATTGGAGGGCAGATATGCAATTGTCCTTGTTCAACAAGGGCTACTTAAGGATAATGCTTGGAAGGGAGGTCGAGCCCCATCATCCAACTGAGAAAAACAAGTTTCTGAACCGCTTAGATGAAGCTTTTGGTTATCTATATACTAACATATCCAGAGATCTCCTATTTCATCTTGAAGATTTGAGGACTCCCAGAGAAGCTTGGAAAAAACTTGAAGTCTTGTTTGGAAAGCAAGATGAGCTTTGAGGACACATTCTAGAGAACGAGTTAATAGCCTTACATCCCAACAGTTTCGATACCATCCAACAATTCTTTACCAAATTCAAGTTTCTTGCACTTCAATGCAGACTGCGGAATAGAAAAAAGGATGAGCAACATGTGCTCTCCTTACTCAACAAACTAGGATCTGAGTATTATGTATTTCTCTCAATCTTCCATTCCAGAAGGGATTCCCTTCCCAATTGGAATATGCCCTCACTTGATTCCTTTACTGAGTCCTTAATATAGGAGCAAGAGAAGTTGATCAAGATGGGAGTCATCAATACTTCCAAAGATCAAGCCCTCCTAGTGGCAACTCTACCAAAGGGCAAGCTAAAGGGAAATCTAAGGGGAAGGAGCCTAAAGTAGTTGATTCGAAGCCTAAAGAGAATCAGAAGACTTCTGAAGGAGCTTGGGGCTTTAAGAAGAAGAAGAAGTTCGAAAAGAAGATGTATCCCTATTGAATGATGGGTTTTCATCCAGAAGAGTCTTGTATGGAGAAACAAGTTGACCAAATGACTGCCCTCCTCAAGCAGAATAACATTGCTCTTCCACAAAGAGAAAAGAAGCCTGATGATGGACCACAGACAAAAGATGATGAAAGGTGTCATACCTTGAAGGCTAGCCTTACTTAGTCAACAACATATTTGATTGATTCAGGAGAATCCAACCACATGGTTGCCTCCAAAGAATCTTTCTCTACCCTCACATTATCAAAAGGGTCTAACATTCACATGGGAGATGATTCCCAAATTCCAACAGAAGGAAGAGGTTCAATTAAAATCAAGCATGGTGAGTTCAGAAATGTTCTCTATGTGCCCTCCCTTCCAGCTAATTTGCTGTATGTTTATCAGATGACCCATATAGGCTCTCCCAAGAGAGTTGCATTCGACTCAGATTCAGTTGAGATCATAAAAAAAGCTACTGGAGAGCTCACAGCGAAAGGTATTGCAAATCATTCTACTAAAGCTTATGATTTCTCACATTTTTTGCTTGTCTCACCTCCTACAACTTGATTGTCTCATGCTAACAACACCAACAAGATTTGGCATGAGATATTTGACCATCTAAATTTCAAATATCTCCAGCAACTCCACAATGATAAAATGGTTGAAGGTTTGCTTCTCATCCAAACTTCCGATGGAATATGTTCTGGTTGCTTGGTAGGTAAGCATCCAGAGAAGAGGTATGAATATGGGAAGGCACATAGAGTTGCCTCTATACTTGATTTGATACATAGTGATGTGGCTGGTCCTATGCCCACAAACTCCATTAATGGTTGCAGGTATTTCCTCACCTTTATTGATAATTGTTCTAGGTATTGCTCGATCTACTTTATGAAACAGAAATCATAAGTTTTTGATATTTTAAAAGTTTTTAAAGCTATGGTTGAGAAGAGTTCCAGTAAGAAAATAGTGTCGATAAGATCTGGTAAAGGAGGAGAGTACATCAAAAGAGACTTTCAGTATTACTGTGAATCAGAGGGGATTCGAATGGAACACTCAGTTCCATACACACCACAACAGAATGGTGTGGCTGAGAGGAAGAACAGATCACTGAAAGAGATGGCAACATGCCTTCTCCATGGTAAGAATATCCCTCCTTCTCTTTGGGTAGAAGTTGTAAATTGTGCTTCATATTTGCAGAACATAGTGCATCATAAATCAGTGGTTGGGGCCACTCCATTCGAAGCACTGCATGGGCATAATCCTAATGTCTCTCATTTGAGAGTTTTTGGTTCCAAAACTTAGGCCAGAATACCACTTGATAAGAGGAATGCCTTCCAAGCCCAAAGTAGTGAACACATTATGCTGGGATACGCAGAAGATGGAAAAGCATACAAGTTGATGGAGGTTGCAACTAGGAAATGCTTCATTAAGCGGAGTGTTTAGTTTAAAGAAGATCAGTTGTGTGATGCACCACCATCCAAAGCACAAGAAGGTATAACCACTCTTCCTCCCATTTTTTATGATGATGTGTTGTTACATGTTTCAGATTCAAATGAAGAGGATCAAGACCAACATGATCCTGTTATTGAGGTTGAACCTCATGATATTCTAGATCCAGATCCGGCATCCATTCCAAACCAAAGGCCTAAGCCTAGACGGGCTCAAAAGCTCAGTGATGCAACTGGGGATGGTGTTGGGAATCCAGAAGACAGAAGGAGAACTAGGTCCCAGTATCAGAATGAGCATGCTGCACTCTCTCTCATAGATTCGCTCCCTATAGAGTGGTGCAACAAAATTCCAGGACGGTGCTACTTGATGATAGCGAATGATCAACCACTTGGCCCATAGAAGCAAAAAATTGATCATTCTCCACCTCTTCCATCTAGAAGAAACACACAGATTCATCATTTCAGAAGGACATTGAGAGGTTCACATGCACAACTTCAGGATGTTGCTGCACAGAAGAACCATGATCCAGCATAGTGCTGCAATTTGCAGCAGTGTTTTGTACAAGTTATTTTTCTAAGGAGGAAGCTTCTTTCTTCTGAAGATAGCTTGTATTTTCCTATTTTGTGATTATTTTGAGGGGGGGGTTCCCATGAGGTTTTCCCCAATTTCCTCGGCTTATTAAGCAACATGTGTTATCTTTTAGATTGTATATGGGTGAATTTTGGCCTTGTTTCCAAGGCCCACAGTTGGCCAAGTTAGATTCAAGGGGGGTGTTAGGATTTATAATCCTCCCTTGACCAAACTGTCTATTAGATTATTTTAGCCTAACTTAGAGGTCTTTTATTAATTATTAGGTCCACTAGTACCATTGGGTCCACTTGGCCTAATGGGGCCACATGTACCAGTCACTAGAGAGTGGGGAACACCAATAGAGGCAAATTGAGACTGACTAGACTTGCATGCATTAGTTTAGGCGCCTCCTAGGCCAATCCCTACATTTTAGGAGCCACTCGGAGTCTCGGCACCAACCTCCTTCAGTTGTTGGGAGTTGGTAACTAGTTAAGCTTAGTTACTCTTTCGTTACATTCAGTTAGTTCTCCTCCAGTCCAATTAGCGCTAGTTATGCATGGTTGCATGTGGGAAGGCGCTAGTTCTCACCTACCACTGTAGTTGGACTGGTTTAACTGATTATAATTGATGGATTGACTGAATTAGACATCTCGAGTTAACCACTTGGACTCCGATAGTCATTTAGACATCTTTAATTATCCATGCAGTCAGATACAATCAGATCTAGTTGGTAAATTCGAATTCTTCCTTATGTAACACTATTGTAACACCGGATTATGTAATGAAAATGATATTGTAATTCTCTGAGCAATACTGGTATGTTTCCCGTGAGATTTGATTGGTTCAGTTTATATAATTCATTCCTCTTCACTGCATAATAATTAAGAATCTGATTGCACTCATTGCTTGATGATCTAAATGGCACAACAATTCTAACATCACTTAGCGAACTAATGCAAGATTGAAGTGGAATGTGTGTAAAGTTTTATTCTAAACAACTGTGTCTGAAGCTTGGACTCCTTGTGCTAAGAGCATGGTATAGGGACCGCAAATGGGGCAAAGCCATGATGTTCATGACAATCCAACCATGGGCTATAAGAGGCTTTGCTCAAAGGAAATCATTGAATGCCATCCAAGTAAGATCTAGATGTTGAAATCCAAACAAAAAATATTGTCTTTTTAGGATTCATAGTATTTGGAATCCTATGTTGCAACCTAAGAGAGTATTCCCTGCTTGATGTCTTACTTTGAGAGGGTATCCCATCAATTAAATGATTAACTAATTTAGGAAAACATAGCTCATACTGCCCTCATTACAAGTGACATAAAACAATAAACCATGTGTTCATATTTTATCTACTAGCCAAATTTGCAAAGGCATGGGCATCGTCTCTTTGTCAGCAATACATCCCCGTGTCCTTATCCTAGTGAGCATCCTTACTTGAAGAGCAATTGATTGGGCTCTAAATTTTCATTTCACTCAATTGCTTATTATGGTCGGTATTTTAGTTTGGTTGTGGGAAAAAAAGGATGATGTTGTATTTAATTATGTGGTTACCTCACACTTTTCTTGGTGTGATAGTAGCATGTTTTGTGCGAACTTGTCCTTGCAAATCGAGGTGTAATCTATTAAGGTGTGCTAGGAGATGGAACACCTACAGTAACTTGTAGATTACAAGCATAGGGCCTCTTTCATGTGATTCATTTAACTCTTGGCACATAACATGTTCTCGCGTGAGCATCCTTTTGTATCACTTCTACAAGCTCTTCGACAAGCAAGCCAAGGCATTATGTTGGCACTTTGACTTGAGAGGATTATGAGTCTGCACACAACCTCTTCACTACCCCTCCCCGACACATGGATAAAGCCTTCTCAACCCTATATTTCACAATATCAAGGAGACTTAGACCCTTGGGAAACTACTAATGGATGGGATGTTGTACAATCCATGGAGGTTTACCTCCCACTTACTAGATTGGGTGCATCCTTGCATGATCACAACCAACACCACCCTCCCTGACCCCTCCAACCTCCCTATTAGTTGGGGTTAATGTTTATTGTTATGATTTTATATTTCTTATTGTGAAGAGGCTATACACTTCACTAGTCTGTAAATGTTTTGGGATAGAGAGGTAGTGATTTTGGCTATAAGTACATTTTTATGTTGTATTTTGCTATACTCATGGAGGTTAGGTGGTCCACTCTTTTTTTTTCTTTCTCTTTTTGCACATATGGATACTATTGACAATGAGTTGTTTGCAAAATGGAAAGAATCAAACTTATGAAATCTAAATAAATTGTATTGTGCCTCCACGGATCATGTTTAAATTGTGATTTTAATGTTTGAATTAGTTGCGGTGGTTATGATTCTTGCTTTCGGAATAGATCCAAAACACAATAATTTTTTTGCTATCATTAGGTGGATTATAGTTCATGTAGAAGAAATTGCAATTGTTATACTTCATCGAGACCTCAAAAGGATCCAACTTGTAGGCCTTGTTGTATGTTTTGATCCAAACCTTTACATGTTTTTTGTATTATTATGTTTCATATAATAATACCCTATTTTATTTACAAGACAAAAAAGGATGAAAAGAGAGGGATATATCTCTTGATGCATGGTCTAAAAAATAATAGGAATTTACTTTTCACTTATGTCATAGTAAGGTGTTTTTTCTTTAAGGTAATTATCCCAGGCAAACCCCAAGGCACTTCCCTTGATTTCATGGATTGTACCCAAGGTAAACCCTACATTATTTAGGACACAAGGGCAAGTCAACAATAGTGCTCGAAGTCATTAAAACAATATACTCATTATGATCTCACCATGTCACTTACAGGAATAGAAACTCGGTGGGGCAAACAACACTCCATCCCACAACCACTCAAGCTAGACCCAATTAATGATATCATAGTAGTTGTTGTAGCACTCTTAATATTAATTTTAATCAAAATCCTTGACCAATGATATATACTTCAAGAGCATGCATAGTTTAGTTCTTCTACTTTCGGGATCAAGGTTATGGTGAGAGTGTTCTTCCATATCCATTGCATAGATTTTTAATTCTTGAAGTTTTGGGCCAATCAGATGTGGTCTACCATTAGGATGAGTGAAAGACAAGGAAACACAACATAAACAAAATTTCGAAGTATGTTGTCTTTCTCCTATTAATAATATCATAATTGATCATATTTTCCTTGTCATTTACTCGTTTGATGATGGACCACATTCGATTGGTCCAAACATTGTGAATTAAAATTCTATGTGATGGATTTGGAAGAACACTCTCACCATGCATAGAGTTTACATATACGAGTCATATCATATTGTTTCCGAGTGTATTGTTCGATGGTCTACCCACCTTGAAATCCCATTTATGTGTCAACCATAAGAGTCCTAAGACTATAAAGAAGATTGGAAGTGACTAGTGATATTTTTATCCTAAATCAATTGTCAAAGTGAGAGACCTGTGCACTATGGTTCCTCTTTCCCTAGTGTTTCAAATGAAAATATTATGGCGGATTTGAGTGATTTAAACCCTCATACTCTCAATAGATGCTACAAAGGATTTTATATTTGTTATTGTCCAATAGGAGATCTCTCACGAGGATAGGGATGATCTAGTCAATTGTCTATGATAATGCTCGATATTCAATTTCAACTCCAAGAAATCCATCCCAAAAGTTCCAAAGAAAAACATAACACCTCACCCGCCTCACCCCACAAGTACCATAACTTGATCTAATGACTTTGAGATGTACAGGGTCAGTAGGATGAAATCAAATGTTGAGAAATTACACAAAGAAGTGTGCATCACAAATAAATCACAAAATTATTTGAAGATTTATACAAATGGGTGCTAAACGCTCCTTCCCTCAAAAACCATGATAAGCATTCCTTGGGTTTTTTCTCAAAGATAAAAAATAAATAAATAATAAAAAATATGTGTTCATACTCTTGTAAATACGAGTATTTTGCATGTTTATTTAATGAAATTATTTCTAGGAACATTTGGAGAATCAACCCCCCAAAATTATGAGAATCTTACAAAGTAAGATTGGGCTTGGGTGTCTTAATGACAACAAAATCATCATAACAAAGAATGGATTTAATTGAAAATCATGTTGGGACAATATATTTTTTTTCCTTGAAAAAAACTTGCATTATATTAATTAAAATGTAACACATTTTACAGAGACTTCAAGTCATCACTTTCCCTACCTCACATCAGAGGGTAGAAATAAGCCTAGAAAATATGGATGCCAATAAAAATAAAACATTTTACAGTATTTCGGCCACTATAACCCGATAAAAGTTTTCAACTACAAAAATCCAAAAAACTTGTGAATCACTAGTCCCCGTAAGGAGCTTTGACTACAATGACTATCCCAGATAGATACAGAGAAACATGTTCCTAAAAAAACCAAATAAAACATTCACAGAGTGTAAGTAGAAACAAACTCTGAAGTAACCTTTTCCAAAAGTTAAAAGAAAGATTAAAAATCCATGAAAGGGCTTGGGTTCAGTTCCTCCACAATGTCATTTATAGCTTCCCATAGTCTACAGGATCCTTCAATGACCCTTAATCCCACTTTTGCTAGGTGATAAGCAATGGTATTCCTTTCCTGATAAACATGAGAAAAACTTATATCATGTAATATGTCACAAAATCTGACCACTTCATCATATATAGCCACTAGGTGTAGACTTCTCAGAGGTCTTAATTGTGTCATCCAATTAATAACTAGTCTCAAATCCCCAAATATTTGCAAATGTTGAATATTACGAGAAAGAGCAGTCCTTAAAGCAATCCTCAAGGTTATCATCTCACCTGCATTATTGGCACTCAATCCCAAGCCAACCAAAAACTTATAATAATGATCATTTGTCCTATATATCAGCTCGCCTACACCACTTTTTTTCCAGCATTTGATTCAACCGCTCCAACAAAGTAAGCCCAACACTTGGATCTGTCAATAAATTATTCTCAGACCATTCTATTGATATTTTTAAGGGGACTGGTCTGAGCGAAGAGGTTTATAATCACTAGACATCGAGAACCCATCGTCTTTGGAGCCAATGAAATCTCTTCAAAGATGGCTATGTTCCTAGCTATCCAAATATGCAACATTATAATCGCTGGGAGCGCTAAAATGTCTTGATTTTCTTCTACCCTGCACTAGTACTTAAACACCTATGAGATATCAAGCCCATTCCATCTTAGAGGTTTGCCTATATCCATGATAGATAGCACCATAGAAATATAGCATATGGACAAGTAATAAAAGCATTATTTACAGATTCAAGATCATACATACAAAGTGCACATATGCTTGTGTCGATCCATAATAGCTAATGTTATGTGTAGGAAAATTTGTGCGATTGGCAATATGGGTAAACCTCAATGTCACAGATGTCATAAACATTATATATATATATATATCTTATTCATTATTGTTGCCAATGTGCATTTACCAAATATGGCATTATTCAAACCAATGAGCTTGGAAAACTAGTTCCACACGGAAGAAAAAAATTCATGAAAATGTCATGGATCTTGGATGACATAATTCTCAAAGCATGTGAAAACAAAGTAGGTATTTGTTGTCCTCGCCTTTGATCAACACTACTGAATCGCAACATTTTTTCTCAAAATATAAGAAGTATTTTTCAAAATGAATCACAACGTTTTGCTACTTCAAACTTGAATTTTCCAAATTAACTATTTTTTCTTTAGAAGCTCATAATTTTTTTACTTCTTGTTACCCATGCTTTTGACATAGGAATCCTCTTTGCTAGTTGTTCCGACTTAAAACTTGAAATAGGGGTCAACCACCTAGTTTTTCAAAAGTATAAGGATTTTAGAGGATTGGTGATAGAACCTTGTAATGTGATAGTAGCATTGTGTTATGGTTATCATAATCCTCCCTTGTCCACCATAGTCTAAATGTCAATTTTATAGCTTAGGAATATGTTCCCACTTCATTGGTGTCATGTAGAAGTTATCTGGGGCCCGACTACCACTTGATGCGCCAGTCTACATGAGTTTAGCAACTCTAAAGGCTAATCCTAGTATTTTAGAAACCCACACTAGGTCATGGGAGTCCCACCATTAGTTCACCCTAATATGTGTTGAGATATGTTATGATGGGCCACAATCAATTCATCTTTAGTCAGTCTAGCACTACCTTTACATGATTTAAGGAGAATGAGTACCTTTGCTCACCTCCCTTGGTCCGTTAATTGATTGTGATGTCTTTTAGTTGTCCGGAGTTGCACTACTGAGCCTTCAGTGGTGATTTTTCCACAGTTAGTGATGTTAGTCAGTACAAGTCATGGAAGTAGAATCACTCCTAGAGGATTCAAATTATCTCTATTGTATCATGGATGTATTACATACAGGTTAATGATTATTGAGTTATAGTTATGATGTCAAATTTTTGCCTCTTGTCTGGATAATTTCACCATTACTATTTGAGAATTCTAGCATTAAAATTTTTCCTCATTCATTCTTCTTTAACCAAGAGGTTCTATCCAGCCTAATGATCTTGTGGCTTTGATAATTTTACATGGTATTAGAGTGGGTATGGCCAATTTCAATCCACGAAAACTTCCATTGATGCAGCAAAAGCAACTGGGTTCCACATAAATCTTGGTATATTTTCCTTGCTCCCTATGGATTTATCTGGAGAAGTTTAGCTAAGTGTGAAGCACCCTAATAATGTGCACATGTCGAAGTAGAGTGTGATTGAACTAGTTTACCTTCGAATTGTTTGCAGGTTATTTGAAGAATTCAGAAGAATTGTGCTGCTCCTGGAGCTGCAAAATAGGAAATCCATCAACCTTGACACCAAGGATCCTCACACCTTTCAATTACTTGGATTTGAGGGGAGATATGTAGATTGCCTTCCGCAACAAAGGTCTGTATAGGGTCACAATGGGAAAGTAGGTCGAACCCCAGTAGATTTTAGAGAAATCTAAGTACCTGAACAAATTGGATGAAACCTTTGGTTTCATGTGTATTCATATCTCCAGGGAGTTACTCTTCCACCTTGATGAAATAAAAACACCAAGGGAAGTATGGCAAAAACTCAAATCACTATTTGGAAAGCAAGATGAACTAAGAGTCCACATTTTGTAGAATGAGTTGATTACCCTTCAACCCAACAGTTTCGAAATCATCCAATATTTCTTCTCCAAATTCAAGTCTTTGATGATGCAGTGTAAGTAATGTGTGCTAGGATTAATTAATTAATCCTCCCTTGACCACCATAGTCTATTTGTCTTTTCCTATCTTGGGAGGTCATTGGCACTTCACTAGTGCCATGGGGGATTCATCTCGGGCCCACCTAACACTCGATATGCCTATCTGCATTGCTCCACGGAGCAATCCCTATTATATAGGAACCCACTCTGAGTGCCACCAGCAATCACTAGTAGTTGATCCTAGTCGATATAGTTATGTTCAATTATACTTTGATTCCCATCAGTTAGTTCACTTTCAGTCATCCTAGTGCCAACTTTCATGATTAAGGGTGGTTGGGCACCTTTGCTCACCTAATTCAGTTAATTAATTGTTTGTGATCTAATTCAATTCTCCAAAGTTGCATTGGTGAGCTCTAGTGGTGATTTTCCCACACTGAATTAGCTCTGGAGTCAGTCCAGGTTGGTAGATTCGAATCCTACCTAAGGCATTCGAATTCTCCTATTTGTAACACCATTGTCTTGCATACGATTTATTGATTAATGGATGTAATGCTATTCTTCCAATTTTGTCTCCATGTGTGTGCAATTTTGCCATGAACAATTGGTTAGTCTTTACTAAATTCTTATGTCTATTATGTAGTCTTCTTTTCAAAGTTAATTCATGCAAGTCTAAAGATCCTATGCTTCATCAAATTAAACATGGTATCAGAGCAGATATTCGGGCCAACTTCAAAACCTCCTAAACTTCCATTGATGCACCAGAAAAATTTGGTTCCACATAAATCATGCTATTCTTGCCTTGATCCCTCTGGATTATGTCCAGAGAAGTCTAGCCAGGTGTGATGCACCCAGAGAAAGTGCACATGTCAAAGTGGAGAGTGTTTGAATTGTTTTGATTGCGAATTGAAGTGTTTTGCAATGTTTTTGCAGGTACATTCAAAGATATTTTAAAGAATTAGTTGTTCTTGAAGCTATAAGATGGAGAATTCAATAACTTTGACACCCAGAATCCTCAAACCATTCAACTATCTTGATTGGATGGTTGATAAGTAGATAGTTTTGCATAACAAGAGTATGCACATGGTCACTATGGGAAAATAGGTTGAACTCGAGCACCCTCTTGAGAAGTCAAAGCATCTGAACAAGCTCGATGAAGCATTTGGATTCATGTGCATCCACATCTACAGGGAGCTACTCTTCCATCTTGATGGACTGAGAACTCCAAAAGAAGTATGGGAGAAGGTTGAATCCTTCTTTGGCAAGCAAGATGATCTGAGGGGCCATATTTTGGAGAATGAGCTAATAACACTACAACCCAACAACTTTGAAACTATACAACAATTTTTTCTTGAAAATTCATATCTCTTGTCATGTAATGCAAGTAGTGCAGGATTAACAAGAAGGATGAGCAATTGGTGCTCTCAATTATGAGAAAACTTAGCCCATAATTCTCAGTGTTCATATCCACCTTTCACTCCAAGAGACTGACAACTCCTCATTGGTGAATGCCATCCCTTGATGCCTTCACAAAATCTCTAATACAAGAACAAGACAAGCTCATACAAATGGGATACCTCAAAGCCTCCCTAAATCAAGCTCTCTTGGCTAGTGAGACAAAGAATGTGCAAGCAAGGAGGAAGTAGAAGGGAAATGAGAAGAAGAAAATGAATCTAAAGAATAGTTTGATCTAGCAGATGAAGCCTCAACCTCTAAGAAGGACATATATCAGAGGTTCGACAAGGTCAAGTGCTCCTACTATAAGAAAGGAAACCATAGAGAGAAATGTTGTATGAAGAATACCATAGATCAAATGTCAAGACTCCTTGAACAACACAATATTTCCCTCCCTGAAGGCATAAGGAACGCTGACTCTGGAGACAAAACTAAAGATCATGAGAGATGCCATGCACTGAAGGGTTCAAAATCTCATGCTTTCCTCATTAATTCAGAAGCCTCCAATCACATGGTTGCATCTAATGAATCATTATCTTCATTGCAACTTACTGATGGTCCAAGTATTCACATGGGTGATGACACTCAAATCCAAGTTGAAGGGAAGGGTTCAATCAAAATAGAGCATGGAGTGTTCAAGAATGTCCTCTATGTGCCCTCCTTGGCAGCAAATTTGTTGTCTATATACCATATGACTCATATTGGCTTACCAAAGCAAGTTGTATTTGGTCATGACTCAATGGAGATCTCAGATATCTCAACTGGGAAGTTGACGGCGAAAGGTGTTGCAAACCATGCCTCCAAGGCATATGAATTATCACACTTTCTACCATACCCATATCTAGTGCATTCTCAACTGCCATTTGAAAGGGGAGGTAACTTCATCCTACCTAAACCTTTTGCATAGGATAATGTTTCCATTCATGTTTCAGATTCAGAATCTAAAGCAGAGGACCAATTTGAATCAATTTATGGAATTGAAGATGAAGTTCAATTAGATTTAGATCTAGATTCAGTCCCTACACTCAATCCTAGGCCTAAATGGGCTCAAAAGGTTATTGAGGTTGTTGGGAACATGATCACAGAGTCATATGAAAAGAGAAGAACAAGATATTAGTTTCAAAATGAGAGCCTTGTGCTATTTCAAGCAAACCCACTTCTCCCAGAGAGGTGCTACAAACTCTCAGAGAAATGCTTCATGATGGTAAGGTCTGATAAACAGTTCTTCTCATTGAAGAATAATGAGACATTGGATCATGTCACTCAAATTGACAAATTGGAAGGAAAAATCTACATGGAAAAGCCTAAGGGGTACACTGATTATCTCTTGACATGCAAGCTGACGAATCCATTGTATGGGCTCAAGTAATGCCCTAGGGCATGGCATCCCAAGTTCAATCCTTTAATATTGTCAAAGAGGTTCGAAAGAAGCAAGATTGGCTGCAAAAGCAACAACATTTCTTCTCCTATATGTCATCCTATTGGAAGAAGGTGGAGAGGTTCACATGCACAGTACCAGGAAACTAGTGCACACAAGGACCATCACACTACATTAACGCTCCACAGAGATGTAGATTGCAGAAATATTTTCACAAGTTTTTTATTGAAGAATAAATTTTCTCTTTATGTGAAATCTTAATCCTGGTTTTTTCTTGCTTATTTCTAGGGAGGGTTTCCCATGAGGTTTTCCCCATTTCTTTGGTTTGTTAAGTAGTCATTTTTTACATTTAGATTGTGTGGGTGACCTTTGGTCTTAGTTTCCAAGGCGCAGGTTGTCGAAGTTAGGATTAAGAGGGGGCGGGGTGTTATGATTAATTAATTAATCCTCCCATTGACCACCATAGTCTATTTGTCTTTTCCTAGCTGAGGAGGTTATTGTCACTTCACTAGTACCATGGGGGACTAATTTGGGGCCCACCTAACACTCGATGTTCATGTCTGCATGAGTTTAGGAGCTCTAGGGACCAATCCCTGTAATTTAGGAACCCACTCTAACTGCCACCAGCAGTCACTAGTTGTTGACCCTAGTTGGTGTTCAGTTATGCTCTGATTCCCATCAGTTAGTTCACTTTCAGTCATCCTACCACTAGTTTGGATGATTTAAGGGAGGTTGGGAACATTTGCTCACCTAACTCAGACAATTAACTGTTTGTGAGCTATAGTGGTGATTTTCCCACACCAAGTTAGCTCCAAAGTCAGTCCAGGTTAGTCGATTCGAATCCTACCAAAGGCATTTGAATTCTCTTATTTGTAACATTGTTGTATTACATATAATTTACTAATTAATGGATGTAATGATATTCTTCCAATTTTGTCTCCATGTGTGTGCAATTTTGCCATGAACAATTGGTCAATCTTTACTAAATTCTTCTCTCTCTTCTCCAGTCTTATTTTCAAAGTTAATTCATGCAGGTCTGAAGCTCCGACGCTTCATTAAATTAAATAATGTGGAATTGACAAGAAGGGTGAGCAATTGGTGCTCTCTATTTTGACCAAGCTTGACCTTGAATTTTCAGTATTTGTGTCCACCTTCCACTCCGAGAGACTGGCAACCCCAAATTTTTGAATTCCTTCACTTGATACATTCACTGAACCCCTCGTTCAAGAAAAAGTCAAGTTGATCCAGATGGGAGCCCTCAAAGCCTCCAAGAATCAAGCTCTCTTGGTTGGGGAGATTAAGAATGCGCGAGCTAAAGGGAGACATAAGGGGAAGGACAAAAATAACTCTAAAACCAAACCTAAGGAGAAGAAAAATCCTTCAAATGGAGCCTCTGGTTCTAAGAAGGACAAACATAAAAGGTTTCAAAAGACCAAGTGTTTGTATTGCAAGAGAGGGAACCATCCAGAGAACCTATGTACAAAGAAAACCATAAATCAAATGTCAACAATCCTTGAAAAACATATTATTTCCCTCTCTTGAGCTGCAAGGAATCATGATCCTGGAAACAAGACTGAAGATCATGAGATGCCATGCACTGAAGGTAGCTTTCTCTCAGTCACAAGCTTTTCTCATTGATTATGGAGCCTCCAACCACATGGTTGCCTCCATTGAATCATTCTCTTCTTTAGATCTTTATGGTGGTCCTAGCTTACACATGGGAGATGACTCTCAAATCCTAGTTATTGGGAAGGGTTCAATTCAGTTTGAGCATGGAGTGTTCAATAATATCCTCCATGTGCCCTCCTTGGCAGGAAATCTCTTGTCTGTATATCAGATGGGGCCATACAAGCTCACCAAAGCAAGTCACATTTGAACCTAACTCAGTGGAGATCTCAGAAATATCTACTGGGAACTTGACAGTGGAAGGAGCTGCAAATCACGCCTTCAAGTCATATGAATTTTCACATTTTCTTCCTCACTCATACCAAAGTGCCCTATTGACTCGTGCTAATGAAATAAGTAGAACATGGCATGAGAGATTTGGCCATCTGAATTTAAAATATCTTCAACAGCTGCACAATGGGGTCTGATACTTAGTCCTACAAAGAGGCTTGCCATGATCCAAGGTGGCATCCTACCATGGATGATGAATATGATTTGTTATAGAACAACAAGACATGGGAGTTTGTTGCCTTACCTCCACGGAGAAATCTTGTCGAGTGCAAATGGATCTACAAAACCAAATAAGCAGCAAATGGATCTACTACCAAGTAAAAGGCTTGGTTTGTTGCAAAGGGGTATTCACAAGTTCATTGGATGGACTACAATGAAACATTCACCCTTGTTGCAATAATGGATTCCATAAGGCTGGTTTTGGCCATTGCAGCTTAGAAGAAATGAGAGGTACATCACATAGATGTGAAGAGTGCCTTCCTCCATGGTGATTTGGAAGAATAGATCTACATGATACAAATTTGAGGGGTACACCAAAGATTCCTCCTTGGTTTGCAAACTAAGGAAATATCTCTATGGGCTCAAGCAAGCCCCAAGGGCATGGTATGCTGAGATGGATGCCTTATTACTATAGTAGAAATTCAAAAGGTGCAGGTGTGACTACAATGTCTACATGCATCATAAGGGAAGTTGCTTGTTATTAATTGTATTGCATGTTGATGACTTACTCATTACTGATGGTTTAGTTGTTGGATTGAGGGACATCAAGTCAGCCTTGAGCAAGGGATTCTCCATGATAGATCTAGGGATGCTAAGGTAGTTTATTGGCCTTAAAGAGAATAAAAAAGCTTCGGGGATCATGATTACTTAGTCCAGATATGTAGATGATTTGCTCAAGAAATTCCATATGACTGATTGTAAAGTTGATTCCTTCCCCATCTTATCTCGCATTAGATTGGAAGAAGGTGGTTCTGCGCCCTTAGTTGATAACACTCTTTACCAATAGCTGATTGGTAGCTTATTATACCTCACTCATTCGAGACCACACTTGTCATGTGATGTGAGTGTTGTTGTTAGGTTCATGCAGGACCCACATGAGCTACATTGGAAGAGAAGAGAGAGCATCTTGCATTATGTGCATGCTATTGGAGAGTTTGGGAATCATTATTATGTTTGTGCTCAACTAGATCCTCTTGGTTTAGTTGATTTAGACTGGGCTGGAGACAGTACTAACAGTAAATCTACTTCAGCATTTGTGTTCATGTTGGGATATAGATCAATCTATTGGTCAAGTAAGAAGCAAGCAGCTGTTGCCCTCTCTTCAGCTAAAGCATAGTATCGAGGGGTTGTAAATACAGTTATTCAGGCAGTTTTTCTACATGGGATTCTGACAGAGTTTGGCATTCGCATTTCTCCTTCAAGAGTCATTTTCTGTGGTAATTAAAGTGCAATAAACATTTCCAATGATCCAGTACAGAATCACCATACCAAACACATAAAAATCCATATGCACTACATCCGGGAACTAGTGCATAGTAAGACTGTCATTTTGCATTACTGCCCTATAGAGGAGAAGGTTGTAGACATATTCACAAAATCTGTCACTGAAAAGAGATTTGTTTATCTCATATCTCTTCTTGGTGTGAAGGTTTGATTCAATTTTGGGTTCCTGGTCCATTGTCATTTTTTTTGGGGGGGGGTACCCCATTTCCTCGGTTTATTGAGCATTTACTTTTTGCATTAAATTGTATGGGTGACCTTTGGTCTTAGTTGCCAGGGCCCAGGTTCTCCANGGGGGGGGGGGTGTTAGGATTATTGTAATCCTTCATTATCCACCATAGTCGAAATGTCAGTTTCTTAGCCTAGGAATATGTTGCCACTTCATTAGTGCCATGGAGAAGCTATATGGGGCCCACCTACCACTTGATGCGACAGACTACATGAGTTTAGGAGCTTCAATGGACAATCCCTGTATTTTAGGAACCCACACTAAGACATGGGAGTCCCACCATCAGTTCACCCTAGTATGTGTTGAGTTATGCTAAGATGGGCCATAGTTAGTTCATCTTTAGTTAGTCTAGCGCTACCTTTGCATGATTTAAGGAAAATGGGCACATTTGCTCACCTACCTTGGTCAATTAATTGATTGTGAGGTGTATAAGTTGTCCGGAGTTGCACTAGTGAGCCTTCAATGGTTATTTTTTCAGAGTTAGTGATCTTTGGAGTGAGTCGAAGTCATGGAATTCGAATCACTCCTAGAGGATTCAAATTATCTCTATTGTGTCATGGATGTATTACATATAGGTGTCAATTTTTTTCCTCCTATCTGAATAATTTCACCAGTATTGTTTGACAATTATAGCATTGGAATTCTTCCTCATTCATTCTTCTTTCACCGAGAGGTTCTATCCAACCTGATGATCCAGCGACTTTGATAATTTTACACTTTGTACTACCATGACAAGTTGGTGATGTTATTTTATCAATTTTTTGGATTACAATATTTGCTTATGATTCTTATGCAATATTTATTAGGGAACATTATGCCCCATTTTTAATGTGTAGTCCACATATTGGTCTATAATTCATTAATGTTTTAGTTTCCATTAAGTATTGGTAGCATAACAACACTTATTATCTTTGATATTTGCTCGACATACAATAAACATGTGGGCCTTTATTTGTGTATTCATGAAACTTGCTACAACCATCGTTTAGTCGATTGCTAAATGTCATATTAATGATGTACCCTTTTTAGTTTTGGGTGCAATACATATTGTTCATGAACAAACTATAGATGGTGTAGTTTCATTGCTTTCATTTTTTGATGCAGTGTGATGCATGTCTAAGTTGGAATTGGTGAATTGGAAACCCACATGCTTTATTTGGTTATAGGCCCTCTCCTCACATCACTTAGTTTATGTTAAAATCCTTTGGTCATACTAAACTTTAGCATTTGAGAAGTTATTGTTAAAAATGTCAAACCATTTTGAGGGGATGGCATTCAAATTTGTTTGGATAGAGGGTATGATGATTTCATTTTACCAACATGCATGCATTATTCCTCCTCGATATGGGTCATCGAGTGTTGATCAAATGGCGAGATGGTATTTGGATTTATTTCTCCAACTTTGCCACCTCCCTTGTGTGCTCTCTCATTCTCTTCTATCTCTTGGAAATTTTGTGTTGCATACCTTTATGTCTATTTTTGAGAGTGACCTTGCCTAATCCTGTGTTTTACCTTCTACCATTTACCTTTATCAATCACTTGCAACCTATTGTGTACATCAGTGTTGTAATATTGGTTGTGTTGGTGTTTCAAGACTTCATTAATGTTTGCTGGAGTTATAAATTTTCCCTTTATTAATAAAATCACCAAGGGACAAAGGTAGGGTCAGAACCCTATGTTGCTTTTCTTTGATGCTTTGGTTGTCAGTTGGTAATTAGGAAATCGCCATGATATTTTTCTATGAGTTTGGATTCTCTTAGTGAACAATGATTGTCATTATTCATGTTATTTATTTTTTCTCGCACTTTCGTAGAAGATATTGTTGAAATAACCAAATGGGACACTCTATTGGGGTTTTGGGGTTTGTTGTGTTTTCATAAGTCTCTGGTTTTACTTGAGTTATCCTTTTGAGATATAGTTTTAGTCGATGCTTAGCTCACAAGCCAACACCTTATGCTTAATTGTATCTATATTTTTCCTTGACTTTCTATTGCATGACTTTATGGTATTACATGCCATTGCATTTATTGTTTTGAGTTTGGTTTGTTTGCAACATGGTTATGATCTGCTTTCAATATCGATGACCTCAAGCCCATGCATTGCATTGTATATATAAATGCATAGTGTCATGATAGTGTTGTAGTTATATATTTGATGAAAAACTACGTCATGTGAAATTGTTGTCATATTTGCACACAATCCTGACATGATTCTTCTAAGAAGTTATAATTGATCATCAACAAGAGTGCAATGTACAAAATATGATATGAGGAATAGTGGTAAAACTTAGGTAAGAATAAATCTTCCCTAAAGCCCATGTATTATATTCAAATTCTCGGCTAATACAATATAATGAAGAAGAAAAACAACCACTATTAAAGTTGTTGCTAAGTACTTAGTGTTGTGATATACCACCTAGGCTATATAAGATTCCTTCCGCATCAACATGTTTGATTTTAATGGGACTGATGTGAGTTTCATGTCCTCAATTCATAGTCGCTTAATTCCCCAAGGATTCAAGCTTTCCCAAAACACCATTTTGATGCATCGGTATCTCTACTCTTCCGCTTTCTAGATGGATTAATCCATTAGTATTACATTCTTTCATTTTTTTGTTGGGTTGTGTTTAACCATGGGATAAGGAAGGGACAATTTGAGTGGTCTTTAGATTAATTACTATGCTTTCACATCCTCTTAAATATTTCTTTGAGAGATACAATGTGTTTCTCTACCCTCTCTTGGAGATGGCAATTCTTTTGGAAATTACTCCCCCATCTTGATGTCTCCCATGGTTTATTTTAAATTATTTTAATACATTTCAAGAAGAAAAATAAATAATACACATAGTTGATAACATCCTTTTCTTCCATTCAATTAAAGGTGAATGCTATAATCTTTCACTATACATGTTTTCAAACAAGGAGTTATTTGAAAGAAAGATTTGCAAATAGGTTCAGAAATAGATTCATCTTGTAGCTTTCAAAAAAGTGAAGAAATTACTTTGGTAGGTATAACTTATGAAAGTGAATATATACATGAAGATGAGCACGAAGGGAGTCCAACAAATGTTATATAGTCTCTCTTTCCAATTGATTGCCTCATATGTACGAAGCTCGATTATTTTAATTTTACAAAGGTACCCACTCATTTTAATGCATGGTTTCAAATACCCTGTAACTTTGTATCTATGTGTTGTTCAAATATCCAAAGACACAATTGAGTAGTTAGTAGAAAAACCCACCCTTCTTGGAATATTGATGGCCATTGGTTGCATAGGAGCACTATGGGAGTGGATGAGGCAATTGAGTTTGAAATCCAAGAAGAAGAATAAGAGAAAATGGTGAATAATGTAGTAGTAGAAGAGGGAAAAATAATGGCAAATTTGGCAAAATTAAAGGAGTCAAAAGTGGAGGGCATACAATTCTTGGTCATTATATGGATATAACTATTCCCTGCCAACCTATTTGATTTAATTGGCCTTGACAATGTATACTCAACAACATGTATAAGAATATGGACCTAATTCTTCTTGTGTTCACGCTCATTGTCTTCATTGCCACTTTTGGATTCATCATTGCTCTTCTTGTCATCATCTCCATTTCCTTTTTATTTATCCACCATCCTTCTTCTCCCTTCCTTCTTTCATGCATCCTTCTTATCCCCTTCATAATCATACCCATCATGCTTATGTTGGATGATTTCTATATAATATATGGATGATCTACACATGTGAATCTAGTAAAGCATATAGATAACAACACTCAAAATTAAATATAACATACAAATGTAAAAGAATGTAGTACAATACATGTCTTGTTTGACAAACCATTATAACTAGTCATGGTTGTATTAAGTTTAGATGTAAAGTCATAGGGGAGACATGTATAATGTTGTTTCTATCTCTTTTCACTGTCTATTGTGATGCAACAACCCATTTTCATTAAGAAGCATAAACTAATGACATTTCTTGGTGCGGGATCTGTTACACTTCATGCAACAAGTTGGGTAGATCCTTAGTTGTCTATTATTCTCAATTTGTTCACTTCCATTATGTTATTCTTATTATTGATGTTTGGAACCCATTCTATTACCTATTAAATATGCCAAAACAACAACAACGACATGGATCGAAGAAGAAACTTGTCTTTGTTGTATAAACTATGCACCTTTAGTTTATCTAGAGATCAATTTTCCCTTCTCATTTTTGCCATCTCCTTTAGATTCATCTCCAACCTTCTCATCATAATCCCCTACTTGATTTTTTTTTCTCCACCATCCTTCTTCACCCCACCACCATCCTCTATTTTGCGTTGACCAAGAGAGGGCAACATGGGTGGCAACTTAACAAAATAAGTAAAATTGGAAATAACATAATTTCTATTATAATTTTCAAACTATGGAGATAACAAAATATCACATATATAAATGTAGAACATATCGCGAGACACTCAAGTAGGAGACACCAATACAATTGTTTCATTCAATGTAATCCCATGATTATAAGTTGTTTCAATGCATACACAAAGTCATCTCCACCTTAGTTGGATGATTTGCCAAATGTCATGCAAAACTAACATAAGCAACTATGATGCAAAACTAAAGGTTAGCCATGATAAACTATTGAATTAAATGAAAATCCTTTTATAATCATTGTTGTTGTCTATTATCATATAATGATGTATTCACTAATATTTTAAATTGTAAACACAAAAATTAATTTATGCATTTGGTGCAAAAAATGGTAGCAATACATAAATTACAATACTTGTGAAAAAAATGATAAAGGCATTACAACCAATGTACAATACAATGTTGCATTTATATGATACTTTAATGTATAAGGAACACCCATTGGAAGTATCATATTCATACATCTTGGAGCTTAAAAGAACAATCAAGTTTTAACCTCTTCATCAACTAGTATTGTTGGATGCTTGGACAAATAACTTGGTTAATCCCTTTCAAAAGAATGGATCCTTCCCAACCATAAAACAAATAAGGGTAACACTCACCGACTAGATATTGACTTTGCGACCTTATTGCAAAGATCTCATATATGAGACCTATATGCATAGTTTCAACCTATTTTGTCACACTGATCATCACGCAGTTGTTGTGTTTACCAATGGGGAAGCTATAAATCTTAGAAATCCTACAAACCCTTTACATCACGGTCATTTCACATCATGTTATGTCATTCTACAAAAATTTAAAAATCTTTCCCACCGCCTACAAAATAAAAAATTGTTGCGGTTATTTTCACACAAAACCTTAATAATAGTAATGTATCGTCTCCTTCAACCAAACAATATAAACACTTAATTGATAGGTAAAACATTTATACTATTAATGCCATTGTGTCCAATGAGATTTTGAAAGAGTTTAATGCTAACTTTGAGGGTATAAACGTCAATGAGATGAAAAGGGAATTAGTTGTCTTGCTCTACCTTGTTGTGGCTAGTGGATTCTATTAAATATCGTGGTAGAAAATTGTTTGAAATAATGCTCAAAATGTTTCGCAGAGATATAAATCTTTGTAATTCAAGATTTGCTAATACAATATTTGAAGTAATCGGTCTCTATAAAGTGCCAACGTGTCCTATATGAGAAGCTTAAATTAGGTATAAAGGTAACTATATGTATTTGGATAAGGCTCTCACACCTTGTCGATAGGAAATTAATTATTGTTGTTTGCATTTTCAGATGACAAAAATTCATCGATATTGGTCGAAGGGATGATTTTGGTTTCTTTAAATCATTTTCCTTGCAACAAAAAAATGGAGTATAAGCTCATAAAATACATGAAAATAACTAAAATTGTGATCAAGAATACATACACATGTGGCCACCTTTTTGCTCGTCATTAACCTGATAACTATAAGAATGTAATAGAGCTTATAGATGTAAGAAGGAGTTTTTGTGACACCGAAGACTTCAATTCAGCCTTTTTGTAGGTCCTTTCATCACAATATAAAGAAAAATAGAGTTTTGAAACCCTCCCATACCAATGAAGTATATTTTTAGGCTAATCGCTTAAGATTTTGTCAAATGTAAGCACAATTTGCCCAAATTTCAACATTAAAACCCGTTAATAAGTCAATGGGAAAGCTTACTGAGAGGTGGGTGTTTCATATAACATGAAAGGAATTATTTGAATTAAAAAAATTCAACGACACTGACTTATCATGCTCAAAGCAAGCTTTCCATGATCCACTATTTATCCAATTTAAAGTTCAAATGCCAAGTCTGTGAAGGGCACAAGTTGAATTCTCCCAAGGGGTGGGGTGAATTTCATAATCGCCACTTCATTGATTTCATTCTAATATGAATTTGACCCGGAGAACAAATATTTCCCAGTGACAGTGTAGGGATGTCCGAGACCTTTTCAACAGTATAATATGTGGTTGGATTCGAGCCCTGGTTGTTAAGAATGGTTTTTTGCAATATTAACAGTAGTTTTGAGGCATCGGTTTGGTGGTGGATGTTCATGGCTTAAACGATGCCATTCATGGGCATCAAAACATAAAAATAGAGCCTCCAATTTATATATTACCTTACGAGCTTTCCAATGACACATATTTTCTCCATTTCGATATTGAATGACTCACTTGGAATTGTCAAAAGTCTTTAAATTGGTTTTGATAGTGTGGTATGGGTAGCTTTCCTAGCAAAGTTCCTAAGAAGTTGAATCAGTAGTTGATAACCTCAAATTATATTTACGATTGTACATATTCAAATTAATCATCAATACCTTTTCCACGATACTTTGATTGTATCTTTTTGGCATTGTATGACTAAATGGAAACCTTCACAAAATTAATTCATGTAGGTGCCCCACTGACAAACTAATGTTTTGAGCCATAGTGGACATAGCCCATGACAACCACATGCACATTCTTCTTCCGTCCCTATAAACCATATTGACATACTCCCTCCATCATGCATCCTTATTTCATTTCTTTACTTCCATGCATAGGTACATTTACCCCCACTCCAATTATCATCGACATACAAGAATAAACACACATAACACTTACCTAACTTTGCAACAACACAATGATGACATGGGACCCCCCCACCCCCCCCGGCCTATTAGTTTATATGCGGCCCTTATGACACTTACACTTACACAAATTATGTGCCCTGCATGTTGGAGCCTATGTTTCATTGGTAACCTCACCTTGTTGGATGAGGGAGTCAACCATTGAAGGGAGTCGACCACAGACTAGAATGTGAATTAATTGTGTCCACTTTTGGGTCCTTTGACTCATGATCAATGGTAAGTAATAGTTAGTTACCACTATGTAGTCCCATGGATGTTGGTTTGGCCCATGGTTGAAACCTATTTATAGACAGTTCTTATGAATCAGTCTATCATCACTTATCAACCACATCACTGGATAGTGGAGATCATCGAACTTGGCTCATTATGTTTAAGTGCTAAAACGATGTCTTTAGACATCACCACTACTCTCTCATAATATTTGTTCTCTTATGTTATATACTTGCATGTTCCATCATGGTATCAGAGCTACTTGGGTCATGATTAAGAGTTTTGCAAAGTGACTGAGTTCAATTAGATGCAATTTAACAAGTTTCATTTGTTTATGGGTAGAGAAGAATGGTGAATCACTGAATTCGACCATCATGCCCCAGATTTGGTGTGATATAATTTTTTCTGGGTATTTAGGGTTCGACGCATTGGTAGTGTGCTCATTGATCTAGGTGAGCTAATTTCTATGGGCATGAAGATGCAATTGTCGGGTGGATTGTTGTTCTAAGAAGAATGATGAACCATGGTGTGCCCTAGATGATGAGATATGGAAATATCTTGAGTGTTATTTTGCTATACTTATGATGCACTAGTTTTTTTAGAGAAGCATTATTATTTGATCGATGCTTGAATTCTAAGGTGTATCAATTTATGGTCGACTTGTATTAGTCTATAGACTAATGATAGTTTGTTTAACTAGAGATGATCTCGTATATGATTGATTGGATACCTTGAGGCGCGACTGAACGAAGATTCGACGATTTGGTATAGCTTGCATTGCCTTAGAAAGTTAATTTGGTCAACTAAAGGGTTTGATCGTATGGTTTGGAGATCGATATTGTTGTTTCTCATGCCAAAAATGTTGCCTTGAAGAAGAAGATTTATAGACTGGAGGAAGATAATATATAGTTAGCTAATGAGGATGCCCATTTGCAAGCCTTTTTTATGAGCTTTGTGAAGAAGCTTCTCCTCTTCAAGAAGATAATAATTGGTTATTTGATTGATCCAGGAGGATCTTCCAAAAGACTTAAATTCAATATATTCAAATGCATAATCAAAGGTTACAGTTGTATATAGCTCACTGAGATCTTTCCGGTGATAACCATTTTGTCAAATTTAGACTTCGAATATGGAAGTCATCACAATTTGAAGTTTTGACATTTGGACCAATTACCTTTCGACACATGGCATGTGTAAGAAGGGTCTATCTTAGATTTTCGAATTAGATTAGGCTGCAATCAGAAGTCAGGAGAGGAAACGATAGTTTTACTAAGCCCATGTCAACTATTGACTATCGACTTACGAAATCGGAATAGTTGAGTGTCGAGAGTTAGGAGGATAATTGGGGAAGTTGCGTTGCTTTTTCCCACTTCCGACATCAGGTCATAATAGGTTGGCATCAGGTAGTCAGCATCAGACCATAAATTATTCCTCCGAAATTTTATTTTTTCGATTTGTATTGAGATCTTTGGATGCAGATCTTTGAATTTGATCCTCATTTCATGCCATTTTGCTCCTGGTTTTGGCATGGATTCTTAACCTATAGGTAATTTGGGCATCAAGATGGTTTTTGTCCCAAATTATGCACGTTATCCATGGGTCTTCATCGGCCAAATTCTTCTATTCAACAGTATGTTTTAGACATGGATGGACAAAGGGTTAAAGGAGATACAGAAGTAGAGGAAATAGAGGAAGAAATACATAGTTGGAATAGTAAGAGTTTAGTGGATTTCACTATATAGAGAGCCAAAGATGAATTTTATGCTATAGAATGAGATGATGTGTTGTCTAGTGCTTGGAGATTCTTCGTGGAAGATTGAGAGTCTCCATTTGTATGCTTAAGGTATTGCATTGGTTGTGTATGTCCTCTTTCTACACAGTCATATTTATGTCATTCTCCAAATTGATGTAACCTTTTTCATTTGAAGAATTAATTCAAACGCTCGCATTGGAAGTGGACGTGGAGACGTAGGTTTTTTTACCCAAACTCATTTAACAAGTTACAGTCTTCATTTTCATGGTTGCAATCTATGTTTATCCTTATAATTATGTTTGTATTGTTCTCTTTAAGCTTATTGTTTATGCTTGATTGAAACTTAGCAATTAAGAACAATTCACAGTTACATTCTTGTTGGTTAACTAAAAGGTCCTAGAGTTTATGGATCATGTTGGTATCAGAGCAATTTTAACTAAAGAATTGTGATTCTGTGAATGCTAACCAGGGCTAAGCTTAACGTTGGTAAAGGAGAACTTGAGATTTCTACCTAGAAGTTGGGTATGCACATTGGACAAAGAAAATAGTAGATGAACAGTATTAGGCATAGATGAGAAGGACTTCTGAAAAGCTTTATACCAGATGGCTGACATGGTAGAGAAGCTATTTGCAGATTACCAAAGAAGATTGAAGAAGAAGATAAGAAAGAAAATAAAAACAACAGGGAGTACCTAAAAAAAGTAATGGAGGAGATCCTCCAAAAACTCCACCTTATCCATCATCTTCATCGTCGCCATCTTCTTCTAATACTAATTCTTCTAGTACCTCATAAGATGCACATAAAAACCACTATGAGAATTTTGGATTGAAAGCACCATTGTTGAAGCTTGACATAAAGTATAATGTACCCATGTTTAATGGAGAAGTCAATGTTGAGAAATGGTATGATTGGGTTAGTAAAATAGAGGACTATTGTATAATCCAAAGGTAGGTGGGAGATAAAGCCAAAACTAGTTATCCTCACTTCGACTGGGAGACACTGCTCTCGTATGGTGGGAAAGCAAAACTCAAGAGGACTTGCTTGTTAAAGTTTAGGTTATTTATTCGTGGTATGAGTTTGTGTCATCATTGAAAAGACAATTTTATCCCTTAGGGCATATGCAACAGGCTATAATGGATTGGAAAAATTTCAGACATGGTAAAGGACAGAGTGTTCATGACTATACACAAGAATTGAGGAAAAGGGATTTAGTGTTGGGTATCTTGTCAAATATATAGGTGGTTTACATGGTTATTTAAAACCCATGATCGTGATGTTTAACCCTAACAATTTGGATGAAGTATGTGTTCAAGTCACCCATATTGCATCTAAAGGGAAAAATATTGCTGACAACTATTCCAAGAACCCTTTCAAGTTAGATGGAAAAAAGTTTAAAGGCAAAGGGAAAGGTAAGAAGACTGTCACTATTAAGAAAGAGGGTGAGAAGCCCTCATGTTCCCACTACAAGAAGGAACATGATGTATCGCAGTGTTGGAAGTTACATCTATAATTAAGACCAGAAAGGCATGGAGGGGACGAGGATAAAGACAAAGCAAATAATACTACTTTAATGCTGCAGGGTGTGAGATCTAACTCTAGTGATGAGACCAGAGTCACAACTGTTGGAATCCAAGGTAAAGATAAAGGTATGTATCTTTGTTGTCATACAAATACAAGTGGAAGTGTACAATCTTCTTCTCGTCAAGATGATAAGAAACAAGGTGAACTATTTCATATTCGAGTCAATACGAAACATACAAAAGTTGATACATTATTTGATAGTGGGTCACAAGTCAATTTAGTTATGAAGAAGTGGCAAAGAAACTAGGTTTAGCTACTATACCTCATGAAAATCCATATCCACTGGGATGTGTTACTAATGATGCACAATTGCAAGTAACAAGTAAATGTATATTAAGTTTTCAAGTTTTGATAACTACAAATATGAGGTAGATCTTGATGTAGTACCACTTGATATATGTGGCATTATAGTTGGAAGCCCATATTTGGATGATCAGAAGGCCATATTTTACAAGGAAGAGAATCAATATTATATTTTCAAGGATGGTATTGAATATGTTATACATGCACATCATATGAAAACAAGATTGTCACTAATCTTTGTAGGTCAAGTAAAAAGGTTAGTGAATGTTAGTAAGAATTTTGTAGTGACGATGATGAAAGTCAAAAGGGAGAATGATGGCACATTAAAGCCTTTAAAGTAGGGGATCCGAAGAATAAATATGAAATGGTTAAAATAATTTATGAGTATGATGGAGTATTTTAAGAACCAACATGATTACTACCAAAGAGAGGGACACAACATGAGATACAATTGCAACACGATGTGCCACTTCTAAACATTGGCATGTACTGGATGTTCGTGATGCATAATGAAGAGATCAAGAAACAGATTTAGGATTTGGTTGGAAGAGGAATCATTATAACAAGCACTTCACCATGTAGTTCACCCATCTTTTTGGTTCCAAAGAATGGTGGATCTTGGAGAATGTGCATGGACTACTGAGATTTGAACAATATCATGGTGAAAAACAGGTATCCACTTCCATGTATTGATGATTTACTTGATCAACTGAAACATGATGTTTATTTTTCTAAGTTAGACTTGTGTAGCGGTTACCATCAGATTAAAATTTATGAATATAATGTATGGAAGGCTGCTTTCAAGACAAAAGAAGGGTTGTACAAGTGCGGTAGTTATGCCTTTTGGGCTGAGTAATGCTCCAATTACCTTCATGAAAGTGAAGAATGATGTTTTCCAACCATTCATCAATGATTTTATCATTGTCTACTTAGATGATATTCTTGTTTTTAGTCGCACTTGGGAAGATCATGTTGCGCATATGATAAAGGTGATTGATGTATTGAGGAGGAAAAATTTGTATGTAAAGATGTCAAAGCGTGAATTTTCCAAAACATCTTTATTGTGTTTAGGCCATATTATTAGTGGAGGTCATTTAAGGGTGGATTCTTCCAAGGTCAAAGTCATTGTAAGTTGGCCAAGGCCAACTACATTCACAAATGTTAGAAGCTTTCTTGGTGCAGTCCAATATTGGAGAAAGTTCATAGTCGATTATTCATCCATTCCATCACCATTACATTTATTGACGACAAGTGTTAAGTAATATTTCCAGTGGGGAGGCAAACAACAAAAATCCTTCGATACTTTGAAGGAAAGAGTAAGCATTGCATTAGTTCTTACATTGCCAGATTTACGAAAACCATTTGAGATCGAAACATATGCTAATCGTTTTTCCATGGGAGTTGTTCTTATGCAAGGACAAAGATGGATCTGCGATCATTCTGAAACATTTTCAACCATGGTAGGTAATTATCCTACCTATGATAAGGAACTTTAAGCATTGGTATAGAGTGTTAAAAAATTGAAACCTTGTATGATGGGTAAAGAAACTGTTATACACACTAATCATTAGCCACTTCAATATTTGCACTCGTAAACAAAGTTACAGTAGGGCAAGCACTTTAGGTGGATGGGGTTTCTTCAATAACTCCACTTTATTATAAATATAAGAAAGGGGTTCAGAATAAAGTTGCAGATATGTTGTCCAAACCTCCCATGACTGCATCCATAATTCTTCAAAAGAATTCATTGGCATAAACAAGTTATATTGAACAATATGCCGAAGGTAAAGATTTTAAGAATGTGTATGTTTCATTAATCCATGGCAAACAAATAGAAGAGAATAATTATTATTTGCATGATAATCTTTTATAATGCATGGGAAAATTTTGTATCCCACACGAAGAAATGATGCATGTAATTCGAGAAGCATATTCCTCTCGCATTGTTGGTCATTTTAGAGTAGGTAAAACACTGGCACAATTGCAAAGGTATTGTTATTGGCTGCAAATGTAAGAAAACGTTTCTAAATATATAAGGGGTTGTGTGATGTGTGCAACCAATAAACCTAGCAATAGAAAATTGGGATTGTACAGAACTCTTACAGCTCCTTCCTATGCTTGGGAAAGTATTTCTGTGGACTTTGTTTGGGGGTTGCCTTTGTCTTGTAAATAGAATTTTTTTTTAAATTTTTTTATCTGATAGTAGACAGCTTCAACAAAATGTGTATTTTAATGCCATGTAAGAAGCAAGTTACAGTTGAACAAACAACTCACTTGTTCTTCCAGTTTGTTTTGGTTCATTTTAGGCTTCCTGTTTCCATTGTATCTGATTAGATTCCCAATTATTCGGAAAATTTTGGTCAAACTTATGGGAGCTTATGGATACTAAACTTAAGAAGAGCACAACATTTCATCCACAGACTAACGGACATATATAAGTGGTAAATAGAACAATTATTCAGCTTCTTTGGGGTTACTGTAATAAACATTTTAAGCTTTGGGATGAACAATTGCAACACATACAACATACTTTCAATCAGGCAAGACACTCTTCTACTGTGAAAATCTTGTTTTGACACTTTTTTTGTCTATTCGCCCAAAACACCAGTAGATTTTTCTTTTGGAAAATAAAATGTAACAGATGGACATCCTGGTGCCAACACAACTTTCAAATTCATTCAACAGATCCAGATAGTGCAATGGGAAGTTAAAAAATCATTGGAGAAAAGTCAAGCAAAGTATAATGCTAAGCATGATATGCATCTAGTTGATCATCAATTTCAGGTTGGTGACAAAGTTTGTTTATATATTAGTAAAGAGAGATTGAAAAGAGAAGGAAAAAAGGTCAAACTGATCAAATATGGCCCTTTGGAAAGTTTAGAAAAGGTGAGCACTAATGTTTTTTGCTTGAATTTACCTCCATATATGCAGATATATTAAGCTAAGAATATTGAGAATCTTAAGTTGTATGAACCTCCTACAATCATCGATGAGGAGATTGGTGTACAAATTCCTTCCATTGACGATATGTCACCTCAATATATGACTGAGATACAGGAAGATGTGATCCTTGACATAAATATAAGGACTTCACGTTGGGGTGTTGTAGGGGACATTTGAATAGGCCTTACAAGGATGAATCTAAGTAAAGTAAAATGGATGGAGGTTAGAAAAGTGAGGGAGCTCTACCCTCACTTGCTTTCAATATAAACTAGATTGTTGGGGTCCAAAAGCTTCTAGTGGGGAGGTTTGAACGAGAAGGATCTCTCAAATGACCTAAATTCAAACTCTTCAAATGCTTAAGCAAAAGGTTACGTTGTATAGAGCTCACTAGGATCTTTCTGGTGATACCCATTTTGTCAAATTTGGACTTCGGATGTGGAAGATATCCCAATTTGTAGTTTTGACATTTGGGCAAATTACCTTTCGACACGTGGCATGTTGAAGCAAGGTCTATATTCAATTTCCAAATCATATTAGGATGCAATCAAAAGTAAGGAGAGGAAATAATAGTTTTGTTGGGATCTTGTCGACTACTGACTTCCAACTTACGGAATTGGGAGTCGGGAGGATAGATGGGTAAGTTGTGTTGCTTGTTCTGAATTCTTATTTTCGTCTTTAGGTCTGAAGAATCATGATAGATCAACACCATAAAGTCAGCATCAGAAAGTTGGGGTCGCAGCGACGAATTGCAGATAAACGACCCAACCTATTCGATGGCAGATTTGGATCAACAACCCTGGTTTAAACCGAAAATTATGTCTGTGGATTTGGTTTTTTCAGTTTGTATAGAGATCTTTGGACGTGTATCTTTGAATTCAATCCTCATTTCGTGCCATTTTCCTCCTGATTTGGCCATGGATTCTTATCCTATAGGTAATTTGGGCATCGAGATGGATTTTGTCCCAAATTTGGCACGATATCCACAGATCTTCACTAGTCAAATTATTATACTTAACAGACTATTTTAGACATGGATGGACAAACAGTCAAAGGAGAGATAGAAGAAGAGGCAATAGAGGAAGAAATACATTGTTGGAATAGTAAGAGCTCAGTGGATTTCATTGTACGAAGAGCTAGAGAGGAATTTTAGACTATAGAACTAGACGACGTGTTGTCTAATGCTTGGATATTCTGTGTGGAAGATTGACAGTCTCCATTTGTACGGTTGAGGTGTCGCATTGGTTGTGTTTATTATCTTTGTACACAGTCATGTTTTTATCATTCTCCATAATTAATGTAACCTTTTCATTTGAAGAATTAATTCAAACAGTCGCATTGGAAGTGGACCCTGAGATGTAGGTATTATGAGTCGAACTCTGTTAACAAGTTACAGTCTTCATTTTCATGGTTGTAGTCTATGTTTATCATCATAACTATGTTTGTATTGTTCTCTATAAGCTTAATGTTTATGCCTTATTCAAACTTGGCAATTAAGAATGATTCACAATTACATTGTTATTGTTTAACTAAAAGGTCCTAGAGTTTACAGATCATTGATGAATATAAAGATTTGAAGAAAGATTACGACACTATGTTGTCGCAGATGATAAAGAAATACGAGACTCTTAAGGATTTGCAAGAGTGAAGTAGAGTCTTAAATGTAGATCAACCGACTGCAAGAAGCTAAGAAGAATATTGTTGATGTTGTTGAGCTACCAATCTCACTTATCGCTTCTTTTACCCTTTGATAATCTTGCTTATATCCCACTTGTTTGTGAGAAAGAAGTTGAAGATGTTTTTGTTTCATCTGATGATTTCGTGGCTACTGACGTTATTTCTCCTAGCTTTGAGAAGCATACTATAGGTGCATGGTCCCAACTTTTGAGCAGGATGGGATATACCAACGGAGGACTTGGGAAGAATGGTTAGGATATTATTGTTCCTACTACCCCTAAAATGAAGTCACCAACAATATGTCTTGGATATGATGATGCTACACCTAGTTTTATCGACACTAGAAGAATGTTGTTTGTTGCTGGAGGTGTTTAGAATGATTTGCTAGGAAAGCAACTTGCTATTGATAGTGTTGAATGTATTGATAAGCCAAAAATTGAGAATGTTATTGTAGATCGCATTGTTGCTGATGTAGAGGGTTGTTTTGCTTATGTGAGTGAACTAGAACCTAAGCCTACATTACTTATTCTACCAGAATATAAATTTGTGCCATATCGTCATCATCATAAGAAGAATCAGAGGAATTTACCAAGGAATTGAAATTCATACTTAAATGTTCAATCGATTGATATATTATTGTTGATTGACCAAAGTGGTCGACTGAGACTCGACCAATGGTGACCGTCAACTAGAGTTATTTACTGTTTTTTTTGTTGGAAGAGTCTTGATTGATATTTATTGTTTCTTTATTTTGCATTGATGTTCTAATCTTCTACCAATGGTTTTTAGGGGGAGAAGGAATTAAATATATTTGTTGTGTAAACCCGTCTATTGTTGACGCGACTATTTCTTATTGAATCAATTGAACTTGTTGAGATCAAACAATCTACGTTCAACTAAATTGATCATTTTTTTATTATAAATAAAACATTGTATTACCTTACAAAATCAAAATTACATAGCAGATAACGTCCATAACAGTCAAAAGGCTAGAGTGTCTGTGACACCATTCAATACCAGACCTGTTCTTTCTTCCCAAAAAAATACAGAGTCTTCCCAGGCCTTCCGTATACCCCCATTACATTTTTGCCTATCAAAATTACATAATTTCCCTTCCCACAACATTATCGAGATGCTATAAATCCTAATGAGTTCTAAAGTTACCATAAACTGTATGTTCATCAAAACTGCTGCTACTAATATGCATAAGCAACCTCTAAATAAAACCAGAGCTAGCATAAAGAGGAGAAATCAGACAGAAAGAGGAGAAATCAGACCCGGTCTGGAGGGGAGACGCCCCAACGGGGTGAAACTGTCGGGGTTAGAGCCGCAGTGGCATTATGGGGGCCAGCTTTGTTTTGAATTCATGCCTGTGCTCCCCCATGCATTGTTCCACTTTGACTATCCTTCGCCCGTGGTCGGGCGCACTCCAGCGCTCTTCGATCAGCAGGGTGGAAAGGGCAGCCCAACTTGGCTGTGATTTTATCTATCTTTTGGTGCATGGTGTGGCACTCGCTATTATGTTCCTTCCAGAACTGCATCGGTTCCTCATCCCCTTCACCCTTGGCTTCTCTCATCACCAGACGCATGGTCACCCAATAGGTCATTAGCATACGATCATAAGTAGAGGCTCTGCCTGCCGTGGTATCGGGGTCAAGGACCCAGTCCGCTACTTCCTCGTGCAGCCATTCTTTCAGCATGAGCTTCACCTCTTCCCAAAGCTCTTCAACCACCTTCTCGACCTCCAAGTGAATTCCGAGTGGGACATGTTCCTTAAAATGTTTCGCCTCCTCCTGGGCTTGAAGTTGAGCCCTGGTTGCTTGGCAAGTCCACCTCAAAATGCCCTTCCCCTTATGGTCAGGGTGAGCAGAAGCTTCCACAAAGCCTGAATCCCTTCTAAATGACCGCTTGGGAGCCATAAGATAGGGGGTAGGAATGCAGAACATAAGCAGGGGACAGAGCCAAAACACACCTTCAATATCAGACACCAAGGGGCACACTAGAGAGAAAGCGTGGTTCTGGAGCCTGAAAACTTTGCAACGTCGAGGGGTAATGGGTGGCCAAGCCTTCACTGCATAAGAAGANAGCCTTCCCATCCCGCTCCTTTTCTCACGTCAGGCTAATCATGAAAGCGAGATCCTTCGTACCTGCACCTGCAACATCCCTCCTATGGAAACTACGAGCCCGATCCTGCCAACGATCCCGCCTCAGTTCACCCATCTTATCATTCTCTACAGCATTAACCTTAATGATGGCGAAGGACAACCACCATCTACGCCGATCATTTAAACCACATCACCCGCAAAGCATTTAGGATGGTCTGGTTTGGGCGTGCTCACGCCTCCTATCCCCATCTGTACTGCCACCATCCAAATGGGCCACCTGTGCCCTAATGTTCATGTCCCTTGAGGCCACTTGTCTGCAGTGCTGGGCCCATTCGTCCGCCCCAAAAGCCTCCATTTTGTCGCATCAAAATCTCGGTTCACCTTCCACGCCAGCGTTTACCAGCAAGTCAGCTGCTTTGTTGGCCTCCCGTCTGATATGGCAAAAGGAAACCGCAGTGTGAGTAAGGAGGAGGGTGCGGAGGTAGTCCAACCTGTTGGCAAGGCGCCAACTGGAGGATACTTTTTTGGAGGCCTATCCATTCACCATTTGTTTGGCCATCTTGATAAGAATGTTTGTGTCTCCCTCGATGATCGCAAGGAAGCAGCCACCTCTGATCAAGACTTTGAAGCCGCAAATCATTCCCTCTAATCCGGTTGAGTTATTAGTGTCCAAACAAATTGCCCCCAGAAAAATAGTCAAAATCCTTCCATCATGATCGCGACATAGGCCACCAAAGCCCGTAGGTCCAAGATTTCTCCTAGAGGCTCCATCAAAGTTCAGCTTGAAAACCTGTGGGGGAGGGGCAGACCAGAAGTTCGGGTTGGATGGCTGGCATATCTTGTCCCATCTTCGTAGGCCATTCATCATAGAGTTGTCGAGACCCCAACTCGCAGTAATCTGAGCTTCTTCACAGGGGATTACCTTATCCTGATCATGCCATTGCATGCTCCGGATGGAAGACAACAGGTTTTCCTTCGCCGTATTCCACACTGCCTCGGCATCTCTATGTTGATCCCTAAAGATCCTAGCATTCCCTTCCTTCCACAGACACCACATGGCCATACCCAAAAAGGTGTCCCACATAGATCTGATAATAGGGTTCTTAAAGGATTTTGGGTGCCACTCTTTCAAGGTTTGGGCTGGGTTGCTCCGCCTCCTATCACTTCTTTGGAATCCCATCGCCCCTTTGTGCCATATAGACGCTGTGAATGTGCACTTATCCAGGAGGTGACCCATGGATTCTTCCTCTTGATAGCACAAGTAGCATTGAGAGGGTCCCTGCACCCCACGCCGTCTTAGGTTTTCGTTGGTCAGGATACTTCCTCTGACAACGAGCCACACGAAAAGAGCTACTTTGGGCCAAAGATTCGCGGTCCATATCTTCTTCCAGATTCCATCGTCCTCCACATGGTTACCCAGTCTGATATTGTAGGCTTCCTTAATGCTAAAGGAGCCCCGATTTGTATATCCACATCTTAACATATCTAGGCCTTCCTTAACCTTGACGAAACATTTGATCATTTCTTCCTGAAAAGTCCCCCAATCACTTGCGCTTATGAGTTCAGGTTTTTCCTGAAAATCCCATTGTCTTTGATCCTCTGAATTTCTGATCATCCAAGATTGGTTCACCTGGATCTTTCCCTCCTCGATGGCCTTCTCCTTGATATGAAGCCATCACGGATCTCTTCCAAGGATGGGAAGCTGATTCCATGAATCATCCCAAAATTTGGCACTGCTACCATCCCTGATCTCCAAAAAACTATGATCTTGAACAATATTCCTGCCAGTCAGCACTTTCATCCATATGGGGGACCCGCTTAGAGTCTCGTTGAATCTAATCAATTGCTAAATGGGCCGGTCACGAGCATATTTAATGTGCCAAAGCTTGGCCCATGGCTTAGATGAATGATTTACTCACCGCCGCCAGACTTTTCCTCCCTGGATCTTAGAGATAACTTCAAGATCTCTGAGGCCCAATCCTCCTTGCTCCTTTGGGCGACATATATCCTCCCAGTAGACCACGGAAAATTTAGCTTTCGCCTCTCTTCCACCCCATAAAAAGTTTCGTTGTAGACTTCATATTTCCTTGAGGACAAACTTAGGAGCTGAGAGAATCGAGAATAGGTATATAGGCATAGCCTGCATGATGGTTTTGACCAGGATCAACCTGCTGGGGAAGTTTAAGGGTCAAAGAACCCAGCTTGAGAGTTTCTGCTTCATTCTATCTAGGAGTTCCTGCAAGGACGATTTATGCAACCTCCCCACTCCAAGGGGAATTCCTAGGTACTTAGATGGGAGGGATCCTTTCAAGAAACCCAAGATCCGTAAGATGTTCCTCTGTGTAGCTGGAGCAGTGTTCACAAAAAAGACCCGAGACTTATTCGGATTGACATCCAAGACTGAGGCCTTTGCAAAGAGGTTCAGGCTAGTTTTTAAGCTTTGTGCTTCTTGGACTGAAGGGTGCCCCATGAGCATAGTATCGTCTACGAATTGCTGGTGAGTCTGAGGTGCCATTCCATCATGGACTTTTAATCCTATGATTTCTCCTTTCTTTGCCTGGGACATGATAAGACGACTCAGACCTTCAACAATAAGGATGAAGAGGAAAGGAGATAGAGGATCACCTTGTCTGATACCGCGAGTAGGCTGGAAAGTACTAGATGACGACCCATTAAGGAGAATGTTGAAGAAGGGAGTTGTGACTAATCCCATGACCCACTCCACCCATACCTGGCAGAAGCCATAGGCCTCCAACATTTTCTCCATAAACTGCCAATTTAATTTATCATAAGCCTTTGCTATATCAAGCTTGATCATCATACCTGGTTGCCTCATGATTTTGAGCAAGTGAAGCACCTCATGAACAAGAATCACCCATCTAGAATCTGTCTTCCTTCCACAAATCCAGACTGCTCAAGGCTGATAAGCTCGGGAAGGAGAGGTTTAAGACGGTTAGCAATTACCTTGGAAATGATTTTGTAGATAACATTACATAAAGCTATCGGTCGAAATTTGTCCGGACTGTCTGCCCCTGCCTCCTTGGGGATTAAGGTTAGGAAGGTTGCATTAAAGGCTTTGAGGACTCCCCTCTTGATTCTGGATTCCTCCACGATGTCAGGGACTTCCTCCTTGACGAGATCCTAGAAGTAATGGAAGAAGTTGGATGTGACTCCATCCGGGCCTGGGGCTTTCCCTAGGGCCATTTGATTGACAACTTCCTCTACCTCCTGCATCACCACTGGTTTGGTCAGCATCTCATTGTTTTCTCTAGTGACTTCCCTGGGGATTAGGCTTGTAATTTGTTCGATGTCCCTACCTCTATCCCCTCCATCCTCATTAAGAATCTCTAAAAAATGTTGTAAGAGCTCTGCCTCTATCTCCCATCTGGTTTCCACTCTACCGCCATCCCTTTTCTTTAGTTTCTGTATTTTGGAACTGCTCCTATTCTGAATCACCGAGTTATGGAAGAATTTGGTATTTCTTTCTCCCTCCTACAGCCATTTAACCCTCGTCTTTTGTTGCCAGAATATTCCTTCCTGCCTTTCCCTAGCCTCGATTTGATTCATCAGGTCCTTCTCTTTGGCCTTCATGTTCTCGTCCCAACCTTATTCCATGCCCTTTCTGTTTATGAGGTCCATCTCACTTAACAACCTTTTTTTGTCCTCAAAGATGTTCCCAAATTCCTCCCTATTCCACGTGCGGATTTTGGCCTTCAGAGCCTTGAGTTTCTGCTGAAAGCGGTACATAACTATTCCTGGGGGGGGAACCAACTCTTGCCACCATTGATTGACAAGGTCCTTGAAGTCTTTATGTTCTAGCCAAAACTGTTCAAAATGGAATGGCTTTCCCAAGGAGGAGCTTGACCAATCCCAGGTAAGGCAGATGGGCCAATGGTCAAAGCCTGCTACAGGGGGAACATCAGCCATAATTTCCCCTGTACTGTGAATAATATTCTCTGACACCAAAAATCGATCAAGGCGGGAGGCCACCAGGTGCTCCCTCCCCACTCTTATTATTCCAAGTGTACCACCCATTGCTCATTTCTAGGTCCACTAGGGAGATCTGAGCTAGAAATTTGCAAAAGGCTTCTTGATATTTATCCAAAATTCTTCTGGCCCCTTCTTTTCCTCAAGGTTGGAAATAAGATTGAAATCCCCTCCAAGCACCTAGTTTCCAGCCTCAGTTTGGTCCTTGAGCTAGCTGAGAAAGGCTATGAAGGTCTGCTTCTCAGGGAAGCTGCTAGGGCCATAAACATTCCCCAAAGAACCCCTCACTCCCGAATCAATAATGCAAAAATCTGCCATAAGAGCAAACTTGTTTTCTTGCCATTTTGAGAGTTCCACGATCCTTGGCTGCCAGAGGATTGCCACTCCACTCGATTGTCCAGCAGCATCTAGGGCCATTAGGTGACTTCCTTTCCAAATTTTATCCCTTATTTTCTCCAAGCCCTTGAGGCTGCATTTAGTTTCTTGAAGGAAAAGGATATCTAGGTTTTCCTGCTTGATTTTCCTGTTCAGTGTTTTCCACTTCCTGTGGTTGCTACACCCCCTTATGTTCCATGATATGAGCTTCATTGACACCCCTTATTGACTTTAGAGAAGGCCTCCTTGATCATAGGATATCGGAGAGATTAAATGAGTCTAAATCCCACTGCAACAATGCGTTGCTTATTCGTCTTCCGACCTCTTCTTAACTCTTCTTCCAAATATTTCCTCTTACTTCCTTTTTGCGAGTCTGGGTCAATCCCAAGACTCTCATGGGCACCGATTAGAATGATTTCCTCTTGAAGGAGTTCGATCTGACGTTGAGAGACATAGCCCTGGCCTTTCTTCCCACATTCTTCCTCAATCGCGTCCAGATCTAGCTCGCCGAGTTCCATATCGTCCCCTTCATCCTCCTCCGTCCCTTCCATCTGCTACACACCTTCCTCTTCTGGAGTTTTGATCAAGCCTTCATGTTGTTCTGTTGCAGGTTTTTCTTTTGTGATGTCCCCATCCTCATTCTCTCTCCCCAACACCTTTAAGGGGTTTCTGGATCGCTGCTCCTTTGTCACCTGCTCCTTTTTTGCATTGGGTATTCCTCCACCTTTGCTTCTTCATCTATTTTTAACTTGTGTGAACCCATCCGATTCCGAATCCTTTTCCTGTTGAGGGTCAGACGCTCCAACCCCAGGGCTTAGTTTGGGGCCATTCCTCCCAAGATGACCATAGTCATGGCAGTGACGACACTGGAAGGTGAGTTGCTCATAGTCTATGGGCTGAATCCATTCCTCATCTTCCCAATTTAAACTGATTGCTGCCGGGAGTTCTCTGGAAAGGTCCATATAGACACAGATCCTAGCAAAGGAGGTATACCTTTGGACCTTAGTCTGTTCTGTTACTTTTATGATTTCCCCAAGTGTGTTTTCGATGTCCTTCAAAGTATCCAAATCCCAGTACTCACCTAGAAGTGAGAAGAGGCAGATCTAGACCGGGGCAACCGTCATGTCCTCCGTTTCTGGGTTAAAATGTTCCTTCCATGGATGAAGGTATAACCCAGCCGAGAAGAAGAAATACGGGCCTCCCTCCATGACTCTATCTCTGTCTTCTTGGTTGAAAAAGATAATTGTGAAGAAACCCTTCGATCCCAGATGTAGGTCATAATGCCCTTTAGGGTTCCACACATTGTTTAGCCATTTAACCAGATCTTTCTCCTTTGGCCAGATCCCCACAAATTTCCCTATTAGGGCCTTTTCCTTCCATAGTTCGATCTTACCTCTAACCGCCTCAGATCTTATTTGAATTGTTGCGATGGTGGTGGTCTTCGACAAACAGACCCCCAAGCCTATCTTCTTTCCTGACTGGTTCCTGCGTGCCTCCCGATCCTGTCCCACCCCCCTCATCCGGCTTCTCCCTTCCTGGTTTCGGATCTCTTCGTCGGGGTCTTCGTGTCCCGCTGCAGCCATGGACCTTTGCAGGAGGCCCTGAGTCGACACCTGCGTGGCTTAGCTGCTTGTCGACCAGCCTCGCAAAGGGTAAACCCTAAAAATCATCCACCCATTCCCTGCTACAGCTCCATTATTTATTGAGAGATTGGATAGAGTATTATTACAGGTACTTGTATGATGGATGAATAAATATTGTATTACAAAGACTGCCTGTGTTTCTTGCACCTTTGTCTAGTTGATCGATTGACTAGATTGCGATGTTTTGTTGTCTAGTTGACTACTTTATTGGAATTGTTTGAACACCAATGTGGCAAATTGTTGGACAAATGCATTATGTTTTGGTGATATAGGTGATGGTGTTTCATACTTCTTGGAGGAGTATTTATTGTACCAGAGTTTGATTAGTTTAGTAGCAGTTGTATGTTGTTATACCGTGGTTGATCAACGTTTGATTTTTAGATCAAATTAAGGGGGGAATGCTATGTAATTTATTTTTTTCACCAAGTTGAGTTTATAGGGGGGGAGGGTGTTGGAACCTATGGTTTAGTTGTCACCTCACCTTGTTGGATGAGGGAGTTGACTGTTGAAGGGAGTTGACCACTAACTAAAATATGAATTAACTATGTACACTTTTGGGTCCTTCGACCCACGATATATGGTTAGTTACCACTATGTGGTCATGTGATTGTTAGTTTAGCCCATGGTTAAACCTATTTATAGATGGTTCTTATGAACTGGTCTATCACCACTTATCAACCACAATGCTGGATCATGGAGATCATCGAGCTTGTCTCATTGTGCTTAAGTGTTGTAAAGATGTATTTAGATAATGCCACTACTCTCTCATAATCTTTGTTCTCTTCTACTACTTATTTATTTTTCCCAACATTATAAACGTCTTTTTCATCTTCAACAATTTCTCATATTTGCATCCTGTCATGATGACCTCGTTACCAAAAGATCTCCTTATCTCAACTTTTCCATCAACCATGTGAATGGAATGGCATTGATGTGGAATGTGCACAATAGACAACATGTTCCTCAACAAATTTGGAAGATTGAGAACATTATGAAACAAAAAAAATGTGGGAATCTAGTCAATTTGCACTTGAGGGTGCCAATTTCCATAGGTTCGAGGTTTTTTTTTGTTGCAAAGTATACTATACTTTATGCAGCGTCATTCAATTCCTCAAAGAAGTCTTTCCTAAAATTAACATGTCTTTTAGCACATGTGTCAAGTATACAAGTGTCTCTCCAAGAAGCAAATTAAGTATTGAACATAACTCCATTTATACCAATATTACAATTTGCACCAATAAAATGTGCAGATTCAAGAGCCTTACCTTTTTCTTCTTTTAGTTTCTTCTTGTTATGAACCAAATCCTTAAATTATCATAAGAGAGAAGAGTACACACCATGTAAATGTAAATTTAAAGATGGATACCTCGTTTATGGCCACCTTCGGTCATACCACTTATTCTCTTTGATTTTCTCCCACGGGGTCCAACATGGCTTTGCATCATGTCCATTCTTTCCACAATGTACATAGTGAAGATTATATCACCCGCCTTGATTATGTCTACCCCCCTGCCTCTAGAATTATTTCTTCCACGTCCTCACTTACTTCCATCTCCTTTAGAATAATCATGTGATTGATTCTTCCCTCTATGAGCAAGGCACACAATCTCTCCAATGGGTTGAACCACCTTCTTTCCAAATGTTTTCTCACATTTTGTAGCTTTCTCCACCAAAGAATAAAACACGAGGGACTTCAACTGGCTACTAGCTTGAAGTGATTCAAGATAGCGGGAATATGTAGGGTAGAGGACCTTGATGAAGGTTTGTTGAAACTTATCAAAATTTGGTCAACAACTAGCAAACTTAGCTATGAATTTTGACAAACACTTAGCAACTCACTGGTTACTTCAAAAAAAAAATTCAACAATCATGTAAGGGCCCAAATACATGTTATTGTACTTTTTATAAGCAGAAACACTAGTGCTAAGCAAATTTGGAATTTAACTGCAGTGGAATGTACACAGTGAACAACAATCATTTAAACACATTTGACATAGTCGACACAACCATTTGGCCCAAAGACCCTAGGAAAACTCCTAGGGGGGAAACCAATGAATGAGGTAGAATTCTATTAAACGAGCTTCCGGAAATTCTAGAAATATCAACAAATACAATAAGCATTAAATGCACTTAACTCTCATTGGAAAAAGTGCCAAAATACACACATAAAATATCAACAGAAGGTACAGTCCACACAATCACTGTACATCTTGTTGTACAGTCACCAAACGATAGAAAAATCACTTATCTCGAAATATGTGCTATCGCAACTTCGATTTTTGTGCATCCTGCTAGGCTCTATAAATGTGTGCTACAGTACAGTTTGTACTGTATGACCCTCCTAAAAATATGTGCAATAGTCTTCTACCTCAAGATGTGTGCTTCCTTCCATTCTTGGGATATGCACCCTCTAGGAATCTTGTTGATCTTGTTGCTCCAAATCTCCTTTTCTTCACAACTCATAATCTCTCCTCGTTCAACATTCTCAAGATTCTCTCTTAGAATTCCTCTCACAATTCTCTCCAAAACTCTCTTGAAAAAAATGTGTGTGTTTAAACTCTCATACTTCTCTTTTTATTAAAGGTGAAAATGACTTTGTCTCTTCACTTTCCATGGGTGAGACAAATTACACTTCACTGGTAAAAAATTATTTTCACTCACAACTTTAATAAAAACTCACATTAACTTTATAGCTCTAAAGTCAATGATTAGGAAAGTCACCTAGGTCCTTTCTACATGCCTAGACACCAAGTAATGTAGAAGACCTTCCTCGCTATAAATTTCAACAATGTATACCTTCACACCATAGGCATCGATTCCATGCATAATGGATTTAATTTCTAAGTCTAAAACCATGGGATCATCATTCTTCAACTATGGGATGAAGAGCTTAAAAAACAATTGAATGAGCTTCAATTACGAGTGCGAGTCATACAAATGCTTTAATCTCTTCATAACGCCATACGAATCCTTAATAGATATGATATGAAAACTCAGCTCTATGCTTATTGTAGCAACAATCAATGTATATAGTTTATTTTGATCGTTCTTCCATATTTCAAGCTTTTTTTGTTGTATGTTCTATGGGTGTAATGCCATTCTCTCCTCCACAAATGAAATCCCACCGATCATTAAAAACTATAGTGTTCTTGAACTTTCTTCATTATTTTGAGTAATTCTTTTTTCCATTGAACACCACACCAACAATAAAGACAAGCGAATGCATTTTTAAGAACACAATCACTTCAAAAATTTAAGCAATACCAAATACATGTATTCTCTTAAGCACAAGATACAAAGTTGGTTGCTCTTCAATGTGGAAAAATGTAAAGAGTTGTCGATTTCCAAGTTGTTGAGCTGCCATTTGTGCTGAGAAGAGTTAGTTTCATATGAGAATGAGTTTGTAACAACCATGTGTGTGAAGGTATGTCGCCCAATAAGATGAATTCACAACAATTAGGTGTGTAGAGGTATGCCACCCAACAAGAGTAATTCGTAGTAATGACATGCTCATACAATTGTTCTGCCATTACAACAACCAAACAATCATCCCCATCCATCTAAGCTAACATGTAAGGTATATGGTTTTCATTTAGTGATTGTTGCAAATAAGTAGCACGAATTGTACTCATGTAGAGATAAATTTGAATTTAAGGTTTTGATGATAGTGACAGCCAAAGCATGACTATTGCTTAGTTGAAAGGGTCGTATGTTCTTATTTATGATTTGTACACATTAGGGAAACCTTCATTGATATGCATACACAATTATCGATGATACGTTCTCATTAACCTATGGTTTGTCTCACATTATTATTTGTATGGTGTATTTATTATTAGGGTTTTTATTTGACGTAGCCTTTTAGTTTCCTATCCATGAGTAGTAGTTGAGAGGTTTCCTATTCTTATGAAGTAGTTGAGATATTATACCTAACAATTAGCTCTATTAATGCACTCATTTGATATTCTTTAGGATCCCTCCTCCTAGTTTGTTGAGGTAGTTTTCGTCATGTAAACCTATAAATACTTGTTCTCTCTTAATGCAATTTAGTTAGAGGTTTGGTTTCCATACATTTGGAATAGAACCATGCTCGTGAATGGGATCTTCCCATATTATTACACATCTCCACGATCTTAAGGCTAGATACCATCAACCTTGGCTTCCTATGAGATCACACACATTCGCTGAGAGGTAGTATTTGGTTGGTCCATTTGTTTCATAATTTGGATGAAGAAGACTTTTATAATTCATTTCATTTATATGCTTTTTATTTTTATTTTATTTTTCAAAGAATTTTAGTTGAGCCATTCTTTTCAAACTTCTTTACATTGTGTTTATGACCCAATCGTGTCCTCCTTCACTATTGGCCTTATAATGCAATCGATAGTTAGACTTCATATACTAGTGTTGAGTTTTAATAGTTGCGAGTAAAAGGGACTTGTAATCTTTAGAGAGAAGGTTGCATCATGCTTTTCAAAGAAACCAAGTTTGTAAAAAAATTATATTGGTGGACTCCTTTTGCCTTGGCTTAAATGGTGACCACATGAACTATGGAAATAACAACACGTGTTGAAAGGATGATGGAACTCGCTAGTATCACTACTTCATTAGCCAAGAAGGTTAACAATATCTCCAAGAGAAAGTCATCTTCAAAGTGTGCGAAATACAAGGTTCCCATCTATGATAAGTCACACAATCCTAAAGTGCTCGATAGATGGATTTTGGGTATGGACACCTATTTTGAGTACAATGTGATCCCTAATGATGAGAGGATTCATTTGGCAAGTTAAAGCTCACGGGTCTTACCAAATGTTAGTTGTCAAATGTGTTGCTAATCAAAACCCCATCACCACTTGGATTAGTCTTGTAGAAGTGCTCAATCTCACCTTTTACATGGAAGTCAAGTGGGTCTATTTGCGTGAAGGGTTCAATATGAGAGTACAAGAATACATTCATCGATTCAATAGGTTGTGTATTCTTTTAAGTGTCATTGATTCATTTGACATACTTTTTCTCAAATTTAGGAGTGGCCTGCAAGAACACCCGTACCAAGAACTGAAGTACATGGACATTGCCACCATTGATGCCACATATAATCAAGTACAATTGGTTGAATAAAATATTTTGGATCAACGTAGAATTCAACAACGTTCATCCTCCTCCAATGTTTCCAAATGAACACTATTTAAGCTTGCAACTCCTACTACTACAAGATCATCGTCTTTCTCTCAATCTTCTTCTTCTTCCTATGCTTTTGCTAAGTTTTGTTAGTATTGTAAGAAACAAGAACATGATTAGTCCTACGATTACTAATTGAAGAAGAAAACTCTGATTGTACAATATCTTGATAAGGAAGATGATGATGCTCCCATTGAGGTCTATAGTGGGGACACAATTTTGAAGAATTAAGGGGACTCAACAAAGTCACCTTATTGCAACACTCCACTCCCTTAAAAGTTCGAGATAGTATGCTTATCACATGCGCACACTCTCTCATGATTTCTCCATTACTCGTGTCTTTGTTAATGTCTCCCAAGAGAACTTTATTGCCAAGTCTATTGTCAATATATTGGATTTGTTTGTGACCCTTCATCCTCATCCTCATGCACTTGGATGGAAGGATAATGTTTCATCTTATAGGATCAAACATGCATGCATTGTTTCATTTACATTTGATCCTAAATTTGTGGATAAAATCACTTGTGATGTGATTGATATGGATTTTTGTAAGGCTTATCAATATGATTGTAAGGCCCAATACGATACAGTCAACAACACTTACTCAAAACATAAAGACATTGCTTAGTATCTTATCCATAATACACTTAACTGTCACATCAAGTTGATCTTATAGTTAATAAACATCTTTTAGCATTTGGTAGGAAACCTTATCCACAACAACATTATGTTCCAAACGTGTAGCCCTAGGCTCATCCAGTAGTTTCAAAGGACTCATATACACCTCCTCCTTCAACATTTTATTTATGCTATCATTGTTCTTGGTTGCCTCAAGATACCACATCATGAGGTATTTCTACAAACTTCAAAGTTTCTCAGTTGTCGCAAAATCCTCTCCATGTTTGGAAGTTCAGATTTGGCAGCCTCTTTGCACTTGGTTACAAACTAATTCAACATTGTTCATCACTTGAAGCTCCCCTTCATGACTCTTTTTGTCATAATCATCTTAAGTAATTGATCATCCATGATGTTATCAACACGTATCATGAACCAACTATAGTTTAGAGTATCAACTCTTGTTTGTTGCGGACAAGTTTCCTTAGATCTCTTATCATTATATGCTACAACACTTCTCTCAATTGAAAGCATTGGAGGCCAATGGTTCTATTGTTTGGAGGAATGATAGGGATTATTAGTGATATGTCATCCCGAACCTATGGTTTGTCTCATATTATTATTTGTATGGTGTGTTTATTATTGTGGTTTTTATTCTTTTAGTTTCCTATTCTCATGGAGTAGTTGAGAGGTTTCTTATTCTTATGGACCAGTTGGGATTTATCCCTAACAATTAACTCTATTATTGTATTCAATTACGATTCTTTATCCTCTTAGTTTGTCGAGGTACTTTTCATCATGTAATGGTATAAAAGCTTATTCTCTCTGAATGAAATCAAGTCATAAATTTAATTCATTGATTTTGTACTCATTCCCCACATCTTGCACTCAACGAGTTTGAGGAGTTATAGGTATACACAGTTGTATGCATCGATATGTGGGTTGTATAAGTAATGAATGAGTACATGTGGTGTCTCTCATTTGGTGGATTGCCTACGTGGAGGAGGCAAGTTATGGAATTAGGCCAAAGGCTCACAGAGTTATAAAAAAACAATGTTATGATACTAGAGTCAGGCATTGAATAACTCCAAACTATACTGAATTATATTGATAAGAATCACTTGTAAATACATTTAGAAATTACTTTTGATTTCATTTTCCAAGATATCTTTTGAACTTCATAATGATTCTTCATAGTATTCCTAAATAACTAATAATATTTATAAAGCACAAAAATCACTAAAGATTAGGTGTCTAACATAATAGTGAAAATAAACAAAACAAAGAAAGAGAAATAAACTAGATATGAACATGTGACGAGAGCTAGATACGATTTATTCAACTAAATAATATCACTCTAATATAAGTATAAGTAGTACTTAACTCTGGGTATTTTTATATTTATAGTAATTAGAGGTGAATTTCTAAATTTAACATAAAGAATTCCCATATTTTTATAAAAAATTATTTTAAAGCTTTTTAATAAAATACTAAAACACAGATTCACGACTTTTTAATTAAAATACTAAAACACATGGCCATATAGTGACTTTCGTAATTATAATTTTATTTATTATTTATTTATACATGATAATATTTGCAATTTTCAAATCACTAAATAAATTTTGGAAATTCCAATATAATTATGTATTCGTTTAGTAGATGCCTAAATAAAAATGGATTGTGGAAGCTCAAATTCAGTTGTACACATGTTTCCCACCAATACTTAAATTTAAATTCTTTTTAGTCTTTTTCGAAGGGTTTTAGTCTTTCTTTGAACTTTAAAGTTAAAATTACTCTTAAAAAAATTTAAAATTTGAATTTTATCCTTTAAATTAAAAAAAAAGACATAATTTATAACAACATTTCAAAAGAAGGGCAACATTTTAAATAGTCCATCCATATAAATGTCTTAGTATGTTGGAATTCATATGCTATAGATTTTGACTCGTCATTCAAAACATTAGAAATATCATAATTATAATCACTCACTCACTCATGCAACACTCACTGCTGAACCGTGGAAGATGGCGAGTGATGACTAGCAACTACAATGCACTGGCCACCGAGATGTGACTCTAACTCCCGAGTCACTTGTGACTGCAATCTAAGGTGTGATAATATGTCAGTGACTGCGATTATAAGAACAAAGAACCACTACTAGGCCCAAAACTTTGTGCCTACTACCTATGTAGACCTCGCTACCAATGTCCATTCATTTTTCATAAAGATTAAATTCAAATGGACAATTTAATGAGTCCTCTTTTGTAAGACTTCATTTCTGCATGAATGTCATAGAATGAAATCAACTATAAACAACACCTAATGGCATGCAACTAGGATCACAAACCACATAGAGGGTGATTTATGCATTGATATAGAGAGGTGGCAATTGACACACTATATGGAGAAACAACGAGTTAGAAAAATATTTGGACCAAAGCACCACAATTGTTATTAATAAAATTAAGAATTTTTTTTTTGTCTCATGAAGAGTCTTCAATTTGATAGGTGGCATGATCATGATGTAATCTCCCTTCATCCTTCCAAATGTCTATGGTTTCTCACCACATTTCTCCTTGGTAGTTACCACCAAAATACATATAAAAATTACCCATCTTTACATCCTCTTATCTTTAAATCCTCATCTCATATTCATAACTAAGGATTATTATGCACACACATCCTCGCCTTACAATATCAATTGGGTCAAAGCACACAGACAACCATAAAATATCAAAACTGTCAAGACGCAAAGAGTAAGAGACAACTATAAGTAAGTCTTATATTAAATTTACCATATAAGTCTTTAATTGACACTATAAACTAGGATGTAACACATTGGATTGTTGTGATCTTCTTATGATTCCTTACCAATATGATTGTAAGGCACTCTTTAAAGGTGAAGTACATACTTTTACGCTTTCTTCCTCATTCTCATGCTTTTTAGTAAGACAATAAGGAAGGCAGCGGACTGCATCAGCATGGAAAACAGTTTCAACATAGAGGTATATACATTATTTGTTTTAGAGCCCTAAGATCTTAATTACTCACACCTAGAAAATTTTCAAATCCAACCATTAACAAACTTCTTTGGTGTTCTTGTTAAATTTCAAAGGCGGATTGTCGAGACTCAAACATGTAGCGAGTTGAAAGGCTCCACTTGACTTAGGCTTGAATCTATTTCCCCTCCATCCCATACTTGAATGCTGTCACGACAAGTGTTGAACAACAAAATTTTATGCCCTAGCCCCAATGATGCTAACGCTCCTAACATGCTTCGTATGTAGGATTTAAAAAAAAATATTTTATGAGTTGTGTATTAATTTTTCTTAGGTACCCAATGCCCATCATTCTTACATCTCTCAGGATTGGATGATTGCCTTCTCTCTGGTTTGAATTAAGTTTTTGGTTGGTTTTCTAGGTTTATTATACCCTCATTTTGCTTAGTGGCTTCCTTTTGTACATACTTAACGGTAAGTAATTCTCTCATTGTTCTAGTTTTTCTGTAAGACTATATCTAGTTACAATGGCCTGCATTATGCATAAGATCATGCAAATGCTCCAATATGATCATTGCATAGTCTAAGTAATTGTTCTATATAATTAAGTGTGCTCCAACTTAAAAAATACAATAAAATAAATGCTATTTCAATCAATTGTAAAATTAATATTATAGATATATCAAATTAATATGTTCAAATTAAGTTTTATACAAAAGTTATTATTTTTTAATGTAGATATTAAAGAATGCTTAATTATTTAAAATTATAAAAGTTTAGATAAACAATATTTATATTTTACATTTTTTTAGAAAAAGGTTTAATTAATTTATATTTGTATACAATTATATGTATTACCCTTCATCTTTTCAAGACTCGAAATAAATGTCCTTCCCATTGAAATTAAGACCCAGCATTCAAATATCACTACTTCCCACCAAGAAAGCATAATTCATGGAGTTAAAATCTGATCACTGAATTTTGATAAATCCTGCAGTTAAAGATCATATAGAGGCAAACAATTGGGTTTGACAACCATTCAATAAGCAACTTGTCAATGGGGGAGGGGGAGCTCATCCTTTATGGTTGGCCACTCTCAAATTTGTAGAGGCACCATCCAATTTTGGTTTATCCACCCTTTGTTCTCTGTGTTCTCAACGCTTTTGACGCTAAACGCTTCTTATCCTGTCAGGACTGAATTCACTTCCAGAGCGTCAAAAATCATTCCCAAGCTTTCATAATTTCAATAAGTAATTAACAGGTTGAAAGCAGTAAAATTTGCAATTTTGCAACGAACATGCCCGGTGTACTCTGTATGTTCTTACACCTCCCCGTGATTGAAATTGGTCCCGGGGTCAATTCACAGAGGAGAATAAAACAGGGAACTAGTTATGGCAAGGAAAGTTTTGCAGAAAACATGCTTGAAGGCATGTGCATACATCTGGGTAGCTGCAGAACAAAGACATACATTGTTAGGTCGATCCAATCTAAGAGCCCAGATGGGAAAATGGATAAAATTTCTCGCGTGGAGCTTCCGTCACATGTAAATTATATATCAAGTGTTGCCAATCCTTATATTAAACACTTAGTAAAGCTTCGCCAGAGCACCCCTTATAGGCATTCTGTGGGCTCTGTTGTTGTGGTCGGAAGTACCCCTTTAAGGTATTATTATGCTAACCCTCATTTCATTTCTTATTGCTTACTGTTTCCAATTGCGTGAACTCTTTTGCTTAAGAGTTGCATGATGGAGAAGATATCGTTGTATCTATAACACAAGCGTTTTGGAGCCAAAAGCTGATTTCTTATCAGCAGAAATAATTTGGCTCTCCTGCTTGGTGTATATTCTGATCAGGTTGGTTGCTGTAATGACTGTAACAACAATGGAAATACTATTGTGGTCTCTGGTATGATTATATTGTTTTTTCTTTCGCTCCGAGAAACATGTTTCAAGGGCCTGCACTGCAAAGAGTAGACTTCCTTCCTCTTTAAGTATGACGCCAGAGGAGAATGCTAGGTCTGATAGACATCTATTCTGCTAAAATCCCCCGGGACTTGCGCCTGGCTGCATCCCTTTTGGAAGTCATGCCATGCAGGTGGGGCTGATCACAGTGAGAATGGAGGTCTGGTGATTGATTCAAGATTGTCAATTTCACTAGTGAACTAATCAATGACCTGTTGGCATGGTTGCCTTTTTGAACCATCATTAGCTAGATTAAATTTTAAACTTTATCTATACCTTAGAATACCCACTGCTCAATTTGAGGGGATGGTCTAAATTTTATTTAGGGTTTTTTTAATAGCCTGCCTTGAAATTTAAAAGTATAGAGGATAACAAGGACATGGGTAAAATGACAAGGGTTGATAATGAAAGCCACAGGTTGTTAATGTTCCAAGAAGTCACACTTCAGAATGATGGCAAAGATACAAGGTAATGAATGGGGGAAAGGTCTCTGCCTCCCAAAGCCATCACAAGGGAGTCTGAGCAATCATGGGAAGAGGCAAGCAAAGTCGAGTGGACAATTGAAAGACAATAAACACAAAACCTGCCAAAGGGATGACCGAATACTTTAATAAGCATGGTGTTTGTATTGTTATGGTTGATCTACGCTCATGCAACTTCAAAGTCAAGCCTCCCAAGGAATCATTGTACCAGTGTCTCCTTGTCAACAGCTGATCTTAGGCTAGATGGATAGTAGAAAGGGAAAAGTGAAGTGAAAGCAAGTGGTCGAGGAAGAAGGGGTGACAATGAGAGGTAGACTGAGACATCCTCTAATGAGTAGAAGGAAGTTAGAAATGCAGGCTCGAAAAAGAGATTAGGCTAGAGAAGCTCAATTTTTTACAGGGGAGGAAGAAGACGAAGATTTGGATTTCTTCTCTCAGGACACAGATCATACCAAAGAATGTTTGTTACTCTTTAAAGTAGCATTGCCAGTAGATAATCTTATAAGTGACCCTTTGGTATGGATGGGTATGGACCTTCTTAATTGCTTTGTTGAAGCACAAAATAGCTAGATGCAGTTATTATTGATCAAGCTAAAGAGCTATTCAAAGTTTTAAAGGAGGTGAATGTGAGCATTGGATTTATAGGATAGAAAGGTAGTGAATCTTGAGTAATAAATGAGCCAAACACTTGATCCTATACTACTTTCTAAAAAGAATGGGGTTGAGTAGGAAACTTGCGAATGGAAAGAGTAGCATGATTGTTGGGATGCAAATGGAATAAAAGACAATGACAACCAAATTAAAATTTGATTGCATAGGTAGGGTTATTACGTGCCATTTTTGTTTTCATTTGATTTTTATCTTGCACAGTGGTTGTACTAATGTCTAGTGACATGCTTATTAGAGATGCAATCTGCTTGCCATGTCCTAGAAATGTCAGTACAGAGAACAAATATTTTTATTTATGAATGTTATATACTATATATGTGAAATTTCATATTCAATTGCAACAATGATCTATTGTGTGAGACATCCTTTTTTTGACAAGATGCTTCCTATTATCACCATGCAACAAGCATGCTCTTCCCTAATTTGGGAATATTACAATGAAGTGTATCCTACCAAAAAATTCTCGATTAAGAACCCTTCATCTAAGAAGTTGCAGGTGGGGGGGTATCCCTTCATCTAAGAAGTTGTGGGTGGGGGGTATCTATTTTACCAAAGTTGCTTAGGGGTTGCACTTGTGGCCAATAGCTTGAAAGGACATGCTTGCATAGGCAAGATGATCAACAAGGGGTGAAACATGTCTCTGGGGCATATGAACCTTGATGGGGGTATGAAACACCCTTGCTTTACCATCTAACCAAGCCCATGTTGACAAGACATTTGATTTGAAAATGAAAGAATGGCAAGTGAAGAGCAATACACACACAAGCTAGATATTAAAAGTTATAAACGAGAGGTAGTTAATATCAACTCTTTTCAATGGAAAACCTTTTAGTCATGCCAATATTGAAGTTTAGATGATTCATGCCATTATCTACACATGACTACTTTCGATCCCACATGATTTTTTCTTAAAGGAAACAACCCCTTGGGGAAATCAGGGATGCTTCCCCATATTCATGGATGGAATCCATAGTACACTAGTCGACATACACTGGTACGTCTCACCCTCCAAGACCCAGCTATGGACTTCCATCCCTATCGTTGCTTGTCGTTGAACCTGTTGACCCCTACTAGAGGAATTGAACTGAAGTTACCCCTTGGGGCTTTCTACCCAACATGACTTGTTCGTTGTCGCTTCCACACATGTGATTTGGACTTCTTCCTTGAGCCTCACCAGAGGTTTTTTCTAATCACCAACATTGGTTCACAACTTTGGAAGCTTGAGGGGCATGTCCACAAGGTAGTTTGCTATGTCAAAGGGAAGGTTCTACAAAGAGGGAGACCTAAGGGAAGTTTGAAAAAATGAAGAAGAAGATAAATGCAATGGCTAAAATAGTTTGTAACCATTGTAAAAAGCAAGGGCATCTTAAAGACAAATGTTGGAAGCTTCGTTTGGAGTTGGTGCCTCGAAATTGAAAGTAGAAAAAACTTTTGCTTTAGATCAGTGTTGCAATCATCGGCGCGGCAAAAAAATCGGCAGGGTCTAGGAAACATCGTTTCGGGATATCTTGGCAAAACATCGACAAACATCGGGAAAAAATCGGCAAACTTAAAAAACA